>CM076573.1:156115917-156380439 GCA_034641835.2 Pinus albicaulis | reverse complement strand
CTGAGGCCTCAACACCTCCAAGAGTGTCTTGTATGTGTGGCCGAATTCTGGATCGCTCTTGTAGACAAGTGGAAAATCAGAAGTCTCGTGCCCACAAGAGTTGAGAATGGTGGTTAGTGCCACGATCGGTGGTCGGATGAGGCAGTCTACAACATTATTAGTGCTACCCTTCTTATACTTGATCTTGAAATGAAACTGTTGTAGATATGTAGACCACTTCTGATGGCGACCGTTCTGCAAATTCCCTTGTGTCTGTATGAACTGTAGGGGCCAATGGTCTGTGTGGATGATTGTTTCCTTCCCAAAATTGTAATGCTTCCATTGTCAGTAAGCCTGCACAATGGAATACATTTCTTTGTCATAAGTGGGATACTTGCAGATTGTGTCAGATAGTGTCTCATTATGATATGCCACTGGATGCCCCTATTGAGTAATAATTGCCCCAATAGCATAGTTAGAGGCATCTGTCTCGATCTCAAATGGTTGGTGTAAGTCTGGTAATGTGCGCACTGGGGTAGAGCAGAGGTGATGTTTCAATTTTACGAACGCCTTCTGTTGAGATTCTGACTAAAATAATTTTTCTTTCACACCTCTCTTGGTGACTTGACTCAAGGGGCAAGTGATATGAGATAATCCCAACACGAACCTGCGGTAGAAATAAGCAAGACCCAGAAAGCTGCAAAGCTATGTTAGAATGGTTAGGGCTAGCCAATACCGAATGAATTGGATCTTGGTTGGATCCACATGCACCCCCCGCTCATCAATAATGTATCCCACATACTAAACCTGGGTCATTCCAAAAGTGTACTTATCCAAATTGACACACAACTTGTGTTGCCATAATTTTTGGAGGACATGTCGGATGTGGTGGAGGTGCTCTTTCCAAGTCTAGCTGAAGATCAGGATTTCATCCAAGTACACTACTACAAATGAGTTGGTGAATGTCCGCAAGATGTCATCCATCAGCCTCATGAAGGTTGTGGGAGCATTCATCAACCCAAAAGGCATGACCAACCATTCAAAAAGTCCCTCCTTGGATTTGAAGGCAATCTTCCACACATCGGAGGGTTCGATTGGTACCTGGTGATACCCAGACTTCAAGTCGATCTTTCTGAAATATTTCGCCCCCTTGAGTTGGTCCAAAAGGTCATTACTCTATGGGATCAGGTACCTATTCCAAACAGTGATATTTTTTAGCGCCCGATAGTTAATACAAACTCTCCAAGTCCCATCCTTCTTCTGCACCAACATGATCGGGCTCCCATAGCGCAATGAACTTGGCCAGATGTGACCTTTCTGCAGCATCTTCTGAATCTACCTTTTGATTTCATTGTTCTACAGAATAGAGCACTAATATATCGGTCCATTGGGCAGCAACGCACCTGGGGTCAGATCGATGGGGTGCTTGACCGTGTAGTGCATAGGCACCCCTGCAGGTGAGGTGAAAATTTCCCCGTACTCCTCCACGACCTTGTCCATTTTTTGTTGTCGTACATAGGAGCCCTGTCTGGAGGTCGTGGCCATAGTATTATTCTTTCCCTAAGGGCAGATCATCAGGAAAAAAAATTCCCCGTTTTGTAAATGAGCTTACTACATTGTTTTGCAGTAACCAAAGAGATAGCGACATGCGGTGGTTCCTCTAATATCCTGTACAACTTATTACCCAAAGTAACAATAACAACGCAAGTTCAGGACTCATACACAACATGTCTCCTCCACAAGTATGGTTGTCCTAATAATACATCACAAACATGAAGAGAAGAAATGTTACATAATACCTCATTCGTGAAGGGTTTGATGTTGTAAGGAAGCGACACTGTTGGCTGACGCGGAGATCCCATCCTTGGTGAAGCCAACCGATGGCGTACAATTGTGGGTGTGCTGTGGTCGGAAATCCCAACCGCTTCATGAACTCTGCTAAAATGAGGTTCTTTTGGCTCCCAATGTCGACAATGAACTGTAATGGGGAACCCTTCACCCACATATGGGAGTGCAAGAGACGCTCCTCCTCCTCTAGATCTTCTAGTTCCTCCTTCTGGATCTTCGTGGTGACAACGATGGCATTGGGATCTACATTGATAATCTTCTTCCCTTTGTCATTCCCCTTGTCAGGTTCTGATTCAGAGTCAGAGCATGCATTTGATTCAAAAGCCTTCATCTTGGCCACCAGAGATTGCTTGGCCCGACACTCGTGTTGTGAGTGGAGCTCTTATGGAACTCACACCACTTTCCAGTGTCCTTCAGCTTCACGATATTTTTCTTTGTTTATGGCTTTGACAGGTTTCCTTGGGCCACCATGCCTTAGTTTTGTCCTTTTTTCTGCGGTTTGGGGGCACGTTTCCCTTTCTTTTGATTCACAGATCCAAAGTCTCGCTTCTTTAGTTTGAATTGCTGCTCAATCTTGGCAGCATACCGGTATGTCGTACCGAGTGAGGATATGTCGATGAACTCCATTTCCTCCTGAATGTATCTGTGCAGACAATTGTGGTACTTCAACACCAAATTTTTCTCCAAAAATTTGATACCCAACTCTGTGCGCAGGTTATGGAACAAATTCATTAGCTCATGCACATCTTGATCCCTTTGTTGCCAAAACATAGTCCATTATATGTACTTGTCCTCATAGCTCCCCACGAGATAATATTGTTCCTTGATGGCGTCTCAAAAATGATTCCAAGTGGGTAGGTTGAGAATAAATAGGGTCCCCCCTGGTCCTTTTTCTCACAATAGGTTTCCCACTGGTCCTTGACATGGGGGGCGGCTTTGAGGAGTGCAAAAATAATATTTTCCCAGTCGGAAAAGTCATGAACCGAGAAATATCTTTCTAATAGATTCAAACATATATATACACCATTTTAATCTATTTTTCCCTCAAATATGGGAATTTAAAAGTTTACTTACACCTTAAAAGGAGTTGCGCCTCCAGAGTGGCTGCTGAATGCAGATGCACCGCCGGTGGGCAGTCGTTGAAGGATCTGGGAAAAGTTATCTGTCATCGCATTCCTTCATTTTTCGAGGGCCTCCTCAAGCAATATTTTGATAGGATCTCCTGCTCCCTCATATTTTTTTTCATCCCCCATGGGTGGTCGCCGAGGTTTGCGAGATTGATCTTGCAAAGGTTTAACTAGATCGAGCCCTAACTCCTTATACCCCGACCTCGTTGGGGACATGGAAAGGATCGAGAAAGAGAAGACCGCTCAGATACCATTGATCCGAATTTATGCAAGAATGAAACAAAATACACATATAACCATAAATACAAATATGCAATGTAAATAACACTTCATTTCATAGAGTGGTGTCTATTCGCGATGCTTTAGCCCTTTGCTCCTTCCTTGGATTCTTTGGGCCTCTTTCTCAGCTGCCTCGATTTGAAGATCCATGTCTTGGTCGCTGGGACTGTTGTGAGCTCGTCTTGTCGTTCTTGGGCGGCGTTGCTCCAATGGAGCCCCCTCCGCCTCCTTTTTCTGATGCTGATACGTTCCTCAACCTTGTGACATCCCTCCCTAAAAATAAATATTCCAAGGCTTCGAAGTTTGTGAAACATTTAGATGACATTCCTGAGATTTCACTCCCTCCGGAGGGCCCGATTCAGGTCGCCCTTTCTCTGGCTGAGCGAGCTTTGGTGGGTCAGTTCACTGGGCTCTGGCCCTCCCCCAAAACTATGGAGAGCTGGGTCTCTAGGAACTGGGCGCCGCTGATAAAAGGTAGAGTCACTTCATACTTTTTAGGTAAGGGTTTCTTTCTGTTTGAATTCACTGAAAAGGATGATAAGCATTTGATATTCCGTAGCGGTCCCTATTTCATGGGACCTCAGGGGCTGTACCTCAATAAGTGGACGCCCGATTTTGACCCAACAGTGGATGTTCCTACAGCCGTTCCTGTGTGGGTTAGGCTGCCCAACCTGCCAATGCACTGCTGGAATGACGACTGTCTTAAGCACATCAGAAATACCTTGGGCAAATACATTGATCGAGCAAACAGTAAAGATCAATTCGACTGTGCTAGAATTTGCGTTGAAGTTGACCTTGAGGTTGGTTTTCCTGAGGCAATAAAGATCAGAGTTGGATGCTGGACACATGTGCAAAAGCTGGACTATGAGCAGCTTCCGTTCAAATGCCGGAAATGTCATGTCTACGGTCACTTTGCTAGAGGATGTCCTAAGAAAAGCGAAGTGGAGAAAGGCAAAGAGGATGGTTGGACTCAGGTCAAAAGGACCAAAACTGCCCACAAACCCTCTAGAACTGGTAACTTGAATGGTAGAGGGCCCCAGGTTGGCTCTGGGATCCAAACCCCTCTCATGGAAGATCAAGGAAATAAATTTACCCAGTTAAGCTCAGCAACAGAAGACACCCAAGAATTAGAGATGCAGAAAGAAGGATCGCCCCAAAAAGAGTCCCCCTCGGGACCAAAGCAAACCGACAGTAATGCAGACAGAACAAAAGAGACACCCACAGAGGAGGTTGAGGAAGTGCAAGGCTCGGAGGATTCAGAAGAAGAAGGGGAAATAGGGGACTCCCAAACCTCGACTAGAAGATCAACGAGAGGCCGAAAATCTGCTCGGAAAAAAAGAGAGCAAGAGACTTACAAAGAAAAACTCCAGGGAAGCCAACCTACCCTTGAGAAACTCTTAGAAAATACTCCGAAGAAGAATAGAAATCAGTCCCAAAGCTCCAAAGGAGCTCATCATCTAAAAAACAAGTGATGAAGATCGTCTCCTGGAACTGTAGGGGCATGGGTAGCAGAATAAAAGAAGAATCCTTACGAAGTTTGATTAGATCAGAATCTCCCGATCTGCTCCTTATCCAGGAGACCAAAATGGAGGATTATGCCTTCCTCCAGATAGGTAAGAAATTATGGAAGAAAATCGAAGGGCTAGCAGTTTCAACTCGAGGAGCTTCAGGTGGACTGGGCACTATTTGGGGCGCTAACAAATTCATAAAGATCAAAGAACTTATTAACACCCATTGGTTGTTCTCAAAGCTGCAGCACATAGAAACAAATGTGACCCTCTCCCTCTTTAATGTGTACGCTCCTGTCAGCGTAGGAGAAAAAAAGAACTGCTGGGACTCTATCAGAGGTCTGGCAGAAGCTGAAGATTTGGAAAATATAATAATAGCCGGGGATCTAAATCTCACCTTATCACTGTCAGAAAAACGTGGAGGAAGCATTGTTAGGGACCCGGCGCGAGAATGGGTTGAGGAGCTGCTCCAAGACTGGGATATGATAGATATTAAGCCTCTGTCAAGGAAATACACCTGGATAAACAAAAGAATCGGCCCGGGACATATAGCTGCAAGGTTAGACAGATTCCTTGTGCAAATTTATTTTCTTCTTCTTGGTCTAGAGATTAGAATGCATATTATTCCTTGTAGTGTTTCCGACCATCGCCCCATTAAACTTGATCTCCTGGCTCATTTGAATCAAGGTCCCATTCCTTTTAAATTCAACTCTCATTGGATCAAGGAACAATATTTCTTGCCTCTGATAAAAGAAAGCTGGAAGATCCCAGCCAAAGGCTCTGCCTTCTTTGTATGGGAGGAGAAGCTTAGGAGAGTCAAAGCTGCTCTTAAAGTCTGGGTCAAAACCTTACCTAATCCTGCTGTGGAAAGGAAATTGTTACAGCAACGCCTTGAGATGCATCAGCTGGTTTCAGAAAACGTAGAGATCACTAAAGAAATTCTTGACAAAGAGGCTAATCTTCAGCAAATTCTCCTCAAAGCTAGCTTGGCTGAGGAAGAATATTGGAGACTGAAATCCCGTAGTCTCTGGCTCAAGGCGGGATATAGAAACTCATCCTTATTTCATAAGCAAGCTCAGGCTCGAATTTTCCGCAACTCTATCTCTGAAATTAAAGTTGAGAACTCTACGTATAGAGAAATCCAAAGCATAAAAAACGCTGCCTTCTCCCACTTCAAAAAACTCTATAGTGAAGAGGAGGACTTGGGTCATGGTTCCATCCTTGTGAATGAGGTGCCCACCCTCATTTCCGCCAGAACCAACCAACTCCTGGAAGTTGAGATCACTAACAATGAAATAAAAAGTGCCCTCTTCGCAATGGATCCGGATAAGGCCCCAGGTCCTGACGGTATTACTGCCAGATTCCTACAGTTCTGTTCGCAGATTGTGGAGAAAGACTTATGCAGAATGATTCGGAAATATCAAGAGTGTCAGAAGATTGGGGGAAGCACAAATTCGGCCTTTCTGGCCCTCATTCCCAAGGAGAAAGGTGCCAACACCTTCAGAAGGTTTCGCCCAATCTCCCTCTGTAACACAGGTTACAAGATGATTACGAAAGTTATTGCCAACAGATTAAAAATCATTCTCCCAAGCATCATACCTGAGAATCAGGGAGGCTTTATTCAGGGTAGATAGATTGTGGACAACTTTATCCTGTTCCAAGAGGAAATTCACTCCAGTGTGGTTCGCAAAGAGAAAGGAATGGTTGTCAAGTTAGATCTTGAAAACGCCTTTGACAGAGTGAAACATAGTTTTCTGTTGGATGTCCTGCGCAAATTTGGGTTTGGTCCCAAATTCATCAACTAGATTAAGGCTTGTATTAGTGAGCCTTGGATTGCCCCTCTGGTGAATGGGAGGGCCACAGATTTCTTCAAAGCATCTCGTGGATTGAGGCAAGGGTGTCCTCTTTCCCCTCTGCTCTTTGTCCTCCAAGCCTCTGTCCTCAGCTTCCTTTTGATCAAAAAGCAACAGGATCAAGACTTAATGGGCCTGAATATCGCGGGAGGAGTTAACAATAGAAACCATGCCTTATTTGCAGACGATTCCCTCTTACTGGGTGTTGCCTCAGTATCCTCTGCCAAAAGATTTAAAGAAGTGATTGATGATTATTGTCAAGACTCAGGAAGCAGTCTCAATAAAGGAAAATGCAATATCTACTGCTGGAACACCCCTGCCACCACGATGCAAGCCATTTCCTGTTGCTTTGGCTTCACAACATCCTCGTCTTGGAAATCCTTCAAGTACTTGGGTCTCCCAATTTTTCAAAAATGTACTGTCAGCAGAGACTGGTTACCCCTGCTGGAAAAGTTTGAATCCAAGATACATTCCTGGGGATACAACTGGCTTAATCTGGCTGATAAGTCTGTGCTTATCAAAGCAGTCCTTAACAGCCTTCCCATCTATCAGTTTGCTGTGATGCTGGCTCCTGTTGGAATTATGAAGAAAATGGAGGATCACATTAGAAAATTCTTTTGGAAAGGAGGGAAAGCTAACGAAAAGAAAATCCCCTTATTAAGCTGGGCCAAAATCTTCATGCCCAAATTAGAAGGCGGATTGAACTTTAAGAATATTTTCACCCAGAACATTGCGTTGGGAGCTAAACTGAGTTGGAGGATTATTGCCCCAAATCCGGGGTGGGCACAGATTGCCTTGTGGAAGAAGTACTTTCGTGGATAGAGGAAAAGGTGTTTGGACCAGCCCATAGCAAACTCTGGCTTGATAATTCAAAAGCTCTGTGCTAAATCTTCCTCCTTAATTACCCAGCATGCACATTGGATTCCTGGTAATGGTAAGAAAATTAGAATTTGGGAGGACCGTATAATGGGTTGTGATCCTCTGGTTGATGATCGATCTCTGGATCTGCTGAAGGACTGGATGCATAGAGCAGGCTACATTACTTTGTGGGATATTTCCAATTGGGAAAACGGTAAATGACATAGTTGGATTAACATCGAGGTGCCCCAGGTTCTGTCCAAAGAGTTTGCTATCTTCTTAGACTTTTTAAATGGCAAGGCTCCCTTGAACAACAAAAAATTGGATGCCCGAGGTTGGGGTCTGACCCCTGGACGCTATACTATTTCTCAGGGCTACAGGAAGATCTTATCAATTTCCCACGTTCCTGCAGACCCGAATCCATGGAAAGGGATTTGGTTCCAGTCTTCGCTGCCTAAAATCGACTCCTTCTGTTGGCTTCTTTGCCACCAGAGAATTTTGACAGATGATAGATTGCAGAGAAGAGGTTATCTAGGCCCCTCTCATTGCTCGATGTGCAGGGAAAACGCTGAGCCTGCTGCGCCCCTGATGCTCAGTTGCAATTTTGTGACAGATCTATGGAATGAGGCCTTAGGCCCCTGGAGGCTGGACTTCATCCTCCCAACTAGCATTCCCGATCTGTTTTCGAACTGGTTGAGTTTGTTCCCAGGAGGCTCTCCGCAGAATGCTCATATCAAAGCTGTCTGGTGCATTCTCCCTAAACTTATTTGTTGGCATACCTGGTTGGAAAGAAATCAACAGATCTTCAGAGATAAGAAAAGAGAACACAAGATTGTCTGGGTCAACATTAAAAGCCAGCTGAAGGAGTGTCTTGGTGATCAACTGGACGGGGCAGGCTTGAGAGATCACGGCGCTGCTTGGAGCGATTCTCTTGATCTCCGCTTCATAGAAATTATCAGACCTCTCGCTTCTCTCAAAGAATGGCAGATTAGACTTAACGCTTCTGATTTCTTGGCCTTTTGCACAAAGCAGGTGCATATCATTCTCTTCTTCGACGGGGCAGCGAAAGGAAATCCGGGCAGCTCCGGAGCCGGTGGAGTTGTTAAAAAAGCAGATGGCAGCACTGTCCTTAGATATGCCTGGGGAGTGGGCTTCAATACTAGCATACAAGCTGAAGCCCTGGCCCTTCTCCAAGGCCTAAAGCAACTTAATTCCCTGGGTATATGCGATGCAATTGTGATGGGAGATTCCCAGTCTATCATAAAAACCATTGTCGACTGCTCTTCCCCTTCTGATCTAAGATTGTCTAGACTGATCAGCAGAATAAGAACCCTGTCGAATTCCTTCTAGAGCCTGAATTTCTTCCATGTCAAGAGAGACAATAATAAAGATGCTGACGTTGAAGCTAATAAAGTTGTTCACCTTCCCCTCGGAGTCATCCTCAGAGATGGAGTAGAATTTTGGGACCCCATTCTTTAATTGTCTGGCAAATATGTTTTACAGCCTTTTATTGGAGCAGTTTATCTGCATTTTTAAAGTGGGGAAGATAGAGGCGGTTGTCAGGAAAATGGTTTGTAAGAATCTCTGGGCTAGCAAAGAAAAAGACACTCTGATCCTGGCCACGGAGACATCTGGACTTTGCTTAGCATTTTGTAACCAGCTTTGAGGCAATTTGGCCAGAAATTAATATATCTCTCTACCCGTTTCTGTTAAAAAAAAAAAAACACTTCATTTCATTAATATCAAAGAATTTAAATTTGTTTACAGACATAATGGAAATAAACTAGCTAGGGCACTGGTAGCTTATCTCTGAGAAGATATATGGTGGCTACAGGCCTCTAAATTGTGTTACAATTAGGCTCGAGGGCCTTTTTTATTATTGGGAAATAATGTAAAACCCTAAACATCCAAAAACCTAACCCTAGGAGATGAAGCGCCAAAAATATGGACCTCGTTTGGGTAAATTGGCACATTAACTTCCTGAGGACTTAAATTTGGCATACAATCTCCATTTGACGTGCACAATACCTCGTTAGAAATATCTATTTGAGGAGTACAAATTTTTATGTGAGAAAAAATGAAGGAACTTCCGTTTGCTCCTATTTTTCCAAAAAAACTTCGTTTAGGGCCTCAAAACGACTCCGGAAGTTCAGGACTCGAAAAAATGTTAAAAATAGTAAACTGTGCTACAATTAAGGAAAATGAAAAACTGAAAGAAACAATGGTGGGGCCCCAAGTGGAATAGGCGGATGGCCACCAATATCCACTTGGATCAAAATTTCAGGTAACACAACAACAGAATAGGAAAATAATGCTTAATACAATGTCCAAATTCAGTGTATTCCAGTCCACGAATTGGACACCTTATCCAGCGCAAAAATGCACACAAAAAAGTATATTTGTCATAGTGCCAAATTTAGCGACCTAAGTAACATTGGAAATAACGTCAAGAATAGTGTTTTTCTTAGTGTCGGGAAAGACAACAACAACAGTAGTGTCGTCAATAGTGCTGAAAGTAGCGCTCGTATGTAGCGCTGTCAATAACGCCGACAGTAGCATCATATGTAGCGCCAACAATAGCGCGAAAATAGCATCGAAAATAGAGCGGAAATAGTGCCGGAGATAGCAATGGAAATGACACTGAAAATAGCAATGAACATAGTAACAACATCAATGATGTCGAAAATAACACTAAAAATAACAACAAAAATACTAACGATAACAGCGCCAGAAATAGCAACGACAATAGTGTTGACAATAATTCCAAAAATAAAAATGTCAATAGCGCTGACAATATCTCCAAATATAACAACGTCAATATCACCGGAAATAGCTTCAGATAATTCATCGTAAAATACGTCGAAAGTTGTGCCAGGAATAGTGCTAGAAATAGCGCTATGATTTGCTTCCAATTTGGCTTTGGGATTGGCTTCCAATATTACTTCCATTTTTTCTTCTCGCTTTTCTTCCAATTTTTCTGTTGAATATTGCAACAAGAAACAGTGAAGGAGGCATCCTGAAACATCATTCCTGATCCTAGTTGGAAAATGATCACCTAAAATAGGTGGGGCCCACACAGGTGATTTTTGGCTCAAAGTTTATTTTTAGAATATGTCTATTTTTATACATGTCGATCATATTCTATGAGTTGCAGGATGTTATTTGTGGATGGTTGGTCAAGTTGGAAAAATAGATGGATTTCTATTTTTAGATATATTGGGTGGAATCTATTTTTGACTGCTGCCTAAAAATAAGACATGTCGAATATTATTAGCTCTTAATAATATTTGGACTCTAAACATTATCTTATTCTCTTGGAGCACTTCAGTTAAGTGCACATATGTGGCACAAGAGCTAACATAAGGAATTATGCTATTCCTGAGGGTTTAGTGGAGCTATTGCATGGAGGACTTCAGTTAGAACTCATGTGACAGAGTTTGGTGGAGTTGTATAAGTAGTTGGTGGAGTTGTGTTCAGTTTAACTCACTTAGACACAGTTGAGCTAGTTGTATCTAGTCTAACTAATTGATACACTAGTGAGAGTGGTGTGAATTAATTATTAATTAATTCACTAAATAGCAACTCATTAATCAACTGAAGAATACATCAGTTAACTACAGTGCATAGACAGTTCAATGGAGACCAGTGGAGAGGTAGGTGAAAGAGCAAGTGTGACTATCAGTTGTGACTATAGTGTTGCACGAGTTTGCACCACACATTGATGGAGATGCCAATGAGGATTGCGCAGTCAATATAGGATGGATTCGAGCTCATCCAGAGCCATTCTTCAGCAGGGATTTTGAAGTAGAGGCAGGCTAAAGGCTCGCAAAGATCGGTGCATGGATTTACAAGATCGGGCCTGATTAGTGTGTAGCGATTATATTGTACTGAGGGCTTGTGATAAGCTTTGTATGAATATTGTTACATGATCTCTATGACATATATTATATACAGATAGTTGGGGTTTTTAGCTTCAGGCTTTCCCATGAAAACAACTGTGTTAATGTGTGTGAATTTTTATGGTTTCATGTGTGCATTGCAATTGTGTTTATTTCCACATGTGATGATCAATGGTGGAATAGATTTTGTATTGTGCATGAAGTCAAATAGTGTGTGATTAGGAGAATATTGGACATATACATGCGTAGTGCATATAATTTCTACATTTTCTTCTGGTGTGGATTCCAATTTTTCTTCCATTGTTACTTCTTTTTTTTCTTCCAAGCACCAGGAATACTGTCGAGAATAGCACCAGGAATAACGCTAGGTTTATCGCTAGGGATTGCTTATAATTTGTCTTATAATTTTGCTTCTAGTGTGGCTTCCAATTTCGCTTCCATTTTTTCTTCCAAAAATGATTATTGTTTTGCATATAGTTAAATTAATATGTTTTATTTTAATTTAATTAATTAAGTATATCATGTCTCTTAAATAAGTATATAATTATAAAGTAAGTCGTATGAATGCATTTGAAATATTTTATAGGATAACATTTATAAAGAACTTTTAGGTAAACAGAGAGCCATACAATTTTTTTTTTAAAGGAACAGGTATTGAGTGGCATTAAAATCATCTAGTTTGAAGGCTAGAACCTTTTACATCAAGTTCCATAGTATTTCAATCTCGTTTCCAAAATTCCCATCCCATTACATACAAAAGTTTCTTCATAACATATACTATTATATTAAGAAAATTTTCCCCATATACACTCCAAAAAACTCCATTCAAAACTACATATTGGCATAGCATATACATCTATTAAAATTCAAACATTTACTGATTCTCATGCATCGCAATCAGGGAAAATTTTAAGAATTCTCCAAAATTTATATTTATATCAAATGGGTGAATCCCCATGATACATTGGAAAAATGGAAGGTGGTTTTATTAATAACATAATATGTATATATAATTGTTTTGGTGAATCTCTCACCAGATTATATTATCTTGTAAAATCATAGTGAATCACTAGTACAAACGGGCGAATCATTAATAAATCCAAGGGTTGTTGCAGTTTCTTTACGCCAAGAGGGTATTCACGAAGAAACTATAAAAGAAATTGACTACATTGCTGGTGAATTAGAAGATATTCACTAGTTACCATCAAGCACGCCACTCTACTGACTAAATCAAATGGATATGGAACTAGCAGTTATTACCTAAAAATTGCTTTCAAAAGTGATAGTGCAGTTATAATTGAGATACTCTCTAAATTGATACAGAGCGTACATTAGATAAGCATCTTTAATGGATCATTTGAGATGGTTCTATTTGCATGTCTCAAAAGCATAACAAGTGAATTAATAGAAGATTACATTAAGGGATTGTCACTCTTTCCCGATGTTAGGACCATATTAAAAACTAAGGAGCTAATATTGCTATTTTGAATATAAATAGATGGAAGGGGAAGTCTCAACATACAATCCAGACATTTCACAAAATGTGATATAACTCCTTCATAATTAGATTTCACACAATTACCTAGTACTTATATCAAAGGGTCTAAAATCGCTATTAAATATTAATCACTCTTATCTACTTTGATTTTTTCATGTGGTTCTCAAGAAATATCAATGCAAAAACTGAAATTAGATATCTATTGGGTGTTTCTAGTTAGGGCAGCAAGTGCCAGCAACAGTTTGAGGCCTAGTCAGGGTAGCTAGAGGCCTTATGCAGAAAACCAATAGTCATTTTTTACTGTAATGAGCATTCTGAATCAAATGGAGGATTTTGAAGAAGCTTTTGAGGAATTCTAGAGGTCTAGAACCCACAGAGAAGTTTTCCTTGACCCTACAGCCAAGGGGTGCCACCAAGCGTTGGAGGCGAAACCGGAGCAGCCGGAGGCCAATTTCAGTGAGCCAATAGTCTATTCTGACTAATTTTGGCATTTTGAATCCATTGAATGGATTCGTAGAGCCATTTGAAGACTTCTGAAGGTCGAAGAGCCACAAGTAAGTTTTTGGCAGCCCTCAGCCAACCATGGAGGGAGGCCTAGTTTGGGGATGCAATGCTCATTTGAAGCAAATGATCAGACCATTTTGGAAGTCTGATATGTGCTAGAAATACTAGGTGAGGTTTCAGGGACAGAAAAATAATTATGAAGGATTTAGTGCCATAAAGAAGCTCAGGGTATCTCAAGAGCACTGACAAAAAGAATCAAGTCTAAGGGAGCCTAGATCTGTTTGCAGAGTGATGACGGCCATGATAGGGATATAGATGGTATTATAAACCCATTGGTTCAGTTCAGTAACCATTGGAGTTGAGTTTTGTGATAAGAATTGGATAATGAACCTAAGTGATAGCTCAAAATTCAAAGTGTTCGGAATTGTGCTGAAATTGAGCGACCGGATAGATCTCGTCTTCCTGATTCCGGCGTCGCGAACGGTTCAAAAAAACTGACACCGTATGAAGGGAGGCGAAATCGGAGTAGCTGGAGGCCAATTTCAGTGAACCAATAGTCTATTCTGACTATTTTTGGCATTCTTAATCCATTGAAGGGATTTTCAGAGCCATTTGAAGACTTCTGAAGTTAAAAGAACCACATGGAAGTTTTGGGCAGCCCTGGGCCAACCGTGGAGGGAGGCCTAGTTTGGGGATGCAATGCTCATTTGGAGCGAATGATCAGTCCATTTTTGAGGTCTGATATGTGCTGGAGATATTAGGTGAGGTTTTAGGGAGAGAAAAATAATTCTGAAGGAGTTAGTGCCATAGAGAAGCTCAGGGTAGCTCAAGAGCAACTATAAAAGGAATCAAATCTAAGGGAACCTAGATCTGTTTCCAGAGTGATGACAACCATGAAAGGGATATAGATGGTATTATAAACCCATTGGTTTAGTTCAGTAACCATTGGAGATGAGTTTTGTAACTTGTAAAATAAATTTTCCGTAATCCCAAAGAGCCAAGTCAAGAAGACAAGAGCTTAAGGAGACATAGCCCACAATATTCGGGTGAAATCCTAGATTAAATTTGTTGTTATGTGTTGATATTTTGTTGATGCATTATATGGTTGTTGGACATGTTTAATTTCAGCAGAAAAAAATGGTTTTAAATCACTTAAACAGTTAAAAATCATACACCTGTTTCAAATAAAATTTTCCACAAAAGTCAAGTACAAGCTAGATATTTTATTTGTTTAACTGAGTAGGAGGTTTTTGAAAAGCATAACAAGTTATCCAACCCATTTTCAGATCAGGTTGGTATCAGAGCACTTGGTTGCTTGATTGACAGAGCAATAACTTGCTTGTTTAACTTGAAAGGTGTTTTAACAGTGCAAAGAATTTGACTGTTTGCAAACTGATTGTTTCTTGAGTTTGCTAGAGGTGAAGGGAGAGATATTGTTAGTGTTACACCAATTTTTGGTCATCTAACCTATTACTATTAGAAGGACCAAGGTACACCATGTAAGACCATTTTTACCCTAAGTAAAATTGATTTCACTATGAAAAATAACTTAGTAATCCTTAATTTATTAAGTTGTTTATGGTCTAAAGATGAAACCACATGAGGAATAATTGAATAAATCCTTATTTGTTTGATTTTCCTCAAGGGATAATTAGTTAAACATAAGTTTAATTAATATTCCTGGTCATATTTAACGCAAAACATGAAAATTAATTAGATAAATCACTATTTATCTTATTATTTTCTAAGAATAATTATTTAAACATTATTTAAATAATATTCCTTGTTAAATTTGACTAAATCATTTATAAATAATTGAATAAATCACTATTTATTTAATTATTACTCAACCACACTCTTAAAATAATAAATAAATCATTTATTTATTTATTATTTTCAAATAAAGGGATTTGACCAAATTCAAATTCATTCTCCCTTCAACAAATATAATAAAATATTCCATAAAAGTTGGATCTAGATTTGGTTAATAATATTTTAATCATGCACCAATATTTAGACTAACTCAATATTTTGTTATAAATAGAAGGGTTTTTCCATTCATTCACTACATTTTGTTGCCTAAAGATCACTCTAGATCTATACTTCTTGTCTGACTTTGATCCTCCATCATTGTCATATTTTACTACCATTTTTCTTGTGAGCTCCCTTTGAGTTCCATTTTTTGTCTAGGTTTTCTACACCATCAAGAGAGAGAGATCTTAGATCTGAAGCGCCGAGGACATAAAAGAACCCCTCCCATTGAGGGGGACCGGTAACATCTTTCTATGTTCCCTTCCCAGGTGTCATAAATACAAAAATTCTTTAAAAATATTCTTGTCTTGTCTATTGGATGCATGAAGAAACTCTTGCTTTTATTTACTGCTTAATGTCTGTAACTACATAAATTTGGCTTTTGTACATTTTTCTTGGTCAACTAACTGTAGATCTAAAGAAATTGGCAACCATATTTGATATTAGGGTTGTTTGTTATGCATATTTAAAGTGAGATTTTTTCGTATGCTTGCGATTAGAATTCACACTAACAACTGGCAACTCCACAAGGGTTTATAATTACGATCACTATCGTTTTTCAGATCCCTGCATGACCAGCTGCTTCAAACCCTAGGGTTTTTCTTCAGCTTCTTTTTTTGCTTTTATTGATGTTGTTTTTAACCTCTAAAACCCTAAAACAATAAAAATTCTAACTTATGTGTGTTTCTGGGCTTATTGTGCAAGTGACAGGCATCAGCCGCAGCTGAGACGACACTTTTTTCTGAAACTTGCTCCCAAGAGTGTCGGAAGTTCAGGTCCCACTTATTGGGCAAAAACCTGTGACCTCAACCTTCAGGACACAGAAAACTGCCTAAAACCTGCAACCTCCACTGAAAACGGGTTAGAACCTGCGCCCTATACTTTTTGCGGGAATTTTTCTATGATATTTCTAGGTTTGTCTGGGCTACTGTTCAGGGTTGTCTGACCTCTGTCTTGGACCTGTACTTTCTTTGTTTCACTCGTCGAAGTAGGAACCAAGCCGCCTAGGGCTTCAGTACGCTTCCACCTTTCTAGGAGGAGTTTAGCTGAAGTAAGTCGTCTGAGATTTCAGTGTGTTTAGCCATTTTTTCAGATCTGATCCTGTACCTTCAATTCCATTTCATATTGGTTATTCATCCATCCAAAACACCTCTTTTTATTTTTGTTTGGTCCTCCTTTAGGGTTCCCTCCATTTCCCTTCAGGTTGTAGCCTTTCGCCACCTCATTTGCAACACTTTTCCCTTTGGTTTTTTTGTTGTTTTCTGCACCTATTTCCAGTTGATCTAACCTTTAGATCATTGTCCCTCTTGATTTTAGATCCATTGGCTATTTTTGTGTGTTTTGACTAGATTTTACCCACCCATAGACTAGTTGTTGGGAAGCCCTCCTTCTTGGGTCTAGATTGATGCATATTTAGCTGTTTATTTTCTGTTATATTCAGTTTACTTCACTGTTATTTGCACATTTATTTACAGTTATACAACACACTTTTTATTTTTTCTCTACACACGTCTGGGTTTAAAAATTAAAATTAACACACTTAACACGCACGCCCTAAGTGAAGAGAGCATGGTTTACACTGTCAGGCCAAGACTATAACATTGTAATCAATTGATCCCACACCTCTTTGCCCTTGTTTGTCTCTTTTCCTTCTGTGATTGTTGTATGTTCTTCCATCATTGCGCCCCCAAGGCGTTTATCCCGGAGACTTCTTGGCCTTCATCCTCAGTTTCCGGTAGGAAGATTTACTCCTCCGCATAGGATTCGAGTTAGTCCTCCACTGAGTCCCCATTCTGACTCTGCTTCTGGTTCATCAGGTTCCCCTTCTAGTTCTATCCCCGGTTCTCCCCCTATCACCTTCACCATGTCTAGTTCAGGAGCTAATGCTGGTGGTAGCCCCGACCCTAACGTTGGGAATACTACTAGTGGGATCTTAACAGGAACTATCCCGGCTACTCCCTTACTCCCTTGTATGACAGGTCTCAGTCTTTCTGATTTTACCCAGTTGATCAATGACCCCATACACAATGATCCTAGTTGGCCTGCTATGCCAACCAAGCTCCCTTCCGACATCCCCAAGTTTGAAGGTCTTGCTGGAGAATATCCTACAAACCATGTTCGATCTTTCCACATGTGGTGTTTGTCTAACTCCATCACCGATGACTCTGTCCGTCTTCGGTTGTTCCAACATACGCTTACTAGAGAGGCTTCTAAAGTGGTATGTTGACCATACCTCCTCCTCTCATACTACTTTCACGACTCTTGCCAGGGATTTTTGTCTTACTTCCAGCTTCCCCTTTGTTATGACACTGGTACTGAACTTTTGATCTCTTTCCGTTAATCGTCTGCGACCCGCCTATTCGATCATGTTCAGGAATGGTGGAGAAGAAAGAGCCTATGTCGAGCCCCTACCTTCGAAGACTGTGTCTACATGGACTGGTTTATCAAATCCCTTTTTTTTGCTATAGGAAAATATGTCGCATCTCATTTCCCTCAGACCGAAGAAGCTGCTCTCTAGATTGCATTGAAATATAACCTGATCTACACATAGTCTGGTTATGTTTATCTCGTCCTACATGATCTCCATAGACCCTAGGGTGCCAACACACTGGGGGCATGCCATGTCACTGACAGTATGATTGGATCCCTTTCTCATCTGTACACTCATCCTCCCATGGGTTATGGTTTCCCTTAGGGAGGGGCCAGCTCCTCCAGCGCTTTTTCCCCTCCTGGTAGCATGTATCCAGGATACGGCATGCCTCCTCCTTTTGCCCAACTTTTTTACCACAATGTTACTCAACCTCATTATTATCAGTATCTGCAACCTAGTGCTCTAACTCCTCCAACATTAGCACCTCAGCCTCCCTTGCCTTCTCGACCCTCGCAACAATATCCACCACCCCCCCAGGGGCAAGTGTATGCACATCAGGGTGCGAGTAATCCTCCTACTTCCAAAAAGAAGAGGAAAGGCAACCAAAGACGATCTGCCCTAGGTAATCCAGGACCCAATCCCCAAGGGAATACACCTCACACTACTAACCAGCAACAGGGCACTCAGCCCAAGCAGGACAGGCATGTCTGCACGAATAAGCCTTGTTCTTATTGTGGTGTCTATGGTCATTGTACCCACGATTTTTTTATTTTACCTCAAATGTGTCAGATGTGGGAAGCTCAAGCAACATCCCGAGGATAGCCAGCCTCCCCTTCAGTTCCTCCCCATGCTACACCTATCCAATTGGCTGTGTTTACCAATCCTCCCCCCAAGCAAGGATTAGTGGCTACCCATCCCCTTAAAGGTTAGGCAGCCGCTCAACCTCCTCCATCTGGTACCTCTGATTACCAGATTCTCATGATGAACTCTGAACAACCCATTACCGTTAACCTGAACCTTCAGACTCGGTCCCGTCAGTACAACAAGCCTCTTGCTACGTCTGCCCCCGAGCCCCCTTCTTCAAGTTCCACAGAGCCTCTTTCGAAAAACCATTAGTCCTTTACTGATCCCTCAACCTAAGGCAGAGGTTCATTCCAAGATCCCCAAGGGACCATTACGCTGAAACACTGCTTCTGGTAAAGTTTCCCATTCGTATAGTATAGTAGATGATTTGGCACAATCCCTGCTGCCATCTCAACACTGGAACTCCTCCAGTCGTGCCCTTCACAACAAAAATCTCTACTAACTGCCATGGGCGCTGTGGATCCTTCATATGATCGTTTGATCATCTTCGATGTTGAACGATCAGAACATCCCCCCCTTCCTGCTTTTGTTTCCTTCCAAATCCCTGTCAAGATCTAGAATACCAACGTCTCCCATTGTATCATTGACGAGGGGGCATCCACCTGTGTGATGTTCGCTTCAGTTTGGAAGAAACTCCGATCTCCTGAGTTGGCCCCTTCCATTATCACCCTTCGAATGTGGGATTGCCACTCTTCTCAGCCCATAGGCATGTTCCGCAATTGTCCTATTACTCTTGCGGGCAAGACTGTTTGTGTTGACGTAGAAGTCATTGATGCCCCCTTAGATTACAACATTATTTTGGGTCGTAGCTACACTTATGTGATTTCTATTGTCCCATATGAATTTCACCGTAAGATGTGATTTTCTCACAATGGAAATATTTTCACCATCAACCAGTTGACATATTACGAACCGAAGTCTCAGACCTCCCCTAAGTCCATCATTTCTTTAGTGGCCAATAAAAAAACAATCGAACCTTTGACTAGTGTTTCACCCAAAATCTACAAAGACTCCTCTTTTCTTGGTTCATTCCCTGGTCTTTCTCCTCTTGTCTATGATCCCAGCTCGTCGAACGTTTGCATGATGCAATCTTCCTGGTCTGCCCTCAAGCGGCCCGCTTCGACTAGTCAGCAACCCTGCCATCCGCACCCTGATCCTAGCACCTCGACTCAGCCTTCAGGACCCCCTCCACCAGGCCCCTCATCTGTAGCTGGTATCCATGAGCCTCCCTACCCTCCTGGCACAGTTCCTCCTAGCCTTAACCATCTTGGAGCTCCCACCTGGCCATTACCCCTTTGGTCAGATACCATTTCTAGCTCCCCCTCCTGGAGTATTTTTGGTACCTGTTATGGCTACCTTATCCCTTCCTAACATGACCCTGGGGATCCCCATCTGGTACATCGATCCCCCAGCCACTATCCCACCTGTTCAGCCCAAACCTTATCGTGCTTTGACTCCGATTCAATCGGTCCCCATGACCCTTCCCTTTGCTTCCGTGCCTTAGCCACCTCAACAAGATGTTGAACTCTTAGTTAAACTGAGAGGGGGGGGGGTGAATCAGTTTAACGCAGTTATGGACTCTTAAAACTTTTTCATTAAAACTTATTCACACCTTCATTTCATCTTCAACTTAATGTGTGAGTAATCTTAGAATGTGAGCAACAAGTATTAATATAATATAACAATAGACTTATTATGAGAGAAACAAGTATTCAGCAGATGTGATAAACCATATCAACACATAAACATCAAGCACAGAGACACTAGATATAAGTGGAAACCCATAAAGGGAGAAAACCACATCTTATTATTGTTGTGATGCAAAGGCAAGCTCCAACTCCCTCTCACCACTGATATTCTGTAGGCACCAACCTACAGGAGGCTCCAACCTCAGTTAGCTACAACTGACATTTTATCAAGCTAAAACTTGATGTGGAAGCACCAACTCCCATCTATTTTCTGCAAGCTACAACCTACAGGAATCTCCTACCTCAGTCAGCTACAACTGACATCTATCAAGCTAAAACTTGATAGGGAAGCTCCAACTTCCTTAGTCTCTTTCAAAAGAAAAACACTTGCTGATTTACCTTGGATATCAGCTCTGTTCTGTACCATCTTCACTGCTGTGCATCTGTCTTCATATCTGCCTTATATCATTTCTGCATCTTCTCAGATTCACTATCAGCTCCTCCTTCTTCTCTGCTCAGTACCTCCTTCTTCTCTGCCAGTGAACGTGAACATATAATACGTCATCAACCTTCAAAATAAAACCTTTGGTTTCGTACTTAAATCCCCAGTGAACGCTTATATAATGTCCTCGGTCCCACATTGCCTTGAGGTGTGTATACCCAAGACTTGGAAAAAAAACCACTATATAATCACTATATTTAAGTTCTGGGTCCCGCACATTTTAATTCAACTTCTCGAATTTTATTAAACTCAAGGTATCAACTCGCATGCAAATATGCGCCCTTCTCACCTTATAGTTTACCAAAGTTTCACTTTGGTTTCACCAATACTCCCGCACATGAATTTTATTATCAGAACCATTACATAACGTCCACAGCATATCAATTCACATAACATATGTCAACAAACGTTAAAAACCATTATAATAACCTTTGGCTTTGGATTTATATCCCAACACTAATACATATGAACCCATGCGACCAAAGTATTTTAAAGTTTGATTTCAGCACATGTTAAAACGACTTTCTCGGGCCCACTGACCAACTTACCTCAGTTCTCTTCCCTGCAACTTCACTTCTGATCCGACTGTCAATCCACTCTCGTGCTCCAACTGAACTATGGGCGCACATCCGACAGATGACGCGCAATATCGCACAAATTAGATGCACAGAACATAATTCTCAAAATTTACGCGATGGAAATGGTTTTAGAAAACGACCTTAGGACACGCGTCAAACAGAGACTTATATCACGTTCAAAAAGGTGAAATATTCTTACCACTCAAGGGCAGCGCCATACTTCTTGTTTCTTCCATCGAAACCGCCTTCAATGTTGATTCAAGGTTCCATTTCGCTCTTGGTTCCGCCTCCGCCTTTGACTTCGCACTTTTTATATGTTAACCCCTATTTCCTCAGCATTTTACCATGGTGCTTTCAAGACTAGAATTAAGATAAGCGCGTATAATACACACGCCTTTTCTCTATTAAAAACCAACTCATCGGTCCTGTTCAACCCTTCTCACATTATATTCTCTGTATTCTCTGTCTCTGTCTCTGTGCATGACTGTTTCACTGTACTCTCTGTATTCGATGTCTCTGCATCCTCTGTATTCTCTGTATTCTCTGCAACCTGAGCTGCTTCTTTTTGCTGCCTTGCTTCTTTTTGCTGTTGCTCAACCCTCTTTACATCTTGCTGCCTCTTTTTCTATCTCTCTGCTTCTATGCTGCTCTCTTTGCCTTGTTGCTAAGTGATCCTCCTTTGCCATCTCCTTTGCCATCAATGACAACATTTCCAACAGTCTCCCCCTTTGGCATTGATGGCAACACATCCACCAATAATCCAATGCTTCCTCCAGGTCTTCCTCTGCCTATATTCTTTTTCTTGCTTTTCCTCCCCCTTTGACATCAATGGCAAAGGGTTGCACATTACCTAGTGATTTTTTTAAATCTTGTCCATTTTACTCTAATCTTGAAGACCTGTTTCATGCCCTGCTTACTTGCTTTGGCTCTTTTGTGACTCTCTTTGTTGACTGATCTCCCCCTGGAATGATGTTTTCTTTTCTGTTCTCCCCCTGGAATGGTGCTTTCTCTTCATGTCAGAGAGTAGCATCTGCAGACATTACCCCTAGTTTGTCTCTTAGATATTCGAATGGTTCTCTAGCAAGAAGATTTGTGAATATATCTGTTGTTTGTTCTTTTTTTGGCACATATTCCAACTTCACTACCTTCTGTGCTACTTGTTCTCTGAGGAAATGGTACTTGATTGGGATGTGCTTAGTTTTTTAATGAAGTACATGATTTTTTGATATAATTATTGCACTTGTATTATCACATTTGATAGAGATAGGTTCATCAATGCTTACCTTCATGTCTTGGAGGGTTTGTTTCATCCACATGACTTATGTGCAACATGCTGCTGCTTCTATGTATTCTGCTTCTGCTATAGGTAGAGAGATATATGTTTGTTTCTTGCTTAGCCATGCCACCAGACTTTTTCCCAAATAGAATGCACCTCCACTTGTGCTTTTCCTGTCATCCACACAGCTAGCCCAATCTGCATCTGTATATGCTGTCAAAGTGAAGCTCTTGACTTTTTGATACCATAGCCCATACTGTGCAGTTCCTTGTAGATATCTGAATATTCTTTTGACTGCTAGAAAGTGATTTTGTTTTGGTGCTGCTTGATATCTAGTCACAAGTCCTACTGCTAACATAATGTTTGGTCTAGAAGCTGTCAGGTATAGCAAACTTCCTATCATGGATCTGTAATGTCTTTGATCTATATCTGCAGATCCATCATCAGCACATAGCTTGCATCCAGTGATCATGGGATTTGACACAAGTTTGCAGTCTTCCATTTTGAACCTTTTCAACATTTTTCTTAAGTATTTTTCTTGTGAGATGAATGTACCTATGTTATTTTGCTGAATTTGAAGTCCTAAGTAGAAGGTGAGCTCTCCAATAATATACATCTCAAACTCTGATTTCATCTCTTCAGCAAATATTTTTGCTAACTCATCTTTGCTGCTTCCAAACATGATGTCGTCTACATACACTACTACAATCAGGAGTTCATTTTCATTGGCCTTTATTTACAAATTGATGTCTACTCCTCCTCTCTTAAAGCCTTGCTTTTGCAAGTACTTGTCCAGTCTTGAATACCATGCACGAGGAGCTTGTTTCAGCCCATATAAGGCTTTCTTTAATCTGTACACATAGTCTTCTTTATCTGTTAATGAGAATCCTTCAGGTTGTTCCATGTAGACTTCTTCTTCTAGATATCCATTCAGGGAGGCAGATTTCACATCCATTTGATATACCTTGAAGTCGTGGTAGCATGCAAAGGCCAAAAACATTCTGATAGCTTCCATTTTGGCTACAGGGGAAAATGTTTCATCATAATCAAGACCTTCAATTTGTGAATATCCCTTGCATACAAGTCTAGCTTTATTTCTGATTACTTATCCTTGTTCATTCATCTTATTCTTGAATACCCATTTTGAGCCTATGACATTTTTCTCAGTGGGTCTTGCAACTAATTCCCAGGTATTGGTTTTCTCAATTTGGTCCAATTCTTCATTCATAGCATTCATCCAATATTTTTCCTTGCTGGCTTCTTCAAACTTCTTTGGATCTATTTGTGATAACATAGCTAGGTATACCTCCTCTGTCTGTTCAGTTAGTTGTCTTCTTGTCTGGATTCCTACACTCTTGTCCCCAATGATTTGATCTTCTGGATGGTTATTTTGAGTGTATCTTGAGGGGCCTTTTGAGTTCAGTTCAGTATCTTCTGTTGTCTTTATTATTTCATCATCATCTTGGTTCTCTTCTTCATGATATTCTGGAGGATTGCTGCAACCTGTACTTCTTGTCTTGTTTGGTAGTTCTTCATCAAATCTTACATCAATGTTTTCCACAATTTTGCAAAGTGTTTTGTTGTAGCACCTGTAACCTTTACTCTTGGATGCATATCCTAAAAATATTCCTTCATCTGCTCTTGCATCAAACTTTCCCAGATTTTTATCATTATTTTTTATGAAACACTTGCTTCCAAAGACTCTAAAGTGCTTGATTGATGCTGGTTTACCATGCCATAGTTCATAAAGAGTCTTGTCACTGTTTGGTCTTAAATGAGCTTGTTTAGAATATGCATAGTTGTGTGTACTACTTCTTCCTGTAAGGTTTGGGGAATGTTATTTTCTTGCATCATAGCTCTGGAAATCTATTGTACATACCTGTTTTGTCTCTCTGCCACTCCATCAGGGAAAATTTTAAGAACCCCCATAAATTTATATATATAATAAATGGGCGAATCCCCATGATACATAGGAAAAATGGAAGGCGATTTTATTAATAATATAATATGTATATATAATTTTTTGGCGAATCTCTCACGAGATTATATTATCTTGTAAAATCATGGTGAATCACCAATACAAATGGCGAATCACTACTACAAAAAAGTGAATCGTTGTCTAGTGGAGTTTGGGGTGTTGGTTCCAATGAAGATATGGTAGTTGAACCAAGAGTAGAAGGAAGAGAACCACCGATACCAAGCATGGCACATGGTGACTCGTGAGGGAAGTAGTTCTCGTGCAGTTTGGAAAACGTGTTCTTCTAGTTTTGTTAAGCGTAGTGTTGTTTCTCATGCTACTACTAGCACTGATATTGAGGTTGGAGAGGAGTTTGAGGAAGCATGGAAGGTAGCAGTGGTGGAGAATTACAAATAGTACCCCATGATGGGTACAAATTTAGCATGCAACACTGTCCAATTTATTGGTTTCCATGATTCTCTATATTTCCTTGTCATTCCTCTGTTATTCCTATTTTACAACTGTGTCCCATGGCAAGTGATAGACTCAATGCTTTGCCGGATAATTTACTATGTTCTTACATTCTCTCAAATCTCTCGTTAAGGGATGCAACCCGTTGCTCTGTCCTGTCCCGCAAATGGCGATACCTCGGAACTTTATTGCCCCATCTCAGATTTTTCAGCCAATTTTTTCGTCATCAAGGAAAGACAACAGAACAAGCAATTAATTCTGCATGTTTGAAAAGAGTGAAACAAATCACTCTGGGAAATGGCATGTCGCTGGAAGTTCCAAATTCCCTCTTTTCTTGCAACTGCCTCACATATTTGAAGCTGCACTGGTTCATGTTAGCAAAGCTTCCTCCTTCTTTTAGTGGACTCAGTTTCCTTGTAACATGTTCTCTAGCATATATCTATACAAATGATGATATAATTGAGCAGCTTGTTGCAAAATTCCATCTTCTTGATAACTTAAGAGTCCAACGTTGTCCAGGGCTGAATAGTTTGAAAATTTCTGCACTGAATCTCAGGCATTTATATTTAAATGGACTTGATTTCCCACAACTGATAATGAATTTCCCCCAACAAGTGAATTTCATGGTAGATGATTTTCCAAGTATGTCAAGGCTGGAGGTTAGTTATTGTGGGTTTCTACATTTATCCACTACAGAGGTTAATGTAATTACAGGGTTTTCTACTACAAACATGTTGAGAAAAGTTACCCTTCATGGGTACCGTAGACAAGTGCGTGACCTTCATGTATTCCATGGGCCTGGAGAAATTACTCTTCATTTCGGTGTACAATTGCTTTCAATTGAAGTTCTTGGCAGGTTTCTCAATCTTGAAGAACTCTCAATAGAAAGTGACTAGTTTAAGGTTAGTCATTCTCATGCTTTTAGCTTTAATCTTACCATACTATTTTCATATTGGAGTGAGAATTTTCATACCAAGTTTGGATAGCAGACCCAAGAAGAAAGCGTGGAAGTATCCAGCTTGACCCTTTCCCTAAAATTTTTGAAGAAAGTTCATGTAAATGTTTCACATTTTTACAAGGAGGAAATTGATCTACTAGGTTGCCTATTCAGAAGTACTCCTTCATTGCAAAAAATGATACTTACACTACCAAGATGCTCCCAATATATCCACGAGTTGGGATTCCTGAAAAAACTTCTGGGTTTGAAAATATTTTCTGAATCAAATGTAATTATAGCAGAAAAATATGAGGGCAACTCTGAAAAATGCAACAAAGCCTTTCTGGTGAATTGATAGAAACATGTTCCATGAATAATGAATTAGTTTTTGTAGTTATTAAGCTTAGATTCTACTGCAATTTCATGGTAAATATTTTATCTAATTTGGTCCTGGTAAACTAAGATACGAAGTTCAGTTCATGTATGGAGTAATACAATTTTTTCTTTGTTCATGTATTGGAGTAATACCATCTGTGTAATTCATCTCAGACTATCATTATATAGAATAGCAGTATATACAAATCAGATTATCACTATAGAATAGAAATATATACAAATAATCAAATTATCACTATATAGAATAGCAATATATACCAATTATATCCATTAGCATGCATGAAATGAAAACTTAATTTAAACTAGTACTTTTTATATTTAGAGAGCCTTGATTTAATCATTTATATCCTCTCTTTTTTTGTTAATTCCGTAGGACCTGACTTTTATATTATTTAGAGCAAGTTGCTAAATAAATACAACAAGAAATTTGTGCCTCAACCTGCCCAATGGGAAACCAGGTCTGTTGGCCATCTTAAAAAGTTAAAGGCCAACCAAAAGCGGTATTGTTTTAGTCTATCAGTAGCGGAAATAAATACTCGGCTATGTCCATAATACTTACATATGAAGCAACAACTATAAATTCGATGAAAAAAATGCATACAAAACAAGAAGAAACAAAAAATCCTAGCCATCAGAATAATGCACAGTTGTTGGATCGTCAGCAGAGGACCCAAGCAGCTCCACCCACTGAAAATCACGCAACTGCTCTTCAATTCGTCCAATTCTATCATTCTGCTACATTTGAGTCTTTGTCATGGAGGTCATGTCCTGTTTAATATGATTAAGATAAAAAATCATGGAAGTATGAGCTTCCTGTTCCTTCATACTCATAAGGGCTTTGGCAAGAACACATTTAAACTTCCAATACATCTTAACAGTTTGCTGAAAAAGAGATACCCTGCCCCTAGTACTACGAGGGTCAATCAGGAAATGCATTGTTGCTTGATGCTGCTGTATATCAACCTCATCTTCTGAACTGTGCTTCTCCCAGTCCTGCATGTTCTAACGAATATGCAGAGGGGTCGTAGAAGTATAATAATTGACCAAATTTTCAACAACCTGCGCATTATTTTTGCGCCCTTGCTTGCGAGAGCGCGAAGATATATTATTTTTCTTAACCTTAGCTCTTGTTTTGCGAGCGGACGAGATGGATTTAGTCATACTGGCTCCCGACAAGCCTGTGAGAGACAAATAGAGAAACAGAGTAGAATGATAAGGCAGGTAAACTGAAATATGCATCAGAGAATTATCGAGTAGCTGCATGTTGGGAAAATGCGAGAAGCCGACCCATTTGAAAGACAGTCGAAATATTCCAGAGAAGAACAGAAATGACTACAAGAAAAACTGAGTGCCAAGGGTCATATCCAGCAGGGAAGAGCAACAATTTGGAGAATCCGGACAAGGACTAGGGAAACCTACAGAACCGGCATGCAAAAAGACAAACCCCTATCGTGGTAAACTGCCAGGAAGAGGCTGAGAGATAAAGGCAGAAAGTCTTTGTAGAGACCAGAGAAGACCCCGCCTTCGAAAACAGAGCTTTCCGCAAACAAGCCTTCCATAACAGCCATCAAAACACGTGCAAAGAAATAATAAAGAGTGGCCAAAGAAACCAACATCGAATAACTTAAAAACCCATATCATAAAACAATAACAGAGTAGGGGACTTCTAAAGCAAGGATCTACGTCAGCATCATTATGAAAACGACAAGAAGGCAAGACTATAAACAAACCCATCGCCTTTTACAAATCCAGTGCATATGGCGGAGAAGTAGCAGAGTTAAAAGTGTAGAAGTGAGACATTACATACCAAAACCCACTTCTCCTACTCTGGAACCCTGTAAGCAGCCGCTGTAACCAACCCGGAGCACCACTGTAATGACCGCCTACGCTGTGCCAAACAGAAGGAATAGACAACCGAATTATGCAGTCGAGCATAAAAACAGAATGCAATGTGCCATGAAGAGGCATCTCATCAACGGAATGTGGTATGAGTACAATAGATCGTGCCCGCATACGAAGGATGGTGGCCATTATTACGAGACTGACAACTAGCTCACACATTAAAGGCAGCTGACAACCGAGGTCCTGACTCGCACCCCGATAGCGGGTTATCTCGTATATCTCTGTCTACAATGAGTTGCAAAGAGTGAAATTCAATATTCCAAGTCCTAGCAGAGGGTGTGATATCAAGATGTCTATCAAGATTTTGACAGCCCCAATTTGCTAAATAATCAGCCGCTTCATTGCAAGCTCGCCGAGTATGAGACGGAATGATGTAGTCTAATTGATTGACCAAAGTCTCAATCTCTCACTACTACATTTGGCGGAAATTCCGACACTTGGTTCCGACGCTTTTGACCAAATGTCGGAAATTTCCCCAATTTTTTTCCATCCCGCCCGAAACCGTCGCTATACCGACGTTTATAGAAAAGTGTCGCAATACCGACACTTAGAAAAGTGTCGCCATTGCGACGTTTGGAGGAAGACGTCGCACTGGCGACACTATGGCCCAACGCGTCGCTATTGCGATGACTACAAGTGCGACACAATGTCTAAGTGTCGTAATTGCGACGTTTGGAGGCCTTCGTTGCAATAGCGATGCCTTTTCCGCCGTCGGTATAACGACACTTATATGCGCGCTAAATACAAAAACGAAACTTATATGCACGCTACATAAAAATGATTTTATTGTTTCGTATCCGTCGCAATAGCTATATTAACGTCTGATATCACGCGCGCATCCGCCCTCCGCTCTTGCAGAACAGCATTCGCCCTCAGCTCTTGCAGAACAGAATTTTCCCTCAGCATTCGTCCTCAGCGTTCGCCCTCAGCCCTTGCAGAACAACATTCACCCTCAACTCTTGCAAAATGGTAAGTTCTTACTGCAAGCCCTTCCTCCTATAGTAGGGTTGACTCTATTTGGGTTTTTTTGGTCAATTCCATTGGATTGTGTTAGGCTGTAGGGTTCTCTCTAGATGTCAAGAATCAAGATTCAATACCCTCTATTATCTTCATCACCCAATACAAGATTTAAATTTTTCCCAAAGAAACGCTTTTTAATTTGGCAGCCATTATTTCTCCCTGCTTTAAAAACCCTACATTTAAATGAAAACAAGCATTGCATTTCAACTACAAAAATCTATTAGTGTTCAAATGTACATGTGTGCTACATTAACGTCTGATACCACGCGCGCATTCGCCCTCCACTCTTGCAGAACAGCATTCGCCCTCAGCATTCGCCCTCAGCATTCGCCCTGAGCTCTTGTAGAACAGCATTCGCCCTCAAAGTTCGCCCTGAGCTCTTGCAGAACAGCATTCGCCCTACATTCGCCCTCAGCTCTTGTAGAACAGCGTTCACCCTCAGCTCTTGCAGAACAACATTGGCCCTCAACTCTTGCAAAATGGTAAGTTCTTACTGCAGACCCTTCCTCCTATAGAGGGTTGACCCTACAGCCTAACCAAATAGCTCCACTTGAGAAAACTTTTCATAATCTTGGGGCTGGATATACTGCAGAGAAAACAATTGTAGTTATAATTCGTGCTCCAATATATTAATATACTTTTTACATTGAACTGAAGATAGGGAAACAAGAAAATGCTAGCCATCATACAATGCTTTGACATAAGAGTTTTGAGTGACATACTTGAAAAAAGAACTCATCGACTGATATTTATAATCATTTGAGTTATTCAAGCTAAACACAATGTCAAGAATCAAGATTCAATACCCTCTATTATCTTCATCACCCAATACAAGATTTAAATTTTTCCCAAATAAACGCTTATTAAATTGGCAGCCATTATTTCTCCCTGCTTTAAAAACCCTACATTTAAATGAAAACAAGCATTGCATTTCAACTACAAAAATATATTAGTGTTCAAGTGTACATGTGTGCATCACTTGTGTAAGGTATTCCTTTTCCACTTTCACATTATCCAAGAATGTGTGCAGTATAGTTCATCTTTTTTGTGATTTAGATTATCTTGAAAAAGGAAAGGTAAATTATTTCCCATGGAAAAAGAAGGTTTTCCCTTTTTACTACTGGAAATGGTACAAAAAAGTTCCATTTATACCCGAAACTCCTATGAAACAGGAACCAAATAAAGGCCATGTCCTCAATGGACATCATTTGGCTTTGAAAATGGCCATTGCACCGTCTTGTTTCTTATATTACAGCACGATATTTTCTTAGGTCATTTCTTGTTTCTTGAGATGAAAAACAACCAAAGAAATCGTGAAGATCCTTTTAAGAAATAAATGACCATTTCTCAATCATATCTCAACTATTTTTTATTTTATTCAGTGGTTGCTTACTTTGAGAGAAATTTGACACTTTTATAAGGAATATAACATAAAAACACAAAATGGGAAGGAATTGATGATGTAGATGACCTTTATTTTTTGTCAATTAAGAATTGATAATACACGATGCATGTTCTGTACTACAAACTAGATTCCTTCCTGGAGTTAGGACACAGAGTATTGAATCAAAGTTGTAGTTTCTAACTTCTTGTATTGGTTCATCAATCTTGAAATCCAGACATTGCATGTCTTCATTGCTTCATGTTTGAATAATTTGCATCATATCGTACAATAGGAAATTAGGAATTATGATTATTATTACTTTATGGATCTGTTAAGTTACTTTTAAGTTTGCATGGTTTAGTGTGAAATTATTCTAGTCCCCAAACAGATATAATCAAGGAATTATAACGTGATTTCAAACATTAAATATCAACAAAATCGTTTAAAGTATATTGAAAGGAAAAAGGTGATGGAAGATATAAAGTGCCTTACTTAAATGCTCTAAGGATTTTTCAATAGTTGCTCCAAAAGCTTCACTTCAAGGCCCTTCAAGATCGTCTCCAACAATGCTATACCATCAACTTCAACAATGTTGCTCCAAAAATGTCCTCAAGGTCTTCCCAACAAGTTTACTAGAAGTTGCTCCAACAATATATTCAATAAGGTCTTCATTGTCAACTCGTCTCTTGTTTGGGTGCCTTAATGTGCAATGACATGTTTCCAGGACTGAATTCAATGCAAGGCATATTTGAAACTCTAACTTTGTCGTCCTGTGTCTTATTAGAAATTATTTCAGTTTTCATTTTGTGTTTTTAAGTTAGATATTGTTTTCAAGTTTTTACATTTATAATTTTATTGCAATGTGGCAGACTGATGAGAGCAGTGCAGGAACAACCCAGAGATGGGATGATCACGGAAAGAGGCCAGCGGAAGAACATGTAAAGTTCCAACATTGCTCTATCTTCAGGTATTTTAGTTATTTACATAATTGAAATAATATTAATTTTGTTCAAATATGCAGACACCTAGCCATGGTACGCCTGATGATTCCCTCTTTGAGGAAGAGCTTTCTTCATCCCTATCTCCAGTGTTCTTGTTGCGAAAAAAGGCACGAATGCAAGGTCGAAATTTAATACTTTGATAGACGCGCCTCAAACACCTGAAACAGAAGAGAAGATAAAACAACTTATGAGCCAGCTAGAAAGATATCAGGTAATAATAAAAAGTCAAAAGGATATTTTTTTTGTTCTGCATGAGATGAATTGTGATAGTTTTATTTTTAATTTTTACATTGACTAAACTAACAAAAAGTTCTTTTGTATGTAGCATTTTATGGCACTTGCTGAATCCGGTGTTGGTGGTAGTGGGACACAAGGGCAAGAGATTGCCCAACAACCCTCTTGTACACCTTCTACTCCTTTAGGTGCCAGGCAAGAAACACACCCTGCCCAAGTAGACACCCAGCCAACCGCTGAATGTGTTGGCAATGATGAGGCTGATATGGCCAACTACATTATTGCGTTTCCTGGAGCTACACGTGTCAGCTCCACAGGGACCATTAATGGCATGTTGTTGGTGAACGATGAAGGTGTCCCTATAAATCATGTACAACTCCCAGGTAAATTTTAATATTTTAACTATTTCATGTACTTTATCTAAAACATATTTATCACGATTTTTATTTTTAAATTAATGATAATATCTTTTTTTTTTCTGTGTAGGAAACAATGAGTTCTACAGGTATCTGGAGAGCCATGCGTTGGTAATTTTTGGCCCAACCATACGCATAGGGTGGAATTCCCAGAGTTCCAACCTGAAAAAAGAACTTCTAGATTATCTAGAAACCCTTTTTGGGGTCGGCATATTTGACAGAACAGCGGTGGCTCGGGTTGTCGGCAAATATTTGAAATATACCAGGGACACCTATAGGACGCAATTGCAATTTAACCCTAGATATGAGCGTCCTCTCACATTTCCAGAGAGTGAGTGGAGAGCACTCATCCATGACGGAAAAGAGAAAAGGGCAAAGAAAGAAGGAAAAATACCAACTGGACCCGCAAGGTAAATTACAACTTTAATTCAATAGCTTTAATTTTCTCTATGTCTAAAATAAAAGTGTGCTACGTCATATCTCACTTTAATCTTTTGATTCTAGGTTGCCTGACACCTCAAAGGCAACCAAAGCTAGGATTGAAAAAAAGGGCCATCACAAGCTAGGCCAGGGCGACTACTTGAAATTGGCCGCAAGAATTGTAATTAAGTAGCTAAACATCTTATAATTAATTGTATTGCCTTCCAACGTTTTTGTAATCCTATCAAATATGATTAAAAATACACAATCATATGTAATGTAGGGTGATGACTTCGAAACATAAACTACAGAGGAAGATAAAAATATCGCTTTCCATTTCGGCTATCAAGCCGTAGTTGAACGTTGCATAAGCTTGGGGCAGGTCCCAAGATCCAGAATGCCTGATAAGGTAAAACATTAACCTTTCAATATGTTTGTTTTCATCCATAAATTTAATGTCTAACAACTTTGTTTAAATCAAGGGAGCAACACTACCGACGACGCAAATAACCCAGTTTTAGAGCCAAATGTAGATGATCCTCACGTGCAACCTGATCATTGTAGTAGGGACCAGGCCGACAATGCTACTATCAGTGAGGGCCGTGACGGTAATTAATTTCCACTTATATTTTTTTCTAATTATACCTTGATGGTTGTCCCTATAACGTTTTTTGTTTAAATGACAGAGAATTTTTCCCTTGAGGATCTTACCACCAAAGAGGAAGATAGGGCAACAGTCCCAACGGCGACAACTGGTGCACCAGGTAAATAATCTCATTGCAATTTTTTTTATTAATATTACCGAACTAGTTCAATGATATTTAAAAACTGACAATTAAAATTTAATATTATCTATTTTTGTAGGTGATGCCCGGATGAGACCAGACATCGTGACAATGCAACTAGGTCAGCGGCGACAACTGGTGCACTAGGTAAATAATCTCATTGCAATTTTTTTTATTAATATTACCGAACTAGTTCAATTATATTTAAAAACTGACAATTAAAATTTAATATTATATGTTTTTGTAGGCAATGCCCCGTCACTGGATGAGACCAGACATCGTGACAACGCAACTAGGTCAGCGGCGACAACTGGTGCACCAGGTAAATAATCTCATTGCAAATTTTTTTATTAATATTACCGAACTAGTTCAATGATATTTAAAAACTGACAATTAAAATTTAATATTATCTGTTTTTGTAGGCGATGCCCTGTCACCGGATGAGACCAGACATCGTGACTACACAACTAGGTCAGCGCTGACAACTGGTGCACCAGGTAAATAATCTTATTGCAATTTTTTTTATTAATATTACCGAACTAGTTCAATGATATTTAAAAACTGACAATTAAAATTTAATATTATCTGTTTTTGTAGGCGATGCCCCGTCACTGGATGAGACCACACATCGTGACTACGCAACTAGGTCAGCGGCGACAACTGGTGCACCAGGTAAATAATCTCATTGCAATTTTTTTTATTAATATTACCGAACTAGTTCAATGATATTTAAAAACTGACAATTAAAATTTAATATTATCTGTTTTTGTAGGCAATGCCCCGTCACTGGATGAGACCAGACATCGTGACTACGCAACTAGGTCAACAGTGCGGGTCGAAAGGCACGAAACAGGAGCAGAGCATGATGATATTGATGATGTAATTAGGAGCTTTAAAAATAGGAAGAAGAAAAAGAAAATTCGATAATGTAAAATATTGTATTATTATAAGACAAACGTTACTAATGACCATACTTGGAACGTTTTTTGCGTTATATAAAAAACTCATTTATCATACTATTTTTATGTCAAGCATTAATTGCAATGTTTCCTTGCGTACTTTTTGTTGAATTGTTTTTTTAATAGTTATTGAATATTTTTTTTTATGCTCATGAAAGTAAAAAATGAAATATAGATCGGGTATTGGGGAATTGAGAGTGATGTGAGGGGGGGGGGAGGGGCCATAAGAGCTTCCACCTTCACGTGGTTGGCCCTGTTTAGTAGAGAATAATTTATTGGAGCGATTTAATCTTGGAGCAAACCTCCCTCGATCCAGTGTAGCAACAAAAAGTCACTGTTGACTTAGTTGCTACTCTTTCAGATCGTGGGAGGCTTGTTCCAAGTTCATGCGACTCCAATAAATTGTTCTTGAAACGAAGAGGAGCTTATTCAGGTATGTTTTGACATTTTAAACATATGTTCTAACATTATCATAAGAATGCATCTTAGAGTAAAAATACTACATCAATTACTTGTATTTATTGTATAGATAATGATGGATTTTGATTGACTTGGTAGTGCAGGTACAAATCCTCTTGCATCATGAGCAATACAACTTGTCAACCAGGGTCATGTCCAGGATATTTTTGCTTGTGCGCTTGACCAGGTTCGTAATGTCACATTTTGTAAGTTCCTTTGCAGTTCATAATTCAATATTAAGCTTGTTCACGATTATTATCTAGGTTTTTTGTATGTGTTTTTTCATCTATTTGATTGTAAGCAACTATGCATGTTTCCTGTTGTTCACTATGATTTCTCCCATTACCACTCCTAGGATGAATCCAACTTTATTGTTACATAGGTTACTTTATTGTTACTATGATTTCTCCATTTACGATTTCATAGGTTACATCATGTAAAGTTGTCAATCTCAAGTTGGTGATGAGCTTTAGTTCTCCAGATTTGGGGCTTTTCTGATATTTTCTCCCTCATGTCATTCCTGCATCACCTCGTTGTTTGAGCATGCCAATTGTCTACCACTTGTACCAATTGGCACATGTCAATCCCTGAGTGGTGCCACATTTAACCTATTTTCAGTGAGAGTTTAGGGTTTCTCTAACATAGCTTCAGAAATCCGATTCAGTGCCTGCTTGAATATTGTCACATAATACTCATGGTTTGGATTGATGAGCATATTCTGAATGGTTGGTAGATTCATAAGAACCACCCATATAGTCATCTTGAGATATTTCAGAAGTTTTCTTGGGTTTCCTTTTTCACCGTTTCTAGTGGGTGGGATGGTGTGGGGTGATCCATCAATACTGGTGCTCTTGTAGTAGGGAATTTATTTTTGGGGATATAAAGGAGCATTTGATGTAGATATACCATTGGATGCATTCATAGATGGGCACGAGAGGTCTAGAATTTAAATTAAAAATATGCAACCTCTAGCATGGCAACCTGAAGGTTGCGAGAGACACTGGTTAAAGATTGTTTTGTGGTGGCCTTAATATAGTCGTGATTTATTTCTATTATCTTAATGCAAATATATAGTCCGGTCTCATTAAAATGAGGATTGTGGTTGTATTTCTCTTTGGTTGTTTCTCTCTTAATGCTCCAGAAGTTGCCAAAAGTTGCGATAGTTGTTAAGTTTGCCTGTTACAACTTAAAAGTGGTTTTTAGCAATGGGAGTCATGTTTTTTAAGGTTCATACTAATATGAAGATCTTGTAATTCTATATTCAAGATAAGAGAAGATGGCCTCTGCTTTGGGCAGTATGACAACAATTTCCACATCTACCTCATTGGGTAACAATGGAAAGGGGAAGAAGTTGGGTGCAATGTTTGATAATTATGGCAGACAATTGTCTTCTCTTTCAGTTTTTTCACCCATTTCCTTTAATCGCTCAAGCAGAAGAGGGACTCTGAGATTACACAACAGAGAGAAGGTAGTTAATACAAGAGCTATGGAAAAGGAGTTGTACTTCAACAAGGATGGCTCAGTGACAAAAAAATTGCAGGTCAGAGAAAAAATTATGTTTAAAGGAAGGTCACCTGCACGTGAAACTTCACTGCGGTGGATCTTTCCTTGTCCACTTATATTCGATTTTAATGTGTTATTTTAATTTTTCATGGAGGGTTGTTATTTTAGATGTGTGCTCTGGTTTTCTTTTTAACGTTGTATTAGTTCCCTCTCTTAAATGTCTTAGATTTGGTAGGCATAATTTGAAAACTCAAAGGTGAAAGGAAACATATTTGTTACCCAGTGGTCTAAAAGGAAAGGGTTATGGCCGAGTCAAATTTTATTGTTATTGACAGTGTAATGAAATGTATCTCAATGCTATGGTTTTGGCCTTTTTATTGGTTGAATTAGAGGACCCAGTTGAAAATATTGAGGCCAAGTAGGCCGGTTTTCCTTTTTGCTGATGGTTTGGTGTATCTAATTGAATTAGTTGCCTAAGGTATTTTTGGTTGCAAACTCCTTTTCATTTTTCATACAGTATTGGCCTTGTGGAATACATTTGATTGTGTGGTCTTGTTAGATCTACAACATTTGTACTTGTTTAGTCTTATGGCCGAGGTGCACTTTTATTATGGAAATAGTTGATGCAATATTGTCATTTAATCCTTACTGCAGGGTAGCATGTTGAGAAGTTTATTGTGAAACATTTGGTATTCAAAATGACACTTGATCCTATACAACATCATGCACTTGACTTCAAAATTCATATTCAAAGTGTGCCAGATAATTCTTGCAAATTTTCAAATATTTATGTTGTTTTAAACCATTATCTTTTTCATGTATTGGATGCTGAAAATGTGAAAAAGACTTTGGTATGAAACCAACTGGTGAATAATTTCCAGCACAACAACCACTTCCAAGACATGATTTAGAAGTAGAAAAAATGTGCTTATGAAGCATAGAAAGATATCCTTGATGCATCGTCAATGTTTGGCTAGGGTTATTTTTGGAGAAAATAACTCCTTATTCCTAGAATAGTGATCTTCAATACAAGTAAATGCCAGAGAAGAGAGATCATCGTGTGACGCAACAAAACTGAAATTGGACCCCTAAGGAGAGCCGGTGTGTCTACAATCGCTCTGTCAGCATTTTCCCCTGGTTTACCCCGTTCTTTTCCTCCAGCCTGGGTCTTCATTGACTTCTTCTTTCTTCGGGTTTATTTATCAAATTCGTAGAATTTGATAAATAAATACCATCCACAATGGTTGGACCTTAATTTATATTCCCGACTTTATATTATCTCCAAGCCTTATAACCAATGTTTAACTTTCAACACTTTGTATTTATACTCCACGTTTCTTTTTAAATAAATAACTTGTAATGAACTTTCGGCTCTATATTTCACCACCCATCCTTACAACAATCACGCTCCAGACTTATGCTAATTATCCGCCAATCGTTTAATTAAACAATTTCATTATACTCCGGCCCCACCTATATATATCAATAACCAATCAAACACTTGTATCGTACCTGGCTATCCTCCGCACACCTTAGTTAACCTCCGGCAAGTTCAACGTGCGACCACCATCCGATGGCCCTTCTCCAAATCAACGACTCTTGGCAATTTCGCTCGGCTTCCAACGTCGGGCTTTAACGTGCGATGGCACAGGTTAAACGGTGGTTTTCCGGGGGTCACTTCGCCACGTGTCGCTTTCCCTATGGAATCGCTCGCGAATAGGAAATACCGCCTACTCCGCAAAAGCGGTGCGATATGGGCAACCCGCTTTTGTGATTCCGCTCGTGGTTTTGGTACAGGCTTGACCACGGGTGCAAGTCTGGTTCCGCTTTCCTTTTGTTTGTTAACTCATGTCCAATCCTCGGGTCAGGTTCCGAAAGCACAACAATCTTGTCTCTTTATTAAGCGAGATTTTTATATTTGAACAGTGTTCACGACCCCGGTTCTCTTGAGTCGAGCCCGCCGGACTTCAAACGGCGATAAACCATAATTCAAACCAAATTCGTGTTCCAAAATAGCCTGCTGACATCGGCCAATTTTGTGACACGAAAACAAAATGAATTCCGCCCTAATATTTTTCGGGTCCGAAGTTGGCTGGCGTACGGAGGGAGAGTTGTGACGCGAATTTCTTATCAAATTCGCCCTAATATTTTTCGGGTCATTTTCATTGTTCCCCGCCACCCTTTTGACTTTGTAAATAAAACAAATTGCGTATGCGTCATTTTCATTGTTCCGTGCGCTAGCCAGTCTTCCATGCAACAAAATTCAAAAACCAATTGTTAACGCTTGCTGACCGTTACCTTGCTGAAGAGAATTGAAGCCGAGTATTTCAGGGTTCTTCTGTCATAACCAACGCCTGTTTAAACACGTTTCATTTCCCGTAAACAGGTATTTATTCCAATTCCCCACTAAACTCTGTAAAAAATCCTGGTTTTAGTTTTAATTCTGCACTAAGGTCTGAAAAGAAGTTCAGTTTGGTATTTTTTGTTCCCAAAACTGCAATTATATTCCCAAAACCGGTAATTGTGCCCCTTTTCCACAAAAACCCCAAAATTCCATTTCTGAATCCACAAGAACCAGAAATGGAAGTTCCTGTAGCTCTGAATGTCGTGCCCATCAATGCCCCTCACAAGGACTTGGATTATTTGCCTTTAGCCGATATGGATTTTCAAATTAAGGACTTGCGTCTCTGTGAGAATCCTCTTCGAATATTTTGCCGTTGCAGAGACAATTATTTGAATGGTTCTGACATCTTTGGACTTTGGGAATCAAATCTTCCTATGTACCTTCTCCCCTCAGTCCATATTTTTCCTGAGTTAATCCATTATTGCTACGCAAATTATGATCCCAACCAACGAGCAGTTTTATCCCCAAGTCAAAATGTCCTTTTCCCAATAACTTCTCAGTCCATAAATGAAATGATACAATTCCAACCTGTTCAAGCTCTCACTCCCCTGTCCATGGTTGAATTACTTGAGAAATCTACTAAGTTATCCCATGAAGAGTTAAACCGCCTATGCCAAACCTTCATGTTACCAAAGCATCAGCCTAAAAACCCTCCCCCTTATGGTTATACTTTCTTTACTGATGAGGGTAGAGTTATTTTAGACATGATATCTTCCATAATGGGCTTCAATACTAGTGAGTATGTTGATCACTTAACCCTAGTATTGTTATCCATTTTTACCCCTGGACAGCCTCCTGCTGTCAAGTACGATTTTGCATCTTATATTGCTGACAAAATCCATGATCAGTTCATGAGATTTGAGAATGAGAGAGTATTTAAGTATTCTTCTATCATATGTCATCTCATGATTTACTTTCAGTCAGAAAATTTCCCTTTTTATGTTAAGAAACTTGATGCCAAAGGGAATCCTAGGTCAGTCATCTTTTGGTCTGCCATTACTCACAAATCCTCTGATTCTCCTTATTCCTATAATGAGTTTGTCGACCTTTTTTTTCATCCTGCAGCTACCTTGTTGACAGGAGTCTCTCCTCCTAGAATTAACAATGAAATCAAGAAAATCCTTCAGCTCTCAAAGCATTACAAGATAGGTGACTGGTACCTATATAAAAACTACACAGAGATCAGGATATATGGATGTGAATTATGCCCATTCAAACCGCCCAAGTATGTCCCAATGAGACTCTTTGCATTAGAATATTTCAGGCAGATGAATAATTCAGATATAATTCATTTTTGCAATGCAAAGAAAAAGGCTCAACTCAGGATCAAGAGCCAATTAGGTCCCTTCATTTGTAACTCTAGGGAAGCTGGACAGAAAGCCGAAAGGATTTTAGAAGACCATCTCAGACTAAAAAAGAGTTTCTACTGGGTGCCTTATGATCCAAACAAATTTATCTGTGATAGAATAATGAAAAATAAACAGTCACCATACATCCATCAAAGAATCCCAGAAATAGAACAATATGCTAATATGGATGAATGGACAGAAGGGACATTGGTTGAAAATGATAGTGAGCAGGTCAATGTTGAAAATGTAATGAAAGTTCTTGAAAAGATACTTGACCTAGAATCTTTTGGACAGGTGCAGGGATCTTCTTCAGCCAGGACTTTACAACAAAATTTGCAGGAGATTAGTACAGTAGAAGTAGAATCTAAAGGAAAAGAAAAGGAGCCTGATATACAAATAATTGAAAATTTCATAATGACAATGCAACCAGAGACTTCTAAAGAACAAGGTCAAGGACAAATTCCTCCTGCTCAGATCAGTGAGCCAGAAATTTCTATTTTACAAACTCCTCTGAATATAGAAAAGGGAAAAAAGAGAGAGGCTGAAACAACTACTCCTATTGGTGGCTCTTCTGAACAACAAGATGTTAAAAGGCAGAAATTAACTCCCCTTCCAGAAGATGAATCATTTCAGGAAATCCCTGGCAGCCAGGGAGGAGAATACAATCAGCAAACAGATACAGGTAGTGGGACATCCACTAATTTTCAAAAACAGGGAATACAGAGGCAACAAAGTGCAGAAATATATTCTTTCAAACCTCCAGTAAAAACTGCCTGGGACATCAAAAGAACATTCACCAATATAAAGGCCAGGAACGATCCACTTAGACATCAAGTGTACAACCAATATTTGAAGATGGCTCCGAAAAATCAAGAAAGATTGATGTCAGCTTATGACATCCAACAGGGTAAGATGTTAATGAGCCATTTGAAGCCCAAGGTACGGCAGCCTCAGACAGTTGCAGATTACGTTAGGACTAATTTTGAAGTCTTAGTAAAGGATATCCATCCTTTAGATAAAATTGAGCTACACAAGCAAACAGGTGAGATGATTTATCCTACTCTGACGGATAAATCAATGATGACCCATAAGTTGCAGGATTCTTTGGATAATACTAATACACAGTTGCAGCTTGAAAAAGCCTCCTCCCAGGCTAAGGATAATAGAATCAAAACTTTAGAGGAAATAATCATTGGTTTGGGTCATAATATTAAAGATGTGAAAGGTATTGAAGCTTTGATCAAGAGAAAAGATGATGATATTGCAGCTATGAGAAAACAATTAAAGTTACCGGCCTCAAGACATCCACAGACTGCAGAAATCATCAAACAAAATTCTGAGGAAGAAGTAATGGATTTTCTCTTAAAATTGAATGAGCAACTTACTGCAACTAAAAAAGAGCTTGAGAATGCATTAAAAGATAAGCAGGAAAATATTCTAGTATCTACAGCAGGAGTAGTGACAGGTACAGCAACAACAAGTCAGCCAGCAGAATTTTCACAGAGCAACACTGCAAATTTGAACACTGATGAATTAACAAATTCAATGGAAGATATGAACATTCAAGCCATAGAGCTTCACAAAACAAAGGAACAATTGGCCACTCTAGAACATAAATATGATCTTTCAAAAATGAGTGTTGCTGATAAAACAAGAGAAGTGAACAAATTAGAAAAAACAATCAAAGCATTGGAAAAGGATCTCACATTGGAGAAACCTTTAAAAGAAATAAATGAAATTCTTTGGGATAATATCATTCAATCAATAAAGGATGTTTGGTCCTCAATTCAAATAATGGATGAATAGAATAACTTAGTTAAATTGGTTCTGGATGAGATTGAGAGATCAAGACAAGAGTTGGGAAATATGCCAGAAGAGGCCAATAGACTTATACATTTTTTGAATACTCAGACTAAGAATCAACTTGCAGAAATTGGTATTCAGGACAGGACCAGAACAATTATGGAAATAAAGAAAGTTTTTACTAAAAGAACTCTGGTACAGAATTTAGAACGAAGGTGCTCAGATATGCAAGAAGAAATCATTGCCTTCAGAGAAAGATTGAATATTTTGTTAAATAGAGGATTGCCCAGTCCTATAGTTGCAGAATATAAGCTAATGTACCTTGATAGTTATGTTGAAAAATTGGACAAATATGTTGATAATCAAGCTAGTTCTTCAACCAGTTCATCAACAGCAACATTGCCTACAGGGAAAAACCTTCATGACAGATTGGAGAATTTATTTTATCTCGAGCATGAAGTAAATCATTTGTTCCCAAATCAGCCTAATTTCTTCAGATATACTGAGGCTAATGAAACACTAAGAAATTTGCAAAGGACCAGAGTGCCAGAAGTTCAATGGTGGGAAGAAATGATGGAACTTTTGTAAAAAATTATCCTTACATAAATTTTTGCCTATTTACCACAGTATATCATGATAAAAAGGATAAAAGGATGAACAAAGGTCAAAGAGTATCAGAGTAGTTAAAGAGTATCAGTGCAATGAAATAATCAACATAGAATTACTAAAGAGGACAACAGCAAGCCAAGATATAGGGCCTGCCTCCAGCACATTATTAAAAGAAGGAAACAACACAACATCAGTTATCATTTTTCTTATCTACGAGACCATCTGTCTCTATATTGTTGTAATGACTTCATGGACTATTTTACTTCATATAATATATTAAAAACAACGTTTTTTCTCTTGTGAAAAAAAATGATTAATGTTTATCACTCTGCCTTCAAAACTAGCGATGCTGGTCTATGTTGCTGGTTTATTGATATGGTCCGATGGTCTTTTTATATTTTGGACATATCGCACTCCTCACATGATTAGCGTTTTTCTCTGTTCAAGGATTTTGGGTACTTTAATTTGTATTTGGAACAATGGACGTCGGTACTCTATCTGTTGTTTTACTATTCTACATACTCTATTTCACTTTCTTATAGATGCCTCGGGCATATTTGAATGCTTTCTCAGATTTGTCGATAATCTCCATGTGGACCGTTACTGGGTTTTATATCAAGTCCCTGTATGTGACATGGGGTATTTTTCTATCAATGTCTGGGGTGGGACTTCCACTTTTCTGGATGGATATTTGGGTTCCAATCTTCAGATGTGAAAATGTAATGACTTCATGGACTGTTTTACTTCATATAATATATTCAAAACAACGTTTTTTCTCTTGTGAAAAAAAATGATTAAAGTTTATCACTCTGCCTTCAAAACTAGCTATGATGGTCTATGTTGCTGGTTTATTGATATGGTATCATGGTCTTTTTATATTTTGGACATATCACACTCCTCACATGATTAGCGTTTTTCTCTGTTCAAGGATTTTGGGTACTTTAATTTGTATTTGGAACAATGGACGTCGGTACTCTATCTGTTGTTTTACTATTCTACATACCGCTATTTCACTTTCTTATAGATGCCTCGGGCATATTTGGATGCTTTCTCAGATTTGTCGATAATCTCCATGTGGACCGTTACTGGGTTTTATATCAAGTCCCTGTATGTGACATGGGGTATTTTATATCACTGTCTGGGGTGGGACTTCCACTTTTCTGGATGGATATTTGGGTTCCAATCTTCAGATGTGAAAATGTAATGACTTCATGGACTGTTTTACTTCATATAATATATTCAAAAGGTTTTTCCTCTTTTTAAAGTTTCATTTTATCCGAATCACGTACCCTACTGTCTTAAAGCAAGTTTAATTGTGACATTTACGTACGTTTCTGCTACGTTCAAAATGGGTTTTAATTACATTTTGTCGTAATTGTGACAGTTTACAGACGTCGGAAGAGCGACGTTCAAAACGTCGGACCACATTTCGTCGTAATTGTGACAGTTTACAGACGTCGAAAGAGCGACGTTAAAAACGTCGGACCACATTTCATCGTAATTGTGACAGTTTACAGACGTCGGAAGAGCGACGTTCAAAATGTCGGACCACATTTGGTCGGAAGTACGACAGTTTATTGAGGTCGGAAGTGCGACGGATTAGGAGACGTCGGAAGAGTGACGCTTGTTTGGAAGCGTCGGAAAAGTGTCGATACTGCGACACTTTTACAGCTTTCACAGAACCGCGATCGTATTGTAAATCAATGGTTTGCTCCGCTTTCTCTAATCGTCGTTTCCCACACACATAATGTCAGAATAGCGACGATTTGGCCGTCGGAATTTCCACCAAATTCTCTAGTGTCTTGTAGCAAAGTTGCTGTGCGCCAACTTTTTCTAATTTTATCCCAGTGTGTACCTTCTTGAAGTTTAGTCAAAGCTCCAATAACCATAGCAGAGTCCCCTTCAACGATGAGCCGGTGGAAATGTTCGCGCTTGGCTATGATTAATCCGTGTTGGAGGGAATTCAGTTCAGCCTCATTAGTCGTCGCATAACCAAGATCCAGAGCATATACTCGGCAGACTACACCTTGAGAATTCCTAAAAACACCTCCTATGCCAGCTTGCCCGGGATTGCCTTTAGAGGCTCCATCAAAATTAAGTTTGATGAAGCCCAGATTAGGCGGCTGCCAACACTGAGGGAAATGTTGCCGAGGAGCTCTGAATTTCCAAAGATTGCAAGCTAACATTTTTGGGTGGAGATTTAACTTATTCAAAATTTGTGCTTCAAACCCTTCTGCTTTCCAATCATCTTCGAGCCATTTTTCGACCAGGATAGTTTCTCTGATATTGTCAAGCACCTTCTCCCAGACCTTGTGATTGGGCTTGTCCTCACCCTGGAAAATCCGCTGATTGCGTTCCTTCCAAAGATCCCAAATTAAAAAACCAAGTACCAGCTACCATGCTCGATTTAAAACCACACATTTATAACCGCCTTTTCTCCAATTGAAAAATTGTGGTAATAACGCTGGTGGGATCACGATCATTGTGCCTGAAGGTAAATTCCAAACTGCACCAAAGAGGTTCCACGTAGCCACAGCGATTGAAAATATGTTCAGTAGTTTCATTGGCTTGTCTGCAGAAAGAGCATACTGATGGGCCTTTCATGCCTCGCTTCTGCAAATTGTCCCACGTTAAAATTTTCTTATGACTAACAATCCATAAGAAGTATTCCACTTTCGGCCAATGGTGCATGGACCAGATTTTATTCCAAATAGGGGAGCCATGAGCATGGTGAATGTGGGCTTGTATTTGATCAGCCTCATTGATAGTAAACATTCCATTTGTTTGATAACCCCAACGAAGAATGTCTGTCGTTGTTTGTATCTTGATTTTCCTGGTCTGCATCTCACGGTCATAGTTATGCCATTGAAGAGTGTCTGGTGCACCGGGCCATGCTGATTTCTCTTTCCATCTCCGCCATTGAGTCATCTGATGCTGAGTCCAATAAGTGGAGACCAATCGGTGATGTGGAGTATTGGTAAATAAGAAGAGTTCAACAAGATCTAATCGAGTAAATAATTTCTCTCTTTGTTGCCACGAATCCTCCCAAAAGAGTGCAGTGGTGCCATCCCTTGCTTCCCAGAAACTATGCTGGAAAATAAGAAAGCGATTACCTGCTGCGAAATTCCAAATCGCAGATCCTTTGGGAACAACATCAATTTTCAATTTTCCTAAAATAGAATGTGGCATCTCATACTTAGTTTCCCAGAGTTTCTTCCATAAGTCCTGTCCCCCCTGGAGCCACCGCCACCATAGTTTTGTGCCCATTACTTGATTAAGTATATAGGGATCACGGAGACCAAGACCCCCTGAAGATTTAGACTTAATCATCGTCTCCCACAACACAAGAGCCCACTTCTGACTATTTTGCACTCCTTACCATAAAAATTTTGTAAACAGACTCACCAATTGATTACAGATACTCTTCGGGGCAGCTCTGCCGGAAAGTTGATATATTGGATTAGATTGTAGGACTGATTTCAATAAAATTAAGCGACCAGGAGCATTAAGTACTCGAAACGCCCAATTTTGCAGTTTTTGTTCCATATTTGTAATGAGATCGCGCCAATCTGCAACTCTTAACTGGGTTTTACATAAGGGAACACCCAAATATCTCATGGGGAAGGAACCAATATGGAAGCCTAAGAGGCGAGCATGATACAACTGACAAGCATTGTTAACATTAAAGAAATAAACATGAGATTTATCATTGTTCACGAGAGTACCTGACGCTGCCATAAAGATATCAAGGATTTCAAGAATGATTCTGATCTCACGTACTGAAGTTTGGCAGAAGAGTAAAATGTCATCAAAAAATTGTTGATGAGTTAGAGCAATATCAGGACCCTAGAGTTTCAAACCATGCAGCTTGCGCTCTGAGAGATAAGCTTTGATTAACCGGCCTAACCCTTTTGCTGCTATGATAAACATAAATGGAGATAAGGGGTCTCCCTGCCGAAGGCCTCTTGAAATATTAAATAATCATTTATATCCTTGTTATGATGTGTCATTCATTTAAGTTTGTTTCCTATCATTTTAGTTTGTAGTCTTCCTATCCTTCTATTTTAATCGTTTTTAATTCAATATATGCTTCCAGTTTATTTACTCACTCATTTTCAATTCAATATATGATTCCATTTTATTTATTTTTAATTCAATATATGATTCCATTTTTGTTAGTAGCAGCCATTTTCCTTCCTCCAACATTTGAGTATAATTTTTAAATAGTTTTGTTTGGTATCCTCAATGCATGGGTGATCAGATTCCAGCTAACTTTTGGTTTTTTTTGGAGTGAAGCATATGACATTGCGCATATGGGCTAGTCAACTGTCATCTCCTTTCTTTATTTTTTTATGTTTGAATTTAGTTGTAATTTATATGTTTGAATTTAATTGTAGTTTATAGTTACACAAATAAACTAAGAGTATATATTAATGTTATTTTCCAAATTTGAAATTTATATTTTAACATATTTTGTTCTTCATTATATGTGGTCTTCATGCAATTATCAAGATTACAAAATGTAACATTCTTCATTCAAGTAAAGGAAGGTGAGACAAATTATTCCGAGGTCTACCATTTGTCCAAAAGATGGATTCCCACTATAAAGACGGATTCCCAGGCCATGCACTTTTTTACTCCTAGCTGCCAGAATTCCAAGGGGTACCCAAAGGTGCCAACATAATGGTGTTGCATGAATTTGCATTGCTCCAACTGCTAGACAAAGATGTGAATGGCTGCTACCATACACCATTATTTCTCCTGCAACTATTGCTACCATTCACAATTGCAGTTGCCACCACCACCGCTCCAAATTTCCATAGTCATTGATTACAGATCTAGTATAAAGAGGAGCTTGTTATATAAAAAGTGTCGTCGTTGATGAATGGGCTAATTAACAAAATAATTTAACACACAGTTCAGCATTTTCACATCCAACAAAGCTATGTACTTGATTAATAATCGAGGGTATTTATGAATTTCCCACAGCAATTTATAGGTTTTAACTTTTGATTGAGCTTGACAGAGAAAAGACAAAAGACTATTTAGTCAATAAACATGTCTAGTCCCTATAATTAGTGGTGTGGAAGTCTTTTCAATGTGTCTTATGGTATGATAATATCATTTTATTTGTTGGAACTTTTCTTCTCAATCCATTAAACCAACTTCTTGCCTCATCCTTGAGGCTAAGCATAAGGTGCAAAAAATTCAAAGGGCGAAAACCTCGGTAACTTACATTCTTCCATTACAAGAATTTTTGTTTCTTGCTATTTGTGTTTAAATTCCATTAGGAGAATTTATGTTTCTTGCTATTTGCGTTTAAATTCCATTAGGAGAATTTATGTTTCTTGCTATTTGCGTTTAAATAATGTCAATTGGAATGTTCATTCTATAGAGAGTTGTGTTTCGTGTCCATTAAAGCTCGCAGATGAATTTAAGTACTTGGGCTTAAAAAATCTCGACGTGATGGTGCCAGTAAAACCCACAGTCCTCGATTTTTTCATATTTTAATTCCAAATCTGTATGTAAAATGCCTCCAAAATTACTGCCCAATTAAATCTCAACAGTCTGGGCAATCTCACATAATTCCAATTTCTGAACTGGAAATTTAAATAAAGAAATCTGGAATCTTTAATATCTCAAATATATTAATTTAACTCTCTTCCATATAAAAACATTGGTGCTCAATGTTTGTGCTCAGTCCAATTTCCAATCTGGGCAATTCTTCTAACTGCGGGTCTTCTTATCAAAGGTTAAAACAATGGTGATGAAACCATACAGATGGAAATCCTTATACAGTTCAATAGGCGGAGGGTTACCTTTCAAGACCTATGGTTACAACCATAGTCGATTTCACTACTCTTTACACAAAGGGTTATAAACCCATGCATTCGAATTATATTACTTGGCGGAAGCCCTTTACCTTTCCTATATGGTTACGGAACCATACCCATCAACTCTATATGCGAACTTTTCTCTTCAACCAATGGTTTAAACCTTATGCTAAAGCCCTGACTTTTATTAAAATCTAACACCGATAATATAACTCAATCTTATATGTCAATCCGCTCTCGTATAGCAATACATCCCAACAACATGAATTCGTATACATGTAACTCTCGGCACAACTAAACCATATATTAAACTCGAAATTTATGTAACAATTCTCGGGCCCACAACACTATACCAATGAAAGGAACGCAGCCATCCTCCCCTTGCATTACTGCCCATGCAACTTGTTTGCGCAGACGCTGTCGATCTATCACTCAGCAGATCGGACGGACCAAATTGATATCGCGTTTTTTTTAAGATCGGGCATTAACGATTGAAAATTGCGTGATGTAAACGGTATTCAAATACCACTCAAGGACACGTATCGTTTGTTTTGTGATATCACGTAAATTTCGTCAAATCAGTTTACCACCTTTTAACTTGCGTGAAAACTATAACTTGTTTTCGGACTCCGCTTTTACTGTGCAGGGTCCAGGTTCCTCCTCATAGTTCCGCTCTATTCTCTTTTGAGAGCTCCTTGACAGTGTAATGTCGTAATATCAAAAATCAATCGTTCAACCCTTTAAAACAAATGCCGACACTTGAGTTTATGGCTTTGAACCGTGAAGTGATTATAATAAACCTTTGTCATAAAACATTTTAACCGGCGCTTATATTTATTTTGATACAGTTCCCCCACATTATAACTTAATGTACTTTCACTCCTGGTTAACGCATAGCCTATCTACCAAACATCGCTTCCTTAACATAACCAGAGTTAAGAAATCCCTTACTCGATAGATCTCAGGGTTCATCGCACGGTTTTTAACCACGTTCTTAGTGGAAATAAAGGTCCAATCACACAGAAACTAATTCAAATAAAGCCCGTAAAATGTTGAGACAGGTTCTTCCTCTATGCAAGCGGACTTGCTTACAAAGGCTTCTGGCCTCCTCCCTTCACCAGAGCACTAATTAAGCCATTTTAATGGTTGTCAAGGCATGCATAAGCACCATTACCCCCGGTCATGTACAGGCCTACTGTTTTAACCTCTTACACCGGGACTCGTATTACTTCTTGAAACGAATCAACATATTGACATTGGCTCTTAATACATGGTTTGTCATACATTCTCCTACGCTTCCTTCATTAAATATACAGGCGGACTATTAATACCAATTACAGAGTCTTACTCATACCTGGTAATTAAGGCAGTTTCACACAGGATCAAATCTACTAATGCACAGATAATGCTGGAACAATTTCTCCATTATATAGTGAAGTTACTTACAAAGCTCTGGCCAGATCTTCGATCAATTGGCCCTTCTGCACCCCTAATCTGCCTCTTCAGCCTTCTAACCCTATGTAGTTCTATGCAGTTCTCTTTGTAGGTCTCTCCATTTTGCCTCTTAGGCTTATTCTTCTACAAAGGCTACTAAAGAATTGATTCAGATTCTTCAGGGACTCTTGAACTCCTAAATTCTAAATTTAGCCTAGTCCCTAGACAACTGAAACTGGCTCTTCATGTGCCCACTAATCATTCGAGTAGTTACATTTTTCTCCACAATTAACTAAAAATAACTCAAATATGAATGATTTCATAGGGAACAAAAACATGAGACCCCCCTTATGATTATTTATATACAAAATATTATCTTGAGCCTAATGCCCCTGCATCACGTGATTATTTGCAATGAAGGGAGGACTTCCAAATCACACGGAGTACTGTAAATCTTACGAACTCGTAAATGTAGATTTAAAAACATTAGTACTAAGTAGTTGTACAGGTCTATTAGTGAGCATATTTTTCATAGTTACTTAGCCATTATTATAATAAGTTATTCATCTTGCCACCAGGTATTGTTAAGCCATTTCTATGTAACTTATTTAGCTTCCAAAAACCTTTATGGGCCAAGGCAGGAGTAAAGGCTACCATTATGCAGTAGCCTTTGATTAATTGATATCAAACTTTAGGGATATAATCTGCTAGTATAGTTAATAGGAGCCTTGTAATTTAGCATATAATGTGTGCTAATAAGATTCCACATTTTAATATGGGCACCATACACAAAATGGATTTCAGAGCTGTACATGGGTATTATTCATCATCTTTTTCATAGTGGCTAAGCCATGATTATAATAAGTTATTCATCTTTCCAACAGGTGTTAAGCCATTATTATGTATTTTATATAGCTTCCACAGTCCTTTTTAGGCCAAGGCAAGAGTAAACAGTGAAAATTTCCATTATGGAGGAGGTATGTTGTAAGTAGTGACAACATTAATGATAATATTGAGGTATATTGTTATATTTCTAGCTCCAAGGCCTAATAATTAACATAATAACTCAACCTTAATTAGAATGACAAAATCTCATTAAGAATGCAAAACATATCCATAAGCATAGATATTGTATTTTATTTTTGTGCAGGGGAGAATATAGATCTACATTTAGTAAGTAGTGACAACATTAATCATAACCTTGAGGTATATTGTTATATTCCTAGCTCCAAGGCCTAATGTTCTCTATAGTCGCAAGTCCACCTCTATAAAAAAAAAGCACAATCCGAAATTGTATCATGGTAAAATAACCAAGTGAATAGATAATAGCTCTCACCTAAGCTTTGGCCATGCTAATTTTGATGCCCAATACTCAGAATAGACTCATAACCAAAGATTATACCTAGAATTTAAGGGTGCTTGCATATACACTCTTCTCCCTTAGTGTTGGTTCTCATACTTATACAGTATTGAGGAGCTAAGAATAGATTGCATGGTATGCAAATCAAGTAGATATGAATCGTGCACGACATTCACGTGAACCTTTTGGATTTTTCCAACATAGTTTTTTATTTATTTATTTTTCTTTCTTCATGAATTTATACCTTATGAAGATTTAAGGGATGGCTACATATTCTATATGGAATATGTAAAAGCTTTGACAGAAAATGAATTATCATATTGCAGTATTGACCTTATCAAAATGAATTTTCATGAGATGAATCTATACAACCTTTTCTTGAGTTCATTAATGGATGGACTATTGAAATACATGAAGACTTATGTAGTTCTACAATCTCATTAAAAATATGGAATTACAAAAGCATGTAGTTTTCATGTTGAAAAATATTGCTCAAGTAGTACATTAATGTCAAAATACTTCAACTACTAAAATAATATACATACTTTCAATTAGAATATTACAAATATTTTGCAATTGACATCTCTAGAAACTAAAATATACAACTAGCATCATTTGATGCCACTACATTATCCCTTATTGCATTGTAGTTACTATTGGCAAGAAAAGCAGATATGCTTTGTTTTAAACTCCTTGAAGCAATGCTATTTCCCACCAAATCCTCTCTAAGACTCTCCAACATAGTTGATACATCTCTCTTAGTTGTTATTTCCCACCAAATCCTCTCTAAAACTCTCCAACATAGTTGATACATCTCTCATAGTTGCTATTTCCCACCAAATCACATAGTTGACACATCTCTCATAGTTGAACGTTCTCTAGCTGAATCTTTTGAGCATAACAAACCAACATTTAGGAAAGAAAGTATGCACTTATATGCATAATTTTCCCCAATTTCATCTCCATTCATTTTCCCCAAGAGATCATTTTCAATTACCTCCTTGACTCTATCTGGAAATGCTAAGTTCACCCATTTATGCAAGTTCAAGTCTCCTACAAACATGTCACTTGTCGATATTTTTCTAGTAATCATTTCCAATAACAAAATGCCAAAACTATAAACATCCCCTTCACTGGAAACCCTCTCATCCAATCCATACTCTGCATTCAAGAGAACCTTGATCAAAAATTACAGACAAGTCTATTCAAGATTGTTGTTAAGAAAATAAAAATAAACATAATGTTTTAAAAAATCCATACCTGGAGGAATGTAGCCCACAAATCCTTTTAAAGCAACTTTTGAAGTAAGTGAATCATTGAAAGTTGCACCAATTAATTTTGCAATCCCAAAATCTATTACATGGCCAACCATGTCTACATCCAATAACACATTGCTCAGTTTTATTTCCTTGAAAGTTAGTACAGGTACAGCAGGCTCTGCAAAATATACTTGAAGTTGCTTAGATGTATCTTTTTGTTTTACTGCTCTTAAACTGTCCTGGGCAGCGCTGGCTCTCTGTATTTTTAGGTTGTGTACCTGTAAATTAATTATGACAGGAATGAAGCTCGGACCTGTTTCCTCAGAGCAATCTGGAGGCTGCTAAAATATGAATCCATGTGTTTTCCAACATGTCCATCCTATATAATTTAACACACACTTCAATATTTTCAAGACTTGATTCAATCCCATTTTCAATAGGATGATCGTAGTTGTCTTGTTCTTCTTGATTTATCATATTGCAGTATTGCTAGTGGTGTGGAAGTTTTTTCAATGTGTCTTATGGTATGATAATATCATTTTATTTGTTGGAACATATCTTCTCAATCCATTAAACCAACTTCTTGCCTCATCCTTAAGGCTAAGCATAAGGTGCAAAAAATTCAAAGGGGCGAAAACCTCGGTAACTTACATTCTTCCATTACAAGAATTTCTGTTTCTTTCTATTTGCGTTTAAATTCCATTAGGAGAATTTATGTTTCTTGCTATTTGCGTTTAAATAATGTCAATTGGAATGTGCATTCTATAGAGAGTTGTGTTTAGTGTCCATTAAAGCTCGCAGATGAATTTAAGTACTTGGGCTTAAAAACTCTCGACGTGATTACATTAGTACTAAGTAGTTGTACAAGTCTATTAGTGAGCATATTTGTCATAGTTACTTAGCCATTATTATAATAAGTTATTCATCTTGCCACCAGGTATTGTTAAGCCATTTATATGTAACCTATTTAGCTTCCAAAAACCTTTATGGGCCAAGGCAAGAGTAAAGGCTTCCATTATGCAGCAACCTTTGATTAAATGATATCAAACTTTAGGGATCTAATCTGCTAGTATAGTTAATAGGAGCCTTGTAATTTAGCATATAATGTGTGCTAATAAGATTCCACATTTTAATATGGGCACCATACAAAAAATGGATCTCAGAGCTGTACATGTTTATTATTCATCATCTTTTGCATAGTGGCTAAGCCATGATTATAATAAGTTATTCATCTTTCCAGCAGGTGTTAAGCCATTCTTATGTAACTTATATAGCTTCCACAGTCCTTTTTAGGCCAAGGCAAGAGTAAACAGTGAACACTTCCATTATGGAGGAGGTTGTGCTTACTGCAATGCATGTTTACCTCAATCACTGTGCCTACAAACTTCACTCACATGACAACTGTATTGATTATAGTTGTTTCCTTTATTGCAATTTTCTTGTATATACTATATATAAACTTCATAATACTATATATAAACTTCATTTGGATTATAATGTAGTAATACTAGAGTTGTAACTCCCATTTTCTAGAGTACCTGAGTTGCAAAAACCGGGCTTGTGTTGCATAGTTTAGCGATGGAAGATCGATGTTTTTGGTGCCTCCCTCCAACTTTTCAGAACATGTTCTCAAGACTCTTGACAGAAACCATATTTTTGGTCTTGTGCTCAAGCTTTTGCAGCTGAAATATTTTCTGGGAAGCAATAACTGATTACAATTATAACGCATTCAAGACCTTTGGATAACCAATTCCACGCAGATTGTCACTTAGGCTATTATCATTAGGTAAAGATTATGGGGTTTTACTAAGCTACCAGTTCATTGATTACAGATCTAGTATAAAGAGGAGCTTGTTATATAAAAAGTGTCCTCATTGATGAATGGGCTAATTTGGCATTTGAAAATCCTTTAGAGCGTTTATAGGAAGGCACAGGTCAGTAGCCATTGGGTTAGTTTCGGTCGAATTGTCTCTACAGTTTCAAGCTAGTTAGTGGTTAGTTAGTGTTGAATATGCTTTTAGAAATTATTCTTCTTTGTTGTTATAGTAATAAACCTGGATCCTAAAAACACTATGTTGATTAGCCTATCTGATTTCTATTGCTCAACTCATCAAGCTCTCTTAGTCATTAAAGTCAAAGTTACTATCTTATTGATTATTGTCATCATCACTCTCAATGGTGCCTCTAACGTCTCTGTTCAAACAAACTTAAAGTCTCTGGTCAAGTTATATCAGCTAGTATCATACATTGATCAAATGCATCTGAAGCAACCTGCCTACTATTCTCTGTTTTGCATATGTCAATGAGAATTATACCTTAAGTGTGATTATGCCTTTTTGTTCTGAAGCTTCTTGCTGTCAACAGTATACCACAAGGTTTAGAATTTTTGATGCCTTTTAGGATCCCTTCAGGTTTTTGGTCTTGTTCTGCAAACCACTCATTCAAGACAGTGTCAATGACTATAATATCATGCCAACAAACTCTAGAAGATCTTTGTGCTTAGCGAAACTGTATGATCTTCAGAACTTACTCACCGCAGGTATACTTCAGTTAGGCCCACAGGAGGACTATCATGAAGACTTTAGGATTATTTTCATACAAAAGGTTATTTTCACAACGGTGTTGTATCAAAACATTGCAATGATAGTCATTTAATCATGCATTGGAAGATCAGATCGTGGATGCTCTATGCACTCTACTTGAATTACTACCATATCCTACCATTTTTTCTTTTAATTTCCTTTAGAGTACAGGGCAGAAGAAATTTAGATCATTAGCAAACATTCAAGCTTCTTACATCAAATATATGCAATTAGATTCATCGTTTTAACCAATGCCTATTGTGAGAGCACAATTATCATCTATAGAGATTGCTAACAGTGATCTTCAAATGAAATTACCAACTAGAATATGAGCCACTTATACAAGCGATCACTTTAACACTTTGTTGTTAGTTTAGGGGCACTTATATGCAACCATCAAATGCAAATAGAGACAAAATCAAGACTATGCCAATGATGCAATGCAAGACATGGGAGAAGCGAGGAATGATCAGCAAGACAACAATCACTTTATTTCAATATATTTCCACAATGATTAGCCCAACCACAAAATTACTTTTCCAATAACTTAAAGTAAGAAAGATGATGCACCAAAGCCGCAAGATGAGTTCTTATCAATTTAGAGGTTTTTATTATGTCCTTCTTACCACTGTTATGACTTATATCAGAATTATAAAAGCGTATATAAGAGCTTATAAACAATATGACAGACCTCCAAAATCACATAGAACACCATAAATGCAATGACATAAATCTTTCTTATTTCTTGAGATTAAATGTGTGATGATTATGAGCATTTGTTAATGAGTTTTAGGATGTGTATTCAGAGATTTTACCACTGTTATGAGATGCCTTCATATCTGATTTAAAACAGTGAGGAAAAGAATAGGATTAGAGAGAAAACCCCTAGGCCTAAGGGCGTTGTGGATGAACAAATGAGTTTCCCTTATGCACTAAAGCTTCCTCAAATACCTACAACACAAATATTAGCTTGACAAAATGATATATCAGACCTCTATTGACTGAATTTGGGGGCTCTAGGGCTGGTTGGTAGACTAGAGAGGACTTGAGCCCTTGAAAACTCCGTCAATCAGTTATAAAGCCTACAAAAACAATTGTTAGCTCAACATGTTGTGTAACCAGCTCCAAAAAGAGAAGAAAAGAGATATAAATGCCTTAGAAATGAGCCACTTCGAGGGGGCAACCTCCAATACATTACATAAATGAACAATTTTTGGATGATACAATTTACAAAACCTCCTTTCTATATATAGGAGTCCATGGGGCCATAATGTAATCCTAGTGGGCCACAATGTAATCCTAGCCGACCTAACAATAATAATTTAAGGGCACAATAATAACAAATGGGGGCTACAAGGGTACAATAATAACAATAAGGGGGTTACACTATAAGGGGCTATACTAGTAATATAGGGACCTAACATGCCCCTCTCCTTCACAAAATTGTTGTTCTCAATGCTTGAGTAGCTCTGGGTGCTTCTGTATAAAATTCTCGTCCTCCCATGTAGAATCTTCAGTGGGTAAGTTCTTTCACTTGATGAGATACTCTGAAATTGATCGATTCCGTAGCTGTCGAGTTCTTGTTTCTGTGACCGCTTCAGGTTCCAATATGATTTTTCCTTCCTCATCAAGTTCTGGCAATATTGTTTGAACTGGAAGATTTTCACCTATAACCTTCTTTAAGCATGAAACATGGAAAATTGGATGCACTTGCGAAGAAGAAAGAAGCTCAAATTTGTATGCCATAGTACCAATCTTTTGCAACACCTTGTAAGGACCATAGTACTTTGGCGATAATTTATTATCCTTCTTAGCTTGCTTGAGGGACATTTGTTTATATGGTTGTAGCCGTAAAAATACCCAATCTCCTACATCAAAACTTCTCTCGCTGCGATGTTGATCTGCCTGTTGTTTTATTCGATTTTGTGCCAAATTCAGGTTATCCTTTAAGAGTTGGAGAACTTCTTGCTGATGCTTGATGTGATCTTCCACTGCTTGAACCTTCGAATTTTCCTTAAATATGATGTGATCGATGGTGGATGATATCCATAAAGTGCCATAAATGGGGTCATTTTTGCTGCAGTATGGAAGGAAGTGTTATACCACCATTCAGCAAGAGGTAACCACTTGACCCATTGTGTTTGTTTATGAGATACAAAACAACGAAGATATCCTTCCAAACATTTATTTACGATCTCAGTTTGACCATCAGATTGAGGATGATAAGATGAGCTATGAGCTAATTGATTACCCAAACAAGAAAATAACTCCGTCCAAAAATTTCCAGTAAAAATGGGATCTCTGTCGCTCACAATAACCCTTGGGCTTCCATGTAGTTTTTGAATTCTATCCATAAATGTAGTAGCAACTGTACTTGCTTTAAATGGATGAGATAATGCACAAAAGTGTACATACTTGGTAAGTCTATCAACTACCACCATGATGACATTCTTTCCTTTGGACTTAGGTAAACCTGTGATAAAATCCATTGAAATCTCTTCCCAACGTTGACTTGGAATGGATAAAGGTTGTAGAAGTCTCGGGGTCTTAATTGTCTCCACTTTATTCTGCTGGCAAACCAAACATTCCGCCACAAACTTTTGAATATCAGATTTAAGGCCATCCCAAAAAAATCTTTCTTCACCCTGTGGTAAGTTTTTAAAAATCCTGAGTGTCCTCCTAAAGGAGAAGTGTGCAATTCCAAAAGAATCTTTTGTTTTAGTTGGGAATTCTTACAAAGATATAAGCGATCTTTGTACCATAAGGAATCATTTTTCCAACTAAATGTGTCAGATGTACTAGGATATTGCTGCAACTTTTGAATGAGTGTCCACACTTCTTCGTCCTTCTTCCATTCATCTCTTGCTTCGGTTATCCAATCTGGTTGGATAATAGAAATGGCACAAGCAATGCTTCCACCTCTTCATTATTTCTTGAGAGTGCATCTGCAACAACGTTTAGCTTCCCTTTTTTGTATATTATTTCAAAGTCATAACCCAACATCTTTGTGACCCATTTTTGCTGCTCTTCTGAAGATAGTCTTTGTTCCAAAAAGTGTTTAAGACTATCATGATCAGTTTTTACCTTGGAGTGTCTTCCCATTAGGTAAGTTCGCCATTTCTTTAGTGCATGCAGTATTGCTAACATTTCCTTCTCATAAATAGGTTTCTGTAAATATTTTCCTTTGATTGGACGACTTTCAAAAGCAATGGGTCTTCCTTCCTGCATTAAAACTGCACCAATTCCATTTCCTGAGGCATCACATTCCACAATAAAGGTTTTGTGAAGTCTGGCGTAGCTAAGACCGGTGCTAGGCACATTGCCTCTTTAAGATGTTCAAAGGCCTTAGTTGCTTCAGGAGTCCATGAAAATGCCTCTTTCTTCAATAATGTTGTTAGAGGTGCTGCTATTCTCCCATAATTCTTAACAAACTTGCGATAATACCCTGTTAACCCGAGAAATCCTCGCAACTGCTTTATGGTTGTGAGGACTTTCCATTCCTTAATGGCTTTAATTTTGTTAGGGTCTACTTTAACACCCTCGTGAGATACAATATGACCCAGATATTCCACCTCTTGTACTCCAAAGAAACATTTGGATGTTTTTGCATATAATTGTTTCTCCTGCAATAGTTTGAGCACCCTTTCAACATGTTCAACATGATCCTTCCAAGACCTGCTATAGATTAGTATATCATCAAAAAATACTAGCACAAATTTTCTAAGGAAGGGTTTGAAAATGGAATTCATCAACCCTTGAAATGTAGAGGTGCATTGGTAAGGCCAAAAGGCATGACCAAAAATTCATAATGACCCTCATGAGTTCGAAATGCTGTTTTTGGAATATCTTCAGTCTTCATTCTAATTTGATGATATCCTGAACGAAGATTCAACTTGGTAAAATAAATTGCTCCATGTAATTCATCCAATAATTCATCAATCACAGGAATGGGAAATTTGTCTTTAATGGTGAGCTTATTGAGCTCCCTATAATCAGGACACATTCGCCATGATCCATCCTTCTTGTGTACCAATACTACAGGAGCAGAGAAAGAACTTTGACTAGGTTGAATTATACCCGCCTCTAACATTCTGCAATCATACGTTCAATTTCGCTCTTTTGGAAGTAAGGATATCTATAAGGCCTGATGTTTGGAGGAACACTTCCTGGAATCAAATGAATAGCATGATCATGATCACGAATCGGTGGGAGTCCTTTGGGAGTTTCAAACACCTTGGAATGATTGTCCAAGACTTGTTGGAGATCTGCAGAAATAGATGATTTTGATGTCAGAACTTCTAGTGAGCATAATTGTGCAATTACGCCTCGTTTTTCTTTCTTTAGAAGCTTTGTCATGACATTAGAGCTTATTATCCTTCCTAGCTTCCCTTCAATACCCCTTAATTCGACTTCCTTTCCTTCTGAAAAAAAATTCAAGAAAAGTTCTTGAAAATTAAAAGCTACCGTCCCCAAAGATTGTAACCATTGTACTCCTAGTACAACATCAGCACCTCCCATAGGAATGGAAAACATTGGACTAGTCAATACATATTCCCCCATGGTTAGCTTGATATTATGGCATTTTCCAGAGCAATTTATAGTTCCTCCATTTGCAACCATCACTTGACGTTCTGGTGCTGGGTATAGGAAACAATTTAATTCCTTGGCTACCTTACAATGAATAAAATTATGGGTGCTACCTGAATCAATCAACACTATTACCTTTTTCTTCTTGATTTGTCCTTTTATCTTGAGAGTTTGAGGAGTGGTAATTCCTGCAGTGCATTACACGATATGGTCGGATTCATTTCTTCCTCTTCTAGGGCTGGTTCCTGGTGTATATCCTCTTCTTGTTCATTTTCTTCTTCCTCTTCACAATCTATGTAAAATAATTTCTTCTCAGCACACTTATGACCTTTAGTGTATTTTCTATCAAAATTATAGCAAAGCCCTTTTGCTCTTTTTTCTTCAATTGTTGTGGTGTCAACCTTGTAGGTTGTGGAAATCTAGGTGTAGAAACACTTCCTTCTTTATAGAAGTGAGTGGTAGGCTTCCTTGTCGCCATAATTTTACATTCAATTTTTCTTGCCAACCTGAATGCCTTCTCCAATGAATCGGGTTCCAAAATGCGAACTTCATGTTGGATGTTATCCTTTAAAGTGCCTATGAAGAGATCAATCCTGTGTTCCTCTGGAATATCAGTTACCCTTATATTCAATTTTTGGAAGTCCTCAATGTGTTGCCCCACTAAACGCTTTTGTTTGAGATTTATCAATTGGCTAAAGAAGGTGTTTCTCTTTGTATCCTCATAATGTGCTATCATTTCCTCAGTAAAAATTGACCAAGTGACAATTTTTTTATGGGAGCAAAGCCATCGATACCATACAAATGTATTTTGTTCTAAATGTAAAGTTGCAATGCGTACCTTTTGTGTGTTTTGCACATTATGGGGATCAAAATATTGCTCCATCTGTAGTATCCATGTTACAGGATCCTTTCCATCAAACTTCCTCATATCCATTTTTGGAATATGGTGGTTCTTCCCGCCAACATTGGAGTTTATGAAATCATGATTAACATTTATTTTGTTCTCATCATGAGGTTCTTCTCCTATATTTCCGCCATTAGGAATCATTTCTGGTTTTAAGCTTGTCATCAAGCCTTCCATGTATGCTTTTAGATCACTCTTCATGTTTTCCATGTTGTCTTTTATGTCATCCATCTTAGCTTCCATGCCCACTTCCATTCCATCCATCTTAGCTTCCAAACCAATCATCTTAGCTTCCACGCCTTTCTTCAAACCATCCATCTTAGTTTCCACGCCTTTCTTCAAAACTTCCATTTCATTTTTTGTTGTTCTTTGCGAGAGCGAAATTTGCTCTTGTAATTTTTATATGTCATGTTGCCATTCTTCATCTTCATGAGTCATAGTAGAGCCTTCTAAAGGCTTAATGGGTGTTGAATTATTTTTAGGGGCCATTTTAGAATCCAATACTGATATCTATTCTACAATATGCCCTTGGGATCAATTTAACTTGATTATTCAAACAAATGACTTATGCAATTTGGAAAAAAATACACACCTTTTTCTTGCTTTTGAGGAGCTCGATATTGAAAATGGATTATTTCTGTGATTGTAGCACTTCAATATCTAAATTTTGGTACTGATGTAGCCCTCTGAATTATCTTTCGAATGCCATAGGTCTGACCTGATTTGGATTCTCCAAGACAAAGTTGTGTCCAATCTCCCACAATGACCTAATTATGGACTGGTTCAGTAGTGAGAACTTGTACGACTTTCCACGTGTCACTGTTTCATCCTTTGTCTCTGAAATTGATAGCCAAGAAACTACAGTCTATGTACTTGTGACTACTTTTTACGGCACTCCAATCCGATGCCCAGAGAAAGAGTTATTGAACTTTTCCCACGATCACCTCTTTGAGATGAAATTCAGGAGCCTGAAAAAGCACTACCTTCCACAGATCATATCTCCAAAAATATTGCGAACCAAGCTCTGAAATTTTTTGACGAATTTCCTCAGGATTTCATCTTCGCACCATATGAATTTCAGACTCTGCACCTTCGTAAAAAAACATTTATAGCGCAAATTCCACGATGACCGGTTTATGAGCCTGAAAAAATACCTAACTTCCACAGATGATATCTCCTCAAATATTGCGAACCAAGATCTGAAATTTTTAGACAACCTTCCTCAAGATTTCAGCTTCGCACCCTAAAAATTTCAGCTTCTGAAGCTTCGTAGGAAAAAAGTTATAGCGAAAATGCCACGATGACCTGTTTGGAGCAGCGAAACCCTAGAATCCAAAAGCTCTGATACCAAATGTTGTGTAACCAACTCAAAAAGAGAAGAAAAGAGATATAAACGCCTTAGAAATGAGCCACTTCGAGGGGGCAACCTCCAATACATTACATAAATGAGCAATTCTTGGATGATAGAATTCACAAAACCTCCTTTCTATATATAGGAGTCCATGGGGCCATAATGTAATCCTAGTGGGCCACAATGTAATCCTAGCCGACCTAACAATAATAATTTAAGGGCACAATAATAACAAAATGGGGGTTACAAGGGTACAAGGTGTTACACTAACAACAATAAGGTACTATACTAGTAATATAGGGACCTAACACAACATAGCATAAATCAATGATACCATGAGACAAGAAAACACTTGAAACCCCGACCAAAATTACCATAGGCCTGCAAAACAAATATTAGTATCAAAATCAAGTGTTAAACCCTACAAGTAAGCTAATAAAATACTATAACAATAAGAAAAATGCCCAAATACGGTTGCGGCTAGAAGAAAAACCCCTCTAGGGGCTGTAGATAGGAGGGATAGGCCTCCTACAGGCTGTGGCTGCTCAAACAAAGGCCTTTTAGGCATGCATCTTGCCAAGGGAGAGGCCTTAAGCTTTCTTATTTTTCTGAGAATTGTAGTAATGAAATTGTAGATACTTTTTAGCCTGCCAACATTGACGTGAAGCCAAAATTCTCTTTTGAACACGGGTAATGTGGATATTGGCAAGATTTTGAATTCATGGTAACAGTTCACCGCAGACATATATGAAACCCTGAAAGTTGACATGGAATATTAGAGAGAACTCTAAAAAATGTATGCTATAACCTGCAATACATCATATAAAAAATATAAATTACAAGATCTAACCGTCAAACCCGCTACTGTCTTCACACCATATCTGAAAGAAAACTCTGCTACGACCACTACAAAAAATCACTTTATTCACAGAAGCTGCAAAATTGACCTAACTAAACTACTCCCTAGTCTTACTCCAGACCCAAAAGAAGACTCCATTGTCGACTCCAGTGCAGAGGCAAGCTTTACTCTGCAGCCATATTGTATATTGGGGGCGAATGGAGTTCCAAAACCCTCCAGCCTAGTAAATCGGGGGCGAATACAAATCAAAACTGTCCAGACCAGTAAATGTAGAGGCGAATCCAACATTTCATGTTTTATGCGCTCTAATTTTTTTGGGCTAAAGCATAATAATTATTTATTTTTAAAATGATTTTGGGGCTAATTATACAAAACTATACAAAAAGGTTTAATATAAAAAATTCGCCCCACTAAAATCTAAAACCCCTTAAATTTCGCCTTTGGGCTAAAATTCGCCCCTAAAATTTTCCATGCACTCCATTATGTTGAGGTGTACCTGCAATTGTAAACTATTGTTTTATCCCATGCTCATTGCATAGGTCTGCAAAATCATAGTTTGTGAATTCACCTCCTCTGTCTGATCTGACGCACTTTATCTTGCATCCTGTTTGATTTTCTGCCAATGCCTTGAATATCTTGAATTTCTCAAGTGCTTCCGATTTATATTTGAGAAATGCAACCCATGTCATTCTGGAAAAATCATCTATTATCAACATGAAATAGGATTCTCCACTTGGTGTTTTAGTTCTTGAAGGTCCACACAAGTCCATGTGTACAAGCTGAAGTGGCCTACTTGTTGATAGTTCTTCTTTGGTCTTAAAGGATGTGTGGGTTTGTTTGCCCAATTGGCAAGATTTACATATGGTATTTAAAGGCTTCTTTATTGTTGGCATATCTCTGACTTCTTTCTTCTTGTTCAGACTGATGATATGGTCGAAACTAAGGTGTCCCAATCTTCTATGCCATAACCATGACTCCTCAAGTTTGCTAATGTGGCATGATTCATTCTCTTCCTTCACTACATAGACATTACTTTCTGTTCGAACACCTTTGATCAGGGTCTTTCCTGTGGTGCTTGATCTTACTTCACAGTCTTGAGATCTAAACAGAACTTCACAGCCTTTATCACACATTTGACTGACACTCAGCAGATTTGCTTTCAGCCCATCCACAAATAGTACATCTTGGGCCTTTCCTCTGCCATTATCCAGACTGACTGAGCCTTTTCCTTTGACTTTCCCTGCTTTATCATTGGCAAAAGTAACATTTCCAGATTTATTATCATCAAAGGTTATAAAATTGCTTCTATCTCCAGTCATATGCTTTGAGCATCCATTGTCTAAATACCATTGGCTTTTCAGATCTTGAGCTATTAGAGCCAGGTCACATTTATTTATCTTCTTTTTCCACTGCAAGCATCCTTTTGTTCGGTACCTTTTCTGAGATGATGGACCATATTCTTTGAGAGGACATTTTGAAGAAATATGTCCACTTTTATTGCATACACAACATTTGATCATATCTTTAGTAGAATTATGAGTACGAGTAGACTCTCCATGATTCATAAACCTCCTTGAGGTTTTGAACATCAGTCTTTGTCCATATTTTCTGCATTCTATGATTTTATGGCCAAATTCCTTACAGTAAAAACAATATCCATAAAAACAATTTGCATACCTGATGAAAGGTTGTCTTATCCATTTGTTTTCTTGAGATATATTTTCACTGTTTGCATCCTTTGCTGGTTTGAATTAATTCTCCTTGTATGACAATATGCAGCAATATGTCCCAGCTTGTGGCAAGCATAACAAGTGGCATTTTTTATAGGAGGGAAGAATCTCCTTTGATGGCTTCCAAATTTGACATACTTAGGAGTATATGAGCCTTTTTTTGTTGACTGTTTATTTATTTCATTCTTTGTCATTAGAGTTTCCTTCTAGTTTCTGTCTACTTCATTGCAGGTTTCTCCTTTTGTAGGAATCATCTGAGCTGCTTTATCATCCTTTTCTGCTTTTACAAAAATGATATTTTTGTTTTTCTTTTCTTTGCCTTTACTTGATTCTCCTTCATAGCCTATCCCAGTTTTTATCAGAGGAGATATTTGAGCATCTATAATTTCATTCAACTTACCAGAGCTTGTCATTTGAGAAGAATTTATTGACACTTTCCTTTGGGCGTTTTCTAATTTCTTCCTCAATCATACTACTTCTTCTTCTAATTTCTCTTGTTCCTGAATTTTATCCTTAATTTACTTAAGTAAAATGTCTTCTACCTTCTTGGCTTCTTCAAGCTCTACTTTCAACTGAATGAAGACTTCTGAATTTTTTTCTTCTCCTACATATTTGAGGAGAATGTCTTTATGTTTTCTGCACTTCAGTTTGAGTCTGTCAATTTCCTCCAAGGAACTTCTTAGCTCTCCCTCAAGATCAACTTCACCTTCTTCTTCATCTTCTAGAAGGAATCCTTCAAGCTCTTTTGTAGCCATCAATAGAAATTCAGAGGTTCCTTCTTCACTTGAGGGTTCATCTGAGTCTTCAGATGCACTGTTGTCTTGTTGAGCATAGAAATACTTTCTATTGAATCTCTTCCCTTTCTTAGATATGGTTTTCTCTGATTCTTGACTCTGATTCTTTGTTTTCTTATGAGGACACTTAGCAGCATAGTGTCCAACTCTTCCATAGTTAAAGCATAATGCATTTAAATGGAAGTTTACCTTTATATTTACCTGAGCCTCTATCCAATTTCCTGACAAATTTGGCCTCTTATTCATCAGAGCAAGAGCATATATCTTCCTTTTATTCTTTCTTCTTCTCTATCTTAAAGGCTGCCCCCCTTACATTTGACTTCCTCTGTGCCAGTCTCATCTCATAGGCTGTTAGGTTTCCAAGTAGTTGGTTCATGGTCAACGTTTCCCAATCAGTTGTTTTTTCTATGGCAGAGACCTTGGGGTTAAAGCTGGGTGGAAGAGATCTTAGAATATTTTGTACAATTACACATTCTGGTATGGTTTCTCCAAGAGCTTTCATATTATTAACAATTTCTGCATCCCTTAAGAAGAAGCTGGAAATGTCTTCATCATCATTCATTTTTAAATTTTCAAACTGAGTTCTATATACTTGAAGTTTGGCTGTCTTCACCTTTTTTTTTCCCTCATAAATGTTTTCAAGAGTATCCCACATTTCTTTGGCAGTCTTGTTGTGCATTACTTTGATAAATTCTGCATCACATAGTCCATTTAAGACTGCATTCATGGCCTTTGCATTAGATACAAAATATTGTTTTGCTTCTTTCTTTGAGTCAGTCGACTTTCGGGCATATCTAAATTCCACAACCACCCAAACTTCTATTCGTAGAGACATTATGTATGTTCTCATTCTGATTTTACAGAAGGCATAATTTTCACCGGTGAAGAAAGGGGCTTTTTTAGTTGAGCATCCTTCTTGACTAGCCATCCTAGGGACCTAGGATCTCCTTTCAGTTGTTAAACTGATACAAAAGGAACCTGCTCTGATACCAATTGTTGAATTCTTAGTTAAACTGAGAGGGGGGGGTGAATCAGTTTAATGCAGTTATGGACTTTTAAAACTTTTTCATTAAAACTTATTCACACCTTCATTTCATGTTCAACTTAATGTGTGAGTAATATTAGAATGTGAGCAGCAAGTATTAACATAATATAACAGCAGAGTTATTATGAGAGCAGCAAGTATTCAGCAGATGTGATAAACCATATCAACACATAAAAATCAAGCACAAAGACACCAGATATAAGTGGAAACCCATAAAGGGAGAAAACCACATCTTATTATTGTTGTGATGCAAAGGCAAGCTCCAACTCCCTCTCACCACTGATTTTTTGTAGGCACCAACCTACAGGAGGCTCCAACCTTAATTCTGCAAGCTAAAACTTGCAAGGAAGCTGCAACTCCCATCAATTTTCTGTAGGCACCAACCTACAGGAGGCTCCAACCTCAGTCAGCTACAACTGACATTTTATCAAGCTACAACTTGATGTGGAAGCACCAACTCCCATCTATTTTCTGCAGGCTACAACCTACAGGAGGCTCTACCTCGATCTAGCCCGACATCTATCAAGCTACAACTTGATGTGGAAGCACCAACTCCCTTACTCTTTCAAAAGTAAAGAACTTGCTGATTTACCTTGGATATCAACTTTGTTTTGTATCATCTTCATTGCTGTGTATCAGTCTTCATATTTGCCTTATATCATTTTTGCATCTTCTCAAATTCACTATCAGCTCCTCCTTCTTCTCTACTCAAATCCTCCTTCTTCTCTGTCTCCTTCTTCCATTCCGGATCAAAGGATCTTCACGGCATCTCGTTACTTGCTCCTCCTTCTTCTTATCTTCTCTGCCTCAATTCTGCATTCTTAGCCTCTCTAACCCTATATTGTATCAAGGTGATATCATTTATAGCAAGATTCTTATGGCCCAGTAGCATAAAGAAGGGAATTTGAAATGGACGACCATGCCTCTTGGGATTTGCCTGCATTCTCATTTCTTTGACCAGCTCCCTCAGAAAAATATAACAATATGTACTAATTTCAATATTACAGTGGGATTTTGTTTTCCTCCGAAGACTTGCCAATGCAACACAAACAATATAAAAACCAATTAAAACAGTTACATTCAATTACAATATGGATTTCAAATCAATCCATTCAGTTTTTGGATCACCGTGCGTTTGTCTTTTCTACTGCTGTCTCTGTCTTTTTCGTCTCTGTATGCTCTGTTGTTCACTGCAGTTGTGCAACTCCTACATATATAATTGCCTGTTTATATAACGCAAATGACTCTCGGTGATATAATCATAATAGACCCTTTTGAACATAGAAAGCACCCTTTCGGGCCCACTGGCCGAACTCGCTCTATTCTCCGATGCAATGAATCACCTCTTGAATATACAGATTAGATGGTTCCGATACGATGTCCTGTCAGCAACTTTCGGTTAATATTCCGTCTCTACTTTCCATACGATACGATAGTTAATACGCTCCTGAATATATATATATATATATATATATATATATATATATATATATATATATATATATATATATATATATATATATATATATATAAATATGTATGTATATATGTTGTTTCATATATATATATATATATATATATATATATATATATATTTGCCGCTTTACTTTCTTTTAACTCTTTAGATTTGGTTAAAACTTGTAGCAAACATATATTAACCTTTTTATTTTGTATGGAGCCCACATAAGAGCTATACTCTGCCTCATTTATTTTCAATCGCAATCGCAACTTTCAAAGGTATGTTCCACTGCTCTGTTTTATTCTGATGTGATTCGTGAAGGTCCCACCTTATAATATTTCACTTGTTTTAAACCCAAAGTATCTCCATTACACATATATGTAATGGTCACTCTTAACAATACTTATTTGAATAACATTCATATACGCCCATTAACATATATCTGCCGACCAGAGTATAAGTGAATGTTTGGGCCCACAATCTTTATTTACATACATGGCACGTTAACATATAATACATCCTCAACCTTCAAAATAAAACCTTTGGTTTCATATTTAAATCCCCAGTGAACGCTTATATAATGTTCTCAGTCCCACATTTCCTTGAGGTGTGTATACCCAAGACTTGGAACTAAAACCACTATATAATCACTATATTTAAGTTCTGGGCCCCGCACATTTTAATTCAACTTCTCGACTTTTATTAAACTCAAGGTATCAACTTGCATGCAAATATGTGCCCTTCTCACCTTATAGTTTACCAAAGGTTGACTTTGGTTTCACTAATACTCCCGCACATGAAATTTATTATCAGAACCATTACATAACGTCCACATCATATCAATTCACATAACATATGTCAACAAACATTAAAAACCATTATAAAAACCTTTGGCTTTGGATTTATATCCCAACACTAATACATATGAACCCATGCGACCAAAGTATTTTAAAATTTGATTTCAGCACATGTTAAAACGACTTTCTCGGGCCCACTAACCAACTTACCTCGGTTCTCTTCCCCGCAACTTCACTTCTGATTCAACGGTCAATCCACTCTTGCGCTCCATCTAAACTTCGGGCGCACATCCAACGGATGACGCGCAATATCGCGTAAATTAGATGCACAGAACATAATTCTCAAAAGTTACGTGATGGAAATGGTTTTAGAAAACCACCTTAGGACACGTGTCAAATAGAGACTTATATCGCATTCAAAAAGGTGAAATATTCTTACCACTCAAGGGCAGCGTGATACTGCTTGTTTCTTCCATCGAAACCACCTTCACTGTTGATTCAAGGTTCCATTTCGCTCTCGGTTCCGCCTCCGCCTTTGACTTCGCACTTTTTATATGTTAACCCCTATTTCCTCAGCATTTTACCACGGCGCTTCAAGACTAGAATTAAGATAAGTGCGTATAGTACACATGCCTTTTCTCTATTAAAAAACCAACTCATCGGTCCTATTTAACCCTTCCATTATATTCTTTGTATTCTCTGTCTCTGTGCATGACTGTTTCACTGTACTCTCTATATTCTATATATTCTCTACAACCTGGGATGCTTATTTTTGCTGCCTTGCTTCTTTAAATGGCCCTGTCTCTGCTGCTCGACCCTCTCTACATCTTGCTGCCTCTTTTTCTATCTCTCTGCTTCTATGCTACTCTCTTTTCCCTGTTGCTAGGTGTTCCTCCTTTGCCATCTCATTTGCCATCATTGACAACATTTCCAACACAAGAACCTACTCATGTTTGTAGGTTTTAACCCTGTACAGAAATTATCTAAAAACAAATCTTAAAATAGAAAATAAACAATAGCGAGAGCATAAAACATAAAAACAGATAAACACAGAGATTTTCCCCTGGATCCCAAATGCAGAGCTGACCAACGATTTTCATTATATTCCATACAGTGTTACAACACATATCTATACATGTGGGAAACATCGTAAACCCCAATCCATTAACCCTGGATTAGAACATAACCGTAGTTCCCTTGACCAGATCTACAAAATACTAGGGGCCGAAAACCATCGTACCCTAAAACCATGTGCAAACCCATGCATAAATCCATGGGCGGATCCACCCACCAGAAAATAAGGACCAAAAAAAATTTCCGGGCGGCGCCGGACCACTGACGAGGTGGGCTACCGCCCCCACTGTTACCCCTACGTGTGATTAGTCATGGAAAGAATATAACACATACCCAATATTCTCCCACTTGTTGTTTTCTTTCCGCAGGGGGGCACAGTTGAGCTTAGTCATTATCCTAGTTTCGCAACACCCATTGTTTCTCTACACCAAGAGAACTAGAGCGCTGGACTTCTTCAATGCATCTGCAACATTATTAAAAGTGTCCACCTTTACCAGAAACACCCTTTTAGCCTAAACCATATATCTCACAAAGTGATATTGAACATCAATTTGCTTTTTCTTTGAATGATATGCAGGGTTCTTAGCCAAGAAAATTGCACTTTGGCTATCACAGTCTATCCTAATAGCTTGCTGCACCAACCCCATACTTGAACACAATCTCTGCAACAAAAATTCTTCCTTCCTTGCATGAGTGGCTGCCATGTATTCTGCCTACTAGTAGAGCCACTGCTGTCTTTTACTCATCCAACTGACTGCACCTCTAAATAGGCTAAACACATACCCACTTGTAGATCTTCTTTGGTCTAGATCTCCAGCCTAGTATGCATCAACAAAACCATGAATTTCCAACACTCTTTCCAATCTTGGTCTTCCCTGGTAGCACAAGCCATAATCACTAGTGCCATGCAAATTTCTGAAAACTCACTCCACTATTGTTTAATGCTCCTTCCCTGGGTTTGACATAAACTTGCTCAATACTCCCATTGCATGTGCAATGTCTGGTCTAGTACAGACCATTGCATACATCAAGCTACCCACTGCACTTGCATATGGAACACAGGACATATCCTCCTCTTCTTCTTGTGTCTTGGGACACTGTTCAGCAAACAACTTTGTACTTGCAGGAATCAGAACATTCACCGATTTATTATCCTGCATATTGAACCTCTGCAATATAGTCTCAACATACTTCCTCTGGTTTAACCAAAGCTTCCTCTTTGACTGATCTCTCTTAATTTCCATGCCCAAAATATAGTTTGCAGCACCAAGATCCTTCATGTCGAATTTGAAGAACAGCTGGGTTTTCAAATCTTGGATAATTTCTTTTTCATTTCCAATCACAACAACATATCATCCACATACAAGACCAAATAAATAACACGGTCACCAATTAATTTAAAATAAACACGGTGATCCTCCTTGATTCTAGTGAAGCCAAGTCCTCGTATATAGGTATCAAATTTCTGATACCACATCTTTGATGACTATTTTTAGCCCATACGGGAACCTTTAACTGCATATAGTTATTTCTTCCCCTTCACCATAAAGACCTTGGGGTTGTTTCCTTAGCAGATCTCCTCGAGCCCTTCAGTGGAAAATGTTGCAATATTATCCATACATTTCTACCTTACCTCAAAATCAAATACGACAACAATAGATAAAAGTAATCTAATAGAAGTAACTTTGGCAACAGGAGAAAAAATATCACCAAAATCAATTCCCGGCACCTAGGAATAACCTTTTGCTACCAACCGAGCTTTGTATTTCTCCACCTTGCCTTCTACATTCATCTTCTTCTTAAACACCCATTTTCTCCCGACGGGCTTCCTTCTAGCTGACAAATCCACGAGATCCCATGCTCATTTTTATGCAAGGATGCCATTTCATCAACCATGACCTCCTTCCAGAGTTTTCCATCCTATGAATCTACTGCCTTCCTGACAGTTCTGGGATCATCACCAGTTATAGTTAAAGCAAAATTTGAACAGAAAGCAGATGGACTATATCTTTTTGGTTGTCTTCTTTCCTGAGTTGATCTTCTCACAGCTGGAGTTTGTGGCTCTTCCTCTTCTGAGTCTTCTTATGTTGTAGAGTCTGATTCATCCTCCTTTAGCTCAAACTCTATCTTCTCAGGTTCCTTTGGTAGGACTTCATGTTTAACAACATCTTTCACCTCTCTAAACACCACATCTCAGTTGTACACAACCTTCCTTGTTTCTGGGTTTCAAAGCTTGTAACCCTTTAAACCATCCTTATACCCAATAAATATGCACCTTTCATATTTATTATCCAACTTGGTCCTTTTATCCTTTGGAACATGTACATATGCATCACATCCAAATACCCTCAGATGTGAAATAGAGGGTTTCTTACCAATCCATACCTCATGTGGAGTCTTATCCTCCAACGTTGATGAAGGTGATTTGTTAACCAAGTAACATGCAGTCTCCACTACCTCTGCCCAGAATTCTTATCCTAACCCGGTACCACTGAGCATGCTTCTTTCCTTTTCCATCAGCGCTATGTTCATTCTTTCTGCAACTCCGTTTTGCTGAGGTGTGTATGGGGTAGTCTTCTGCCGTGCTATACCATACTTCTTACAAAACTCTTCAAATTCCTTCTTGCAAAACTCCCCACCATTATTTGTCCTCAGCACCTTTATCTTCTTCTCTGTCTGGTTTTCCACCAGAGCCTTAAATTCTTTAAATCTATCAAAGACTTTAGATTTCTTCCTCAAGAAACATATCCATGTATTCCTTGAGAAGTCATCTATGAATGAAACATAGTACATAGACTTACCCAGTGATGGAACCGACATAGGTCCAAACACATCACTGTGCACAAGCTCTAATATCTTGTTCACCCTCTTAGCACCAGAAGGAAAACTCTCCTGATTCTGCTTCCCATATACACAATTTTCACAGAAATTGAAATCTAGAGAGCTATTAGTTATACCTTCTACCATACCATTTCCATCCAGTATCTGAAGGCCCTTATCTCCAATATGTCCAAGCCTTTGATGCCATAGCATGGTCTTTTCTTCAGAGACCTCTAGGATTTTCGCTCCAATTTCGAGAACCACAAAACTGTTGCACCCAGAAATAACAGTGCTACCCTAAAGCTTGTACAGAGTTCCAATCCAAACTCCCCACATTAATACCAGTGCTTCCCGAACCATCTTACAGGTATCTTTCTCGAACACTGTTTTTACACCTGCATCATCCATCTTGCTTACAGAAATCAGATTTCTGGCCAATGCAGGAATGTGCAGAACACTAGGAAGTGTTCTAATACTTCCACCTTGCAGCTTCCGCTTGAATTTTCCACGTCCGAAAATTCTGGCCTTCCTATCATCACCTAAAAAAACATCACCGCCATCATATTTCTCATACTCGCAGAACCACTCCCTATGGGGAGTGAAGTGAAAGGATGCACCCAAATCAATCAACCATGACTCATGATCTACATGTGTATTTGAAGAAGAAGCCAAATACACATCCCCACCTTCATCCGAGGTGGTTTTTGCCTCTGTAGAAGGAGCATCATCAGATCCCTTTCCTTTCTTAGGAGCTTCAAATCTGCAGTCCTTTTTGTAGTGCCCTTCCTTTTCGCATTTCTAGCACACGTTTACAAACTTTCCATGAGATTTAGATCTCCCACTCGAAACCTTATTCTTGTTTCTATTCTGGGACCTTCCTCGTACAGATAAGGCATCTCCATTCCAACCCTCCATATTTCTCCGTCTCATTTCCTCCGACAGCAAGGCTGAGACAATGTCATCAAAATTCAAGGTAGTTGTATTGCTACCTATTGCAATAATCAGAGTGTCCCATGAGGCTGGTAGAGAACACAACAAACTGATGCACTTATCTTCATCTAAGATTTTAATATCAACATATGACGGTTGACTTACCACAGTATTGAAGGCGTTCAAATGCTTTATCACCGAGTCTCCATCCTTCATCCTCAGGTTATACAACTTTTTCCGTAGGAACAATTTATTCACCAAAGACTTAGATTGGTACAAAGTCCCTAGTTTGTCCCACAAGGTCTTCACCGTAGCTTCCCCAGATACATTCAACAATACTGAATCTGAGACACACAATCGTATTGTGCTCTTTGCCTTCCGATCAAGCTTCTTTCAATATTCATCTGACATTACCGTTGGTTTAGTACCCGGATCTACCATGATCCACTGATATTTATCCACCAGCAGATCCTCCATCTTGAGCTTCCACAACTCAAAACTCTGACCGTTAAATTTCTCGATCTCCATATTCCCGCCACTCGCCATCTTCTTTCACCGCAAGAATCGATCCCGCAGATCTCCCACTGAATAGGGTCTACCACAGGCCCAGCAAAAAACCCTCAGTAGCAAAGGCGTCTCTTTGAAGCTGAAACAACTCTGATATTAAATGTAGGTTTTAACCCTGTACATAAATTATCTGCAAACGAATCTTAAAACAGAAAATAAACAATAGCGAGAGCTTAAAACATAAAAATAGATAAACACAGATATTTTCCCTTGGATCCCAAATCGGGACGACCAGCTTGATTTTTCATTATATTCCTTTTAGTGTTACAACACATATATATACATGCCAAAGCATACATAAACCCCAATCCATTAACCCTAGATTAGAACATAACCGTAGTTCTCTTGACCGGATTAGAACTAGTCAATTATGACTACCTCTCATGGACATGGTCATACATTAATGACTTACACAATGCAATTGAATCCCAAAATATGATATTTGATAAAAATATCCTTGAATTTTTTATCCAAGAGAATAGAGGTTCTAAATTATCTGCTGAATATTGGGTACAAAAGTATATTTATACAAAAATCCACGAGATTTTCTTTGCTTCCTTTGTGACTGAGTTGCATGAGTGGTTGTCTCGATTGACTGAATTTAATATATGTGCAAAGGACGATGCAATCACTCAGTGGACTGCAGAATTGGTACAACATCTAGAAAAGACCAGAAACAAGCCTCACCCGCGCGATAGATCATTGGATCGACCGCATTTTGGGAGGATTTGTAACTGAGTTTGCTATCGATTAGTTTGTATCTTATAATGAATTTGAAAGAAGATTTTTCAAGGGTCCCAAAGGTAAGTTCCTGCGCTCTTTAAATTTGTGGATTAAGAGGCCCAACTACGTGCAGTGGAAGAACTTACCGCATAGATCTAGAAGAAATGTTTATTTACAATCTTCTCAAGTGTAGATCAGAACCGAATGAATTTGTATGGGATGTGGATCAGAGTTTAAAGCGCACTATCAAATATGGTGGATTCACTATCAATGATACCCAACACAAGGAATGGTTTATTTCTATGCTACTCCCACATCTGCGCCAACCCTTGAGTCAAAAGAAGATTTCCACGTAGGCTAAGGCCATAGAAATTGCAATGAAGTAAGAAGCTTCGTTGATACCAAATACATAGATTGGGACCCAGCAGATTTAGAGTCAGTTAGAAGCGATGCATTTAGAAATTTAAAATCTGCGCAAATATAAGGGAAAGCAGGTATGCATAGATGTATGGTGTATACGATGCAAAGATATCGGGCATCATAAGGATCAATGCCACATATTTAATGATTATCTACAAGTTGGAGGACCTAGCCCGCTGAAGAGCGTGGCTGGGCCAAGTGGGACACCTACATTATGGTGCGCAATTTTTCAGGCTATGGGTATGCATGTGACTAATTACTATCCGCAGATTGGGTATGCCTCAGCTAAAGCAACCTTTTTGCAAGTTCTGATCATCACTAGGACATGATGAACAACACTGTCGCAATTTTTATTTGATGATGAACAAAGCTGAGATGTATAGAATGCATGATGAACCTACCTCACTAGCATCCCTGTCTAGGCGTGGTGTATTCCAAACTAGAGGGAAAGGAAGAGGAGGAGGAGCTGCTCGAGGAAGGGGACAACTCATTCGCTACAATTGTGGAGATGTTGGCCTTTATGCATGTGACTGTCCAAATACAGCATGAAAATATTGCAGGTACTATAGGTAGTTTGATACTGTAATTGAAGATTGTCCTGTTTTGATTGCTAAGATGCAGAAAAAGAAGACGCATAATCTAACACAGAACATTCAGATGGTAAGAGTGGAGTTGCGTGAAGAAGAGTCCAACGTGAATTTTGTCACTAGGATTGGTGCAGCCACTGGTGAGGACAAAGGAAGGAAGCCAGATGCTGATCTTTGGATCTGAAAAGCACCTGAGAAAAAGGATGGATTCAATTTACAACGCGAAAAAGACACTTTTGTAGAGGCAAAGAAGGGGTTTTCAAAAGCAAGTGCATCAACCTCAAGTAAACCTATGAATGTGGTCAGAGTAGTTGAAGAAATAAATCCATTTTTAAAGGCTTATATCAAGTTATTGCGCAATAAAAGGGAAGTTTAGAACCTTCAAGCATTGATAGACAACTACGCGGAAAAACAACAACCCCGGATGGAACAAAAATATGTCAATAAGATCTATAAGAACAAAAGAATAATTGGAAAAGAGGTATGTATGGCTGCTCAGATTGGTGCCTATGAGATGGATCAGGTCATTCTAGATCTAGGATCTGATACAAATGTCTTACCTAAGAAAAACTGGCAACGCATGGGAGAACCTAAGTTGGAGTGGTCTATTATTCAGATGCACATGGTCAATCAAAAAATGATTATTCCATTAGGAAGACTCACAGGTGGTAGTATATATTAAAGGAGTCAAGGTGCTTGCAGATTTCGAAGTCATACAGATTGTGGATGATACTGATCCTTATCCTGCGCTGTTGGGTTTGGATTGCGCTATTGATATCGATGGAATCATTATTATTAAGAGGAGAAGTATGGCATTTGAGAACAATGGAACCAGAGTTGTGGTTCCCCTAGATCATACAGAAGGTGCAATATATATATAGAGCCGGTGCGCGCGGATGACGATGTAGACCATATCTATAAGCTTACTGCAAGAGATGATGATTGGATAACCTCGAAAAATGATGGAAGGCTTAATTGGGAAAAAGATAGTTCCTGCTTCTCATATTCAGATGAAGAACTAGAGGACTAGCAGAACCGACTACATGAAGTATCTGCGCTACGCTGCAATCAAGTGAACAGATCTCTTTGTTGCATATCATTAGAGGTACGAGAATTTCTGTATTATGATGTTTTAACTAATGTAAACATGTTTTTAGGAGAATTTGAAAGGGCTATTCCAGAAGCATAGAGATCCCATGCACTGGATATAGCATTGCACTCTACCCTAGCATGATGGTGAGAGACTCACAAAAAAACTTAGGTAACTAGGAAGAGTGTACCTGAATGATGGGACTGCACTTCGAGTGTCAAAATACCAAAATGGAAGATACTTACTTCGGAAAAGGTGATCCGCACAGACATCTGGCTAAATGGACAAAAACATGGGGCACAAATCCGAGACTATAATGGGTGCACATTTTCATCCACACATTAGGGAAGGTGCCTACTGATTGGTACCTGGAAACGGAGTTGTGCCAAGGAACTAATGAATGGTATACACTGACCGAACGTTTTATTTTAACCTTTAGCTTTGAAAGTGGGTTTGATTGCTTGGTTAAAGTGCTGCAAGGTATTCAGGAGGTTATCTTTGATACTACAAACCTGAAGGTAGAGCGCACCTCGCCAACATGGGATGTGCAAATGAGGGATATCGTTAATTGCAGAAATCTGACAGTTGAAGAGAATGAGGAAAATCTAAGGAATATCAAAATCCTTGTATCTAAAGGACAACACGCAGTTGTTGGGCCTTCAATTGATTCTCTAGATGTCACTAATCCTATAAAAATTCGACAAGTAAACATTGGGTCTGAAGAACAGCCAAAATTAGAAAATATTGGAGATTACTGGGATGATGATACACTGGGAAATGTCATTGATCTGTTGACTGAGTATAAGGACATGTTTCCTACAAATTTTCTGAGCTAAAAGGGATAATAGGATATCTTCGAGTCATGAGGATTATGTTGAAACTTGATGCGCAACCTGTGAAGTAGTGCCCCTATAGATTGAATCCAAAATATAAGCAGAAATTCAAAGAAGAGTTGGATAAAATGGTTGCTACAGGAACTATGGAACTAGTGGAGGAGTCTGATTGGGTGAGTCCTATGATGGTGTATGTTAGGTCCCTATATTACTAGCGTAGTCCCTTATTGTTGTTATTGCAGCCCCCTTATTGTTATTGTTGTACCCCTGTAGTCCCCATATTGTTATTATTGTGCCCCATAAAACCCCACTATCGTTATTGTTGTGCCCTTACATTATTATTGTTAGGCCGGCTAGGATTATATTGTGACCCCATGGACTCCTATTTATAGAAAGAAGGTTTTTTCATTTGAATCATCCAAGAATTATTCATTTTTTTAATGTAAAGGAGGTTTCCCCCTCGAAGTGGTTGCTTTCTAAGGCATTGATCTCTCTTTTCTTCTATTTTTGGTGTTGGTTTAATAAAATTTGGTATCAGAGCTTTGGATTCTAAGGTTTCTCTACTTCAAACAGGCCATCATGGAATTTGTGCTATAACATTTTTTCTACAAAGTTTCAAAAGCTATAAAAAACCCATTTTGAAAGAAATCGTAATGAACTTCATGTACAAATTTCAGATCTTGGTTCACTATATTTTTGGAGATATTATCTGTGGAAGTTAGGGTTTTTATAGGCTCTTTAATTTCATCTCAAAGAGGTGACCTTGGGAAAAGCGTCATAACTCTCTCTCTCAGAATGGAATTGGAATTATGTAATAATTGGCTAAAAGTACACGGAGTGTAGTTTACTTGTATCAATTTCAGAGCCGAAGGAGGAAATAGTGACACATGGCACACCGTACAAGTTTGCTCTACTGAACCGGTCCATAATTAGGTCATTGTAGGAGATTAGGCATAACTTTGACTTGAAGAATCCAAATCAGGTCAAACCTGTGGCATTGGAAAGAATATTTAGAGGGATACTAAAGGATCAAAGATAAAATATCGGGGATCCGAAATTACAGAGATACATTAGTTTCAATATCGAGCTCCTCAAAATCAAGAAAAAGGTGTGTATTTGTTTTCAAATTTCATAAGTCTCGTTTGAAAAAACAGTTTGAAGTTATTCCAAGGGCATACTAAAGCATATATATCAGCATTGGGTTCTAAAATTCCCCCTAAAAATAATTAAACACTCATTAAGGCCTCATAATACTCTACTATGACTCATGAAGAGGAAGAGTTGCAACATTATATATCAAAATTACAAGACCAAGTGCACCAAATTTCGCTCTCGCAAAGAGCAACAAAAAATGAAATGGAAGTTTTGAAGAAAGACGTAGAAGCTAAGATGGATGGTTTGAAGAAAGGCATGGAAGATAATATGGGTGGTTTGAAGAAATGCGTGGAAGCTAATATGGATGGTTTGAATATGGCATGGATGCTAAGATGGATGACATGGAAGAAAAAATGAAAGACAACATGGAAGACATGAAGAATGATCTAAAAGTAGACATGGAAGGTTTGAAGGAAGGTTTGACAAATTTGATACAAGAAATTATTCCCAATGGAGAAAATATAGTAGAGGAAAATCATGATGAGAAAAAATAAATGTTAATCGTGATTTCATAAATTGTAATGTTGGATTGAAGACCCACCATATTCCAAAGATCGATATGAGGAATTTTGATGGTAAGGATCCTTTAACATGGATACTATATATGGAGCAATATTTTGATCTCCATGTTGTGCAAAACACACAAAAGGTACGCATTTCAACTTTACATTTAGAAAAAATACATTTTTCAATGGCTTTACTCTCGTAAAATAAATTGTCACTTGATCAATTTTTATGAAGGAAATGATAGCACATTATGAGGATACAAAGAGCAACATCTTATTTAGCCAATTGATAAATCTCAAACAAAAGGGTTCAATGGAGCACATTGAGGACTTCCAAAAATTGAATATAAGGGTAACTGATATTCCATAGGAACACAAGATTGATGTCTTCATAGGGACTTTAAAGGATAGCATCCAACATGAGGTCCACCTTTGGGAACCTGATTAATTGGATAAGGCATTCAGGTTGGCAAGAAAAATTGAAAGTAAAATTATGGCGACAATGAAGCCTACCACTCACATCTATAAAAATGGAATTGTTGCTACTCCTAGACTTCCACAACTTACAAGTTTGACACCACAACAATTGGAAGAAAAAAGAGCAAAACGGCTTTGCTACAGTTGTGGTAGAAAATACACTAAAGGTCATAAGTGTGCTGAGAAAAAATTATTTTACATAGATTGTGAAGAGGAGGAAGAAAATGAACAAGAAAATTCAAAATAAGAGGATATACACCAGGAACCAACCCTATATAAAAAATAAATGGTTCCAACCATATCCTGTAATGCATTGGCAAGAATTACCACTCCTCAAACTCTCAAGATAGAAGGACATATCAAGAAGAAAAAATTAATAGTGCTTATCGGTTTTGGTAGTACACATAATTTTATTCATTGTAAGGTAGCCAAGGAATTGAATTGCTTCCTATACCCACCACCAAAGTGTCAAGTGATGGTTGCAAATGGAGGAAATATAATTTCTTTGGAAAATGCCATAATATCAAGCTAACCATGGGGGAACATGTATTGAATAGTCCAATGCTTTCCATTCCAATGGGAGGTGTTGATGTTGTACTAGGAGTACAATGGTTACAATATTTGGGGACAATAGCTTTTAATTTTCAAGAACTTTTCTTGAAACTTTTTTAGGAAGGACAGGAAGTTGAATTATGGGGTATCACAGGGAAGTCAGGAAAAATAATAAGCTATAATTTCATGACAAATCTTCTGAAGAAATAAAAATGAGGCGTAATTGCACAATTATGCTCACTAGAAGTTCCAATAGCAAAATCATCTATTTCTCCACATCTCCAAAAAGTCTTGGAAAATCATTCCAAGGTGTTTGAAACTCCCAAAGGACTCCCACATATTCATGATCATGATCATGCTATTCATTTGATTCTAGGAAGTGTTCCTCCAAGCATCAGGCCTTACATATATCCTTAATTCCAAAAGAGCGAAATTGAACGTATGATTGCAGAAATGTTAGAGGTTGGTATAATTCAACCTAGTCAAAGTTCTTTCTCTGCTCTAATAGTATTGGTGCATAAGAAGGATGGATCATGGTGCATGTGTCCAGATTATAGCGAGCTCAATAAGCTCACTATTAAAGATAAATTTCCCATTCCTATGATTGATGAATTATTGGATGAGTTACATGGAGCAATTTATTTTACCAAGTTGTATCTTCGTTCAGGATATCATCAGATTATAATAAAGAATGAAGATATTTTGAAAACAACATTTCGAACTCATGAGGGTCATTATGAATTTTTGGTCATGAATTTTGGCCTTACCAATGCACCTTCTACATTTCAAGTGTTGATGAATTCCATTTTTAAACCCTTCCTTAGAAAATTTGTGTTAATATTTTTTGATGATATACTAATCTATATTAGGTCTTCAAAGGATTATGTTCAACATGTTGACAGGGTGCTCAAACTATTGTAGGAGAAACAATTATATGCAAAAACCTCCAAATGTTTCTTTGGAGTACAAGAGGTGGAATATCTAGGTCATAAGGTGTTAAGGTAGACCCTAAAAAAATTAAAGCCATTAAGGAATGGAAATTCCGCACAACCATAAAGCAGTTGTGAGGATTTATCGGGTTAACAGGGTATTATTTCAAGTTTGTTAAGAATTATGGGAGAATAGAAACGCCTCTAACAAAATTATTGAAGAAAGATGCATTTTCATGGAATCCTGACGCAACTAATGCCTTTGAACATCTTAAAGAGGCAATGTGCCTAGCACCAGTATTAGCTAAGCCAGACTTCACAAAAGCCTTTATTGTGGAATGTGATGCCTCAGGAAATGGAATTGGTGCTCTTTTAATGCAAGAAGGAAGACCCATTGCTTTTTAAATGCATCCAATCAAAGAAAAGTAATTACATAAAGCTATTTATGAGAAGAAAATGTTGGCAATACTACATGCACTAAAGAAATGGTGACCTTACCTAATCGGAAGACACTTCAAGGTAAAAACTGATCATGATAGTCTTAAATACGTTTTGGAACAAAAACTATCTTTAGAAGAGCAAAAAAAATGGGTCACAAATATGTTGGGTTATGACTTTGAAATCATCTACAAAAAAGGGAAGCTAAATTTTGTTGCAGATGCACTCTCAATAATTATGATTCCAACCATACCTTGTAGTGCATTGGCAAGAATTAACATCCTCAAACTCTCAATATAGAAGGACATATCAAGTAGAAAAAATTAATAGTGCTTATCGATTTTGGTAGTACACATAATTGTATTCATTGTAAGGTAGCCAAGGAATTGAATTGCTTCCTATACCCAGCACCAAAGTGTCAAGTGATGGTTGCAAATGGAGGAAATATAATTGCTTTGAAAAATGCCATAATATCAAGCTAACAATGGGGGAACATGTATTGAATAGTCCAATGCTTTCCATTCCAATGGGAGGTGTTGATGTTGTACTAGGAGTACAATGGTTACAATATTTGGGGACAGTAGCTTTTAATTTTCAAGAACTTTTCTTGAAACTTTTTTAGGAAGGAAAGGAAGTTGAATTATGGGGTATCGCAGGGAAGCCAGGAAAAATAATAAGTTATAATGTCATGACAAAGCTTCTGAAGAAAGAAAAATGAGGCGTAATTGCACAATTATGCTCACTAGAAGTTCCAATAGCAAAATCATCTATTTCTCCACATCTCCAAAAAGTCTTGGAAAATAATTCCAAGATGTTTGAAACTCCCAAGGACTCCCACCTATTCATGATCATGATCATGTTATTCATTTGATTCTAGGAAGTGTTCCTCCAAGCATCAGGCCTTACATATATACTTAAGTCCAAAAGAGCGAAATTGAACGTATGATTGCAGAAATGTTAGAGGTTGGTATAATTCAACCTAGTCAAGGTTCTTTCTCTGCTCTAATAGTATTGGTGCACAAGAAGGATGGATCATGGTGCATGTGTCCAGATTATAGCGAGCTCAATAAGCTCACTATTAAAGATAAATTTCCCATTCCTATGATTGATGAATTATTGGATGAATTACATGGAACAAATTATTTTACCAAGTTGTATCTTCGTTCAGGATATCATCATATTAGAATGAAGAATGAAGATATTTTTAAAACAACATTTTGAACTCATGAGGGTCATTATGAATTTTTGGTCATGAATTTTGGCCTTACCAATGCACCTTCTACATTTCAAGTGTTGATGAATTCCATTTTTAAACCCTTCCTTACAAAATTTGTGTTACTATTTTTTGATGATATACTAATCTATAGCAGGTCTTGGAAGGATTATGTTCAACATGTTGATAGGGTGCTCAAACTATTGTATGAGAAACAATTATATGCAAAAACCTCCAAATGTTTCTTTGGAGTACAAGAGGTGGAATATCTGGGTCATATTGTATCTCAGGAGGGTGTTAAGGTAGACCCTAACAAAATTAAAGCCATTAAGGAATGGAAATTCCCCACAACCATAAAGCAGTTGTGAGGATTTATCAGGTTAACAGGGGTATTTCAAGTTTGGTAAGAATTATGGGAGAATAGCAGCGCCTCTAACAACATTATTGAAGAAAGATGCATTTTCATGGAATCCTAAAGCAACTAAGGCCTTTGAACATCTTAAGGAGGCAATGTGCCTAGCATCAGTCTTAGCTACGCCGGACTTCACAAAAACCTTTCTTGTGGAATGTGATTCCTCAGGAAATGGAATTGGTGCTCTTTTAATGCAAGAAGGAAGACCCATTTCTTTTGAAAGTCATCCAATCAAAGGAAATTAATTACAGAAAGTTATTTATGAGAAGAAAATGTTGGCAATACTACATGCACTAAATAAATGGTGACCTTACCTAATCGTAAGACACTTAAAGGTAAAAACTGATCATGATAGTCTTAAATATGTTTTGGAACAAAGACTATCTTTAGAAGAGTGGAAAAAATGGGTCACAAAGATGTTGGGTTATGACTTTGAAATCATCTACAAAAAAGGGAAGCTAAATGTTGTTGCAGATGCACTCTCAAGAAAGGATGAGGAGGTGGAAGAATTTATTTATGCCATTTTTATTATCCGACCCGATTGGATAACCAAAGCAAGGGAGGATTGGAAGAATGAAAAATAAGTGTAGACACTCATTCAAAAGTTGTAGCAAGATCCCAGTAAATCTCATACATTTAGTTGGAAAAATGATTCCTTATGGTACAAATATCGCTTATATCTTTGTAATAATTCCCAACTAAAACAAAATATTCTTTTGGAATTGCACACCTCTCCCATAGGAGGAAAATCAAGATTTTTAAAAAATTACCACAGGGTGAAGAAATAATTTTTTTGCGACGGCCTTAAATTTGATATTTAAAAGTTTGTGGCAGAATGTTTGGTTTGATAGAAAAATAAAGTTGAGACAATTAAGACCCCGGGTCTGCGACAACCTTTACCCGTTCTAAGTCAACATTGGGAGGAGATTTTAATGGATTTTATCACAATTTTACCTAAGTTCGAAGGAAAGAGTGTCATCATGGTGGTAGTTGATAGACTTACCAAGTATGCATACTTTTGTGCATTATCTCATCCATTTAAATCAAGTATAGTTGCTACTGCATTTATGGAAACAATTTAAAAGCTACATGGAAACCCAAAGATTATTGTAAGCGACAAAGATCCCATTTTCACTGGAAATTTTTGGACAGAATTATTTTCTTGTTTGGGTACTCAACTAGCCCATAGATCATCTTATCATCCTCAATCTGATGGGAAAACTAAGATAGTGAACAAATCTTTGGAAGGATATCTTCATTGTTTTGTATTTGATAAACAAACACAATGGGTCAAGTGGTTACCTTTGGCTGAATGGTTGTATAACACTTCCTTCTATATTGTAGCAAAAATGACCCCATTTATGGCACTTTATGGATATCATCCACTATCCAGTACATCATCTTTAAGAGAAAATTCTAAGGTTCAAGCAGTGGAAGATCACATCGAGCATCAACAAAAAGTTCTCAAACTCTTAAAGGATAACCTAAATTTGTCACAAAATTAAATGAAACAACAAGAAAATCAACATCACAGCGAGTGAAGTTTTGATGTAGGAGACTGGATATTTTTATGGCTACAACCATACAAACAAATGTCCCTCAAGCAAGCTCAAAATGATAATAAATTATTGCCAAATTACTATGGTTCTTACAAGGTGTTGCAAAATATCGGTACTATGGCATACAAATTAGAGTTTCCTGCTTCTTCTCAAGTGTACCCAGTTTTCCATGTTTCATGCTTAAAGAAGGTTATAGGTGACCAACTTCTAGTTCAAACAATATTTCCAGAACTTGATGAGGAAGGAAAAATCATATTGGAACCTGAAGCAATCATGAAAACAAGAACTCAACTGCTCTTAAATCGATCAATTTCATATTATATCATCAAGTGGAAGAACTTACCCACTGAAGATTCCACATGGGAGGATGAGAATTTTATACAGAAGCATCCAGAGCTACTCAAGAGTTGAGGACAACACTTTTTTGAAGGAGAGGGGCATGTTAGGTCCCTATATTACTCGTGTAGTCCATTATTGTTGTTAGTGTAGCCCCCTTATTGTTATTTTTGTACCCTTGTAGTCCCCATATTGTTATTATTGTGCCCCATAAAACTGCACTATTGTTATTGTTGTGCCCTTACATTATTATTGTTAGGTCGACTAGGATTATATTGTGACCCCATGGACTCCTATATATAGAAAGGAGGTTTTTTTATTTGAATCATCCAAGAATTTTTCATTTATGTAATGTAAAGGAGGTTGTCCCCTCAAAGTGGTTGATTTATAAGGCGTTGATATCTCTTTTATTCTATTTTTGGAGTTGGTTTCATAACAGTGTAGGATAAGAAGACTAAAGGAGATATAAGGATTTGTGTAGATCTGCGCAAATTGAATGATGCCTACATTCATGATCCATTCCCGACCCCATTTTATAATGAGATCCTCGACAATGTAGGAGGATAGGAGGCTTATTCATTTACAGACGGGTTCTCAGGATATCATCAGATCAAAATCGCGCCGGAATATCGGAGTAAGACAACCTTTGCGACGGAATGGGGATCCTTTCGATATATTGTTATGCCATTTGGGTTGAAGAATGCGCCTACTATATTCTCGCGCGTAGTAGTAGTTGTGTTCAAGGAGTATATCCACACGTTATTAGAAGTCTACTTTGATGACTGGACTGTCTTTGGGTTGTTGACGAAGCATGTATCAAGTCTGTGCCTAGTGATGGATACTTGTAGGAAGTATCATATCTCACTTAATTTAAAGAAGTTCATATCTTGTGTGCCATTCAGGATATTGTTGGGTTATATTGTCTGCCAGCAAGGATTGATGGTGGATCCCACGAAGATCACAGTGATTTTTAATCTAGAATTTCTTGCAAATGTCAAACAACTGCACTCAATTTTGGGGCATATTGACTATTACCGAAAGTTCATCCAAGGTTATGCGTTGATCACTGCGCCCATGGAGAAATTTCTAAGGAAGGATGCATCATTCTATTGGGACAAAGAATGTCAAAAGAGTTTTGAATTGCTGAAGGAGAAGATGGTGACTGCGCCCATATTGGTCTTTCCAGACTGGTCGAAGGTATTCTGTGTACATGTGATGCTTCCTGCATCACGCTCGGAGTTATTTTAGCGCAACTAGGAGCTAGGGAGATCGATCACCCTATTGCATTTGCAAGAAGGAAGCTATCAAGAACGAAGCATAATTATTCAACTACGGAAAGGGAAGGATTGGTTGTGGTGTACGTGCTGCAAAAATTCTGCCATTATCTATTAGGAGGCTTCTTTAAGATGTTTACTGACCACTCTGCTTTGAAGTACCTAGTCAATAAGCCTGTGTTGGGAGGGAAGATCTGCATATGGTTGCTTCTATTTCAGGAGTATTATTTTGAAGTCATTGTGAAATATGGCAGACTGAATGTTGGGCCAGATCATCAGTCGCGCATTGAGAAAGGAGAAAAACCTACTAGCTTAGAAGATGGTTTACCAAATGCGCAGTTATTTCCTATAAAGGTGGTTGATGATCATTTTTCTGATATCATTTATTTCTTGACTACTGGACATGCACAAGAGGAGTATACATTACAACAGAAGAAAGATATGGTTGCGCGCTGACTTCACTCTCATTTCTAGTCAGCTGTATAAGATGGGTGCAGATGAGGTCTTACGAAGATATGTATTGAAATTTGAAAGACATGATATATTAGATGAATCTCATGGATGGGTTGTCAGAGGTCACTATGCAGAGAAAGCCACTGCACAGAAGATCCTACGAGCTAGTTTATGGTGGCCCATGCTACAGAGTGACGCATATGCGCATTCCCGTGCTTGTGATGTATGCCAAAGAACATGGAATCCATCATGCAGAGATGAGATTCCATTGCACCCACAGATGGTGTTGTAAGCTTTTGAAAAATGGGCCATTGATTTTGTTGGACCTATTGACCCTCTAGGGAAGAATACAGGTGTGCATTACATAATCACTGTGATAGATTATGTAACCAAATGGGCTAAAGCTAAGCCTATGAAGGATTGTAGTGAAAACACAGATGCACACTTCATTTTTTAAAACATCTTGACTCAGTTTGGGTGTAATAAGATTTTGATGAATGATCGAGGTACGCACTTTGTAAATGAAACTATTGAAGCTCTGACAGAATAATTCTGGATTCATCATCATAAGATCACTCCATATCACCCACAAACAAATGGTGCGATAGAAGCTATCATAAGATATTGGATATTGCGCTCACTAAGTTCTGCAATGCTAATCGAAATGATTGGGATGTGCGCATACCTGCAATTATTTGCAAAATTATTAGATGAAGCCATGGGAGTGTGGACTTCTATTCAAAATGACCCGATGGTACAGCAGTTGCACAATGAATTTCACGTTAAGGAGAAAAAAATTTCAGAGCTCCGAATGGTGGTGCCTACCTTGGAAACAACGCAAAGATGTTCCCGCCTTCATGAGGGCAAGGAAATTCAAACAGACAGCGTAGACCTGCGCCGCTGTGAGCAGCTTTTGGAGACCAGGATGCAGTCGTGGGCTGAGGAAGCCCTGCAGTTATCACAAAGCTTGGATGGTTCCATCAAGAGCCTTCAATAAACACAACGCAATATCAATATGGAAATTGAAGGGCCGACAACCACAAAGCTAGTTGATGAAGCGTAGGGTGTTGTCTCGCAGAGCGTCGAAGTGGTCTTACCACTGAAGAGATCTATCAAAGCACTCAAAGAAAAGTTGAAGGAGACCACCCCACAATGACTCGGGATCAGTCACAAGTTTTTTTTGGGGGCTTGTTGGAGCAGGATCCCTAGGGTACAATTTTGGTTAAGTCTTGTCTATATTTTGTTGTGTGCACTGCACAAAAGAATCAAAGGGGCCTTGGGGGCGGGTCAAAGTCCCTTATTCAATGTAATGGGTTTAAAGGAAAACCATGGGTCTCAAACCACGATTTTATACCATGGCATCTTCGCATCAAGTTAGTATAAATATGTAAAGATCGAGTCGAATAAGGATATGACCTTATGTCTGATGATGTATGGTTGTTAATTTTTTCGCTAAAGTCTGGGTTTTTTGGTAGAAAGGCTTCTGCTGGCTGTGTGCGCGGGGACCCAAGTCTTGGATGTGTGTGTACTCCGCTGGCTGTGTGCGTGGAAGGATAGATTGTATTGAAGGATTGAATGTATTGAAACTACTATATCTCTTAATAAAGAAGATTGTTTTGGCGAAATCTGGACTGCTATGCAATTCCTGTTACTTATCTGTTATTTTCTTTGAGATTTGAATCTGTTCTGGGATTTCATATTTACTTATGTTAATGGTTAATTGCACCTATACAAATGAATAAAGTATATTTTGCGTAAATATTAGTTGATGAATAGATTTAATTGAAGTATATATGTTTACTGTTCGTGAATATATATTGAAGCATTCTGGGATAATTTGCGAAGGGTTTGATATGTTGATATGTTGGTGTGCACATCTGTATATTATCTTTTATATTTTTTTTACAAATTCTATTTAGGGACACCACATTAAATTCTTCCTTAGGGTGTGGAAACCTGGTTCCAACACCCCCCCATACTGCTTTGGGTGAGACTTTGATCTGCGCAAGTAGGTCATTGTCGAAAGGGCCAATAATTGGAGGGTTTGTTGGTTGCACGATAAATCCGAACCTGGGTTAGGACCCCTCATGCCAACAATAACCAATGCACAATTTTGTATAGGGATCCTTATAGACAAACTATCATTTATTTGAGAATTTTATTGCAATGTCACATATTTATGCCATATTGATCCATGTTATATACAACTTGAGTAGGCCTAATTGTTAAGAACACGTGTTTCCTCATAAGAGGTCACATGTTTGTGTCTAATTGGGGGAAGTGCATGTACACCTCCATAGTCTTACCACTCAAATTTATGTGTGGAGGTGGGTCCCTTGTCCCATAAACAAGGGGGTATCATACACCAATTTGGTGTCTTGGCTCGCTACGACCTTAAAAATAGATTATCATTTTTATTATTATTTAGCATTTTTAATGACTTGGAATATACTAGTTTCAAGTTAAATTGTTACAACTTGAATCTAATCCTTGTCCATATAATTATTCATAAATTAGAAGAAGATAAAGGGTAAATGGTAAATGTAATTTTATAAGACCTCATCTTAAGTAGCATGATAGATTTGTATCATTTTATAGATACCCTCTAACAATTTGGGATGTATTTTAAGACAACCTTCATCAATCTTGTTCTTAAATTCCAAAAATTTACCTTCTTGATATCAGTTTTAGTTAAATGTTACAACAATTTAGAAGCATAAATTTAATTTAATTTAATGTAAAAGTATAAAATGAATATATTAAAATAATTTTACTTAGAACTTGAACTTCCATAAAGTTATTTTAATTATAAATTAAAAGTAAAAAATGAATACTTAGGTAATCATTTCATTGATCCAACAAAATTCCTTTTTCTAACAATAAAGAAATTGTATATTTTGGGACCTCCATAATTGAAGGTTGGATTTGTAGGGTGCATTCTGTTGAGAAATCAAAGTTCTTAAAGATAAGGGTTGATTTCTTTGTCATGATAATTACTTGTGAATGTTTTGTTGGCTTTATTAACTTTTTTGGTTCTTCTTCTTCATCAAACAATTACCAAAAGTACAAACCATGAATATCACAAAAAGACAAAATAACAAAAATATGTAGGCTCTCTAAGCCAGGGCCAAAACCCCACAAGGGGGAAAACCCAAAAATCCTCTCTTCTTATAGAATCAGATCAAAGTGAAATATCCAAGATGCAAGAACAAGGCCCAAACTGTTACAAAGAGCCAAATCTTCAAGGAATGAGGGATCCTTCCCTAGATCCGCAACTGCTATACTATCTGGACAACCATCCATATTGAGCCTTACTTCCACTCAATCTCTTAAACACAACTGATTACATGTTTGCAATAGATGAACTGCTAGTCATTCTATGGACGAGCTCCCATCTACCGAGATACATGGGTGCTAATCGTTGTATTCGCTAGTTATATGGAAGAGCAGTCTAAATACGAAATGTATCTAGATTCAACTATTACATCATGACCTTTTTATCTGATTTTTAAAAATCATCCTCACTTAATTTTAAAAAAAATTATAATACTACTAAACCTCAAAGATTTAAATGTGAGAAACAGATGGCACTTCAAATGAAGTGGTTTGATGTTGTGAGTAAGAAAATTATGAACAGGGTACGTTGGAGATCAATCATATGAAGACACTGCAATGTCTGCCAGATTCGCCATCTCCCCACTTCTGTTCTTGCTTCAAAGGAGATATAACAATGCATATCGCGAGTTGAGATACCGAGGATTATAATTTTCCCCTACTCACAAACCTTCAGTGCTAAGCATCAAAACGCGAGATCTTATGTTGCTTCATGGATTCCTTCAGTCACAAAACCCGCGAGAGCATGAAACCGATCTGAGCAGAGGGGTCGGCTTCAAAAAAAATCCCAATCCAAATATGCTTCTGTGAACCCATACAACGCTCACAACGCTAGATCCATCTCCACCGGAATCTCCCTCGGATCCAGAACCTCCCCGTGAAGAAGTTTGCGGCGTATCAACCACTGCCCCTAGTTAATGCTCCATTGCGCACTCTCTTCCAAAACGCTATTCCAGGAGCTTGCCAGCATCGCATGCGTGTCTGTACAAATCAGTCAGTCTAGATCTCGACATCACGGAGCTCGAATTCCAACAGCCACACCAATCTTCCTATGTGTTAGCAAACTCAAATAAGCCACAGAGGACAAGCACTAATTACCGAAAGAGTCCAACTCCTACGCAGTATATATATAGGAAGCAATTACTCTGTCTCTACATACCACACTCAGACAACACATAGTGAAACAAAGATGTCCAAGATTGTTGCAAATTGAGATCTTGGAAGATCAATTTGTTTTGAAAATCCTCCACAACTAATAAGAAGAGTCAATACACCAATACCAACACGCTAATTAGATGAAATTTCATGACATGTGGCTTGCCACTACACGTTACTGACCACAATGCACATCCAAATTAATTCAGATCATGGAAGATTCAGCTCGTGGGAATGGATCGAGAGATTCGAGGGCGTGGTCCCCTAAATTCACCAAGTTGAACTCAGACCTACACAATCCAACCCAATAATGGATCTCGACTCTCCTCCACGCATATAATCTCCAACAATCAATACATGCACCATCTTGGTTACAACACCGATCCACGACACACCTCCGCTCCATACTAGGCACACGCTCAACGATCTTCACATTGATGCACTCTCCACGCAGTACACAAAATACATTCTCTCTTTGCCCCTCAGCCTTCCCATAAGGGGTTAGCTTAGATAGGCTCGAATACCATGATAAAACTAACTAAAAGCACTCATATATTCACACTAAGGTGTATGCAACAATACACACACACAGATTACATTCAAATTACTCTATTAAATAGAGTTTCTAAGATCCAACTTATTCCTAAGTTAGAAAGAGAGGTTGAGAGAATTTCTCATCCATCACAAACTAACATCTCAAATATAGGATGTAAGCATTAATTCCAACAATTAGAAATCAACATCTTCATTGAAATCAATCCATACACAATTGTAATTTCTTTTGTCTTTCTTTTTTGACTTGCTCTTTGTTGTTCATTTCTATTTGAGATGGATCTAGACTCTTTGTTATTCATTTCTATTTAATATGGATCTAAGCTAATGATTAATGTAACTCATAAATCAATGCACGCCATCAGTAATTACTTTGTGCATACACTAAAATCAATGCACACTATTAATATTATTTTTTTGAAAGCAATCCACATCATCCATGTACTTATTTAAATTAGAATTTAACATATGTATTTAAATCAATGCATCTAGTGCAAATAATCAAATATAACTAAAAATCAACATCTATATTGAAACCAATGCATCAAGTGAAATCAATCAACTACAACTAGAAATTAACATCACAATGAAATCAATGCATCTATTTTAGTAAAAAAAAAATTATTAATGTCAAAGTAATCTAAATTTGAATTAGAACCTTACATATGCCTTTACTCTTTTAATGTAATGAAATTTTAATATCTTTGGTATCTTATTTTTTACGTGGTCTTGAGATTTTGATGGTTTCGCCAACTTATTTTATCTATTGTAACAACCTTACTTCCTTTTCCTCTTTGGTTATTAATGCTCAATATTATATAATACTATATAATATTAAACAAAATATTATATAATACTATGTTAAATATTATATGATATTTTATTTTATGTTTAATATAATATAATATCATATCATATATTGTAAATAATTTTCATGATTAATTAATATTTAACATTACGTTATATTATATTAAATCTAATATTTTTTTTATTTGCTTGGTTATGTGGGTCCTAACATGACATCACGCTAAACCTTTGGTCTGAGAAACTGCGACCGAGGGGAATCTAAGCTGTCAAAATCACCTGGGGATCACACCCGGCCTCGGCCACACCAACCCTTATCATGGCTGGATTTTTTTTTGCCTTCGAGGGATTGGAGTCGGTGACCTTTTCAACATGAGTGTCTTAACAACACACTCTTCATCGTCAAACCAAACCCCCATTGGCTATATTAAATCTAATATTATGTTACAACCCTCCTATGTAATGTATGCCCACGCACACTTATATCGGAGGGAAATCATTCTCTCCCTAAGCTAGAGGGTGAGAGTGAGAATCAATACAACAATATTCACAAACCCATAAACTTCATGTCACTTACAGAGAATTGAACATGAGTCCGCTTAAAAACCTAAGATAAACCCAATTAATTAATATATATTAATAACTTAATATATTAAACCTAATATTATATTAATTTAAAATTATAAAAACTAATAATATTGTATTAATATTAATATTAAATCTATTATTATATTAAAGCACATCACCTTAATATATTAATATATTTTACAATAATCAAACCTAATATTATTTAAAGCTCTAGCCTAGGGCATTAATATATATTGAGTTTAATATATTATAATCTAATCAAACTGACTTAATCCGGCCATACAAATTTAATGCACAGTGTATAATATTTTTTTGGTTAGAAATACCCAAGATAAATCTAATTTTTTTTTATATATAACAATTTTGGACAAAGCCATAACATACAAAATTAATGAAACTGACTTAATCCAGCCATACAGATTTAATGGAATATTTTTTTGGTTAGTAACATCCCAGATAAATCTAATTCTAATTTTTCTTTTGTTAAGTAACCATTTTGGACAAAACCATAACCAAAATAGAGTCTTACCAATAGATCCAAGGAAAATTGAACTAGCGCCTCAAGTATGGTATAATATAATATATGGTGCATGGATATTTGGAAAAGCCATGTAATATTTGCTTTTGATGCTTGCAGTTAAAAACTTTCTTACTATTTTTTTTCTTCCTCTGAACTCATGCCAATTTGTCTCGAAGTTTTATATAAATTTTACATTTTTCAATTAAGTTTAGGTTGCAAAGACATGTTCTGGTAGTATGAGACTAATTTGCCTTTATATGGTCTCGGTTCCGTTGAGCTATCTTTTTTCCTTTCTCTGGTTCAGATCATCTGTGTCAAGGTCTCTCATTTTCAAGTAATTTCACGAGTTTCGATGTTTATGTTGAACAAATGTTGAATTTGATCATTTCTTCTAGTCTTCGATCTAGTCATGGCAATGGTTCATAAGTTCAGTCATATTCTTATTTTTATTTGATATGTGTTTAGAGATAAGTGGTGGATGGTTTGTCCAAGGTTAGATTGACATGATGGAGATGGTTGAAGAAATGAAAATAAGGTTTAACTCTAAGTGGAAAGACCTATCATAAGTTTATGAATTCCTTTACTATCATGGTCAATTAGTGTACATATTTTGATATTTTTGGGAAACTTTATGACACTTGTTAGATTTCTTTCATGGGGAGGAGTATGCTTTTATTTTTATAGTTGTTAAATTTCTTTTATAGAGAGGAGTATGTTTTTTTTGGTTTTTATTCCTATCTAAGTTTGTAACAAATGCATTTTTTTAAGAGAACAATAGTAGATGATAAGTTATGGTAATAGATATTTCTTTCAACATGTATGGTAAAGATGATGATAGAAGATAAGTTTTGATGTGTGGAAGATAAGTTTTGATAATAAATATTATAACAATGTTACTTTTATAATGAGTGCAAGGTTGAATTTTTTGAATGTAATTTTTTCTCTTTTTGAAATGGGAAGTTATACTTTTTTTCGAAGAAAAACTATATACTAAAATCAATGTATAACTGTGAAAAGAAGACATTTTTCACATGATATATGTACACCTTTGCAGCAACAAATATCATGTTAATTGTAGAATTTTAATGTAGATTCAAAACCACTTATGTAATTTACAAAAACATAATACTCAAATCTACATGTATATGTTGTAGAATCCTATATGGTGTATGATTGTTGTTAATGACTATCATGGTTATATTACCTCACTATTGAGGTCTTTGGTTTTGGTCATAAATGTCATATATGTCTCTTGATGTAAAGGTCATGTAAAGACCCATGATGTAATAATTGTAATATTTAGTCATGTTTGGACTTTTGGGTTCTGGTCATTTATGTATATAATTCCAGTATTTTGGGCACTTTATGTAATGTTGAGTCAAATATGTAACCCCACTATGTTGGGTGATTGATGTAAGCATTAGTCCTTGGTGATAGGAAAGACCATATTTTGTTGATTCATAGAGTCATGTACTTCTTTGGATATCTTTCAGAAGATTCAGCATATGCTCAAGATGAGAATGATCAGTATACAATGCTCATATTCAAAATATCAGATTTACAGTGCTCATCTCTTCACAAATACAAAGAATCCTCGTTGGTCATCCCTTTTCCCTTGATGTCAAAGGGGGATAATAGCTTGGTGTTTGGAGAAGATTGGTTTGGTACTTAGGTTGGTCTTTTTACAGATGTGTTTGTGGCTATTTACAGTTGGTGGTGACCAACACCCAAGTGGTTTCCATCAAGTCCAAAGGAGGAGATTGTTGGCATTATGATTAATGTATTGACCTTGATGGAAACCTACTTGATAAAAATGTCAACATGATGATTATGCAGATACTACAGGTGAGATAGACAAATATGAATTTAGAGACAAAATAATGGTAAAGATAAAGTGTGAGAAAGTATACGCGGGTCCTATGAATAAAAGTCGTGTACATACGTGGGTATGGTGAAGAAAAATTGCGTACATTTTATGCACCATGGTTGTAATATTCCAAAATTAGCATGCAGCTAATTAGAATATTGATTTTTGTTTTTATAACCTAGCAGCTTAATAAATGGGTAAGGAAGCCCATGCATATTAAAAATATTAATAAAATCCCTCATAATGTGAAAGGGGATAGTCATAAGAGCTGGATTTCGCACCCTCATGTGTGAATGGGGACCTTTGCATGGAGACAAGGTTATGTTTGACCAAGTCAACAGCGTTGGGATAGGAGGTGGAGATCACTTTGAGAGACAGCGCAGTGTGAATGGGAGGAAGATTCCTTGGTGGAGGAAACCCTAATGAGTGGGACCCATGGTGAGAGGGCTTTCACTTGTTTAAAAGGAGGGCAAGGAAGCCATTGTTATTCATGTTATGTATTATTGATTTCTTGGTCTGCTTAGACTTTGTGCATTCTCTTGCTATTTAGCAAAGTTGCAGTGTTGTTTAGCACAAGGATTTCCTGTTTAGGAATTCCTTCTCCTTTCAAGAGAGGCCTCTTGAAGGAGCTTGCACTTTATTTCTCCACATCCAGGCTTGAGGCCAAGCTACCTCCTTCAACGACAGTGCAGTTTCTGTTGAGAGCTGGGTTGTGTTGTAGGGTGTTGCAGTGGAGGGTTGACAACAACACTTCCGAAGCTTGTTTTTCAAAGGAGAAAACTTTCTTTCCTTTGGGACACCAGTGAGGAATATTCTAGAGCTTATTGCAGATCTAGGCACTTGGCCAACATATTTCCTTTCTCCTACAGCGCATTCCCTCTACTTGACTATGTTATTTTCAATGAGCATATGCAGTGAGGGTTGCAGTGTTTGTTTGGAGGGTGATATCTTCAGTGTTAGGATCATTCTTTCACTTGGAAGATCCATTGGAGGAGGTTTGTTCAAATTGTGCATCATCTACAGCCATCTCCATCCAGTTCTTGAGTTGCAGCTGCTATTCAGTCTTGAGACTGCAACTCCGGAATTTTTTCCATTTTGTACATTTCAAGAAATTCTTTCCGGATTGTCTTGAAATTTAGTTTGGGAGTCTAGATATTCACTCCCAACATTTTTTGGGCCCTACATTTGTATATTTGTGTATTGACACTTCCCATAAGCAGTTCCTCTAATAAAACTGCGTTGTCATAGCCTTGGGCATTTTCTGTGTAGCAGTGTTCTTCATTTTCCATGTACATGTTTCTTAAGGCTTGTATTGCCTAGCTTGAGTGATTGTTTCCTCAAGATATTGTATACATTGCTGCTGTGATCTAATATGATGGATATTTATATCTTCTTACATCTAATTTTTTGATGTATCACTTCTATTTCATTATTATGTTCATGGATTGTTGTAGCTCCAATTTTGGAATATCTTAAGATATTCCCATTATTGTAGATTTTCCCTATTTTGGGATATTACAGTGGTATCAAAGCATAATCTTGGCTTAGCCTATGGAACTCAACCAATATGTTATCAATAACAGAGAAGATGAAGACTCCATTCTTTGGAGGAAAGAGGGAGGAGAGGTTCTCAAAGCTTCTTCCTAAATATGTTCAAAGCATTCAAGGAGATCTCAAGAAGATCAGAAGGGAGATGTGTATAGAATCTCCAAGAGGGTTTGAATCTGAATCAAACTATATATTTTCATGTGATGAGTGTGAGCATGCAGCCACACATCATGATACACAGCGCAATCATATGCCCAGATTTTCCATGAGAAAGATGGAAGGAGATGGAATGACTAGGAGGGAAACTCTTAGTGATTTTCTGCAAGAGTATGAGTCTCAAACTCAGAATTTTAGAGACCATATCACTTTTCCAGAGTTTTTCAAGATCAAGGTGAAGGGAAGCAAGCAGCATGATAGGATTAGATTTCTCATATCTACTTTTGATGGTTCACCTACATGTTCAGCTAGAGCTTGGGTGGAAGAACTAGACACCTTTTTTCAGCACCACCAAATTTCTGAAGATGAAGCCATCAGAGTTGCAGCGCTGCATTTTGGAGGTAAGGCCTATGAATGATGGATATTTGAGTCATTTTCTTTAAAGAATGCAAATACTTCCTCTTATGCTAGGTTCACTAAGACATTAGTGGAAAGATTTAATGGAAAAAAATTTGAAACACATGTGGTGGAAACAAATAAACCCAAGCAAACAAAAACCTTGCATGTGATGGAGGAAACTACAAACTCAGGTCCACTTCAGAAAACCATGGAGGAGGCTGAAATTTTGCATCATACCTTGTTAGAAAGACCTCTATCTCATATTCTTGAACAAGAGGGCATGGAGATCTCTTTTTCACAAGAGGATCCAATTCTTGGGAGGTTGCCCATACATGTTAATGAGGAGGAGGGAAACAGCGTTGTCATGTCTAGAGTTTATCTAGCACCTCATGTAGAGGAAGAGGGAGATCTTGCTCCAACTAGAGGAATTCTTGTATCATTGCAAGAAATTCCCCAGGATCTCACATGTGGAGATCAAGGCACAGCTCATGATTCACATGTTCCATTGAAGATAGGGTGTGAACCTATGGAGATACAAGGAGGAGATAGGGAGTTTGACTAGCATCATGTGATGAGGAGCACACACCCCTGTCTATTTCATGAGGTTGATGCACATAAGAGGGAGACTGGATTGCGCAGTGAGAGTAGGGACAAATATATCCATTCACATATGCAGTCTACTCTTGGTGATGATGTCTCATTGCATGGGGACATTTCACCAAGGAGACCACCAGATCAGCAAATGATGAGAGATGCTTCATATTTGGAGGCACCATTCATTGATTTCAGAATAGTGGAGACCTTGGGAGGTCATTATACAGCACTGAGAGTCTTGGGTAGACTCAAGGAAGAGAGAGGCATTCTCTCAACATCATCTTTACCCACTCTCATTTCAGATTTTGCGTTGTGGCAGAAGCAGCAGGGGAAGGATAGCAGCCTTCCAGCTTGCATCTTTGGCATGAGAGATGTTAAAGAGGAGGATGACCATATGACAGATGTTCTTCATGAGAGATCATCAAAGCTGTCACTATGGAGGATAGATCCATATTGGAACTCCCAGCTGTTGGTGGAATATTCCAAGGATATTTTCACTTGTATGATGTTGGATGACCAGCTACATGAGGAGGGATATTCAGTTAGAGATGGGGTCATCTACTATCATAGTAGGATCTTCTTACCTAGAGCTTCCAAGCTCAAGGAGAAGTTGCTACAAGTAGCTCACAAAGATTTCCTTTTCAGCCACACTTATTCTATGAGAGCATACCACACCATCATGGAGGGGTATTTTTGGGAAAGCTTTGAGGAGGAGATGTATCAGCATATGAGGAGATGCATGGATCATGTGGAGATGGAGGAGATACATAACTCTTTGAAAGAGTTAGCACAGCCACCTCTTTTCTCTTTGAGGATGAGAGGAGACTCATCTATGAGCCACTCCATTTGTATGGGAAAGACATATGGTAAGGGTATTGTTTTTTTGCATAATGATTTGTATAATTTATATATGCATCCTTAACCATATATGTGCAAGATGTTGCTCCAAGGAGGGGCATTATTTTTTCTAGACTTCATGGTCTACTTGAGGCCATGAGTAGTATTGATGATCACTCCCTAGGAGGACTTGGGGAGGAGATGTATTATGGAGAACATGCTCACTTTGTACCATGCATCATTCACTTTCTCCAAACATATGAGGAGAGTGGGACAGTAAGCAAGTGGTTGAGAAACCACACTTTTTGTAACTCTCTATTGCAGTTGAGGGTCAATCTACATTGGTTACATTTGACGGACCATTGTCCTTCTCCCTTGCAACATATGGCAGCAAGTATGGTTCTCATTGTAGTTCCTTATGTTGTTGTTGTTCTTATTTTTATTGGGAGCATGATTGGGGGAGTGGCACATTGGTTGGATGTGTCCCTTGGGGGAGATATTTCCCACATTGTTTGCATTGCATGTTCTAATGGGAGCATGAGAGGTGATATGGCCACCATAGCAAAACGTTGGTTTCTTTATGAGGTGAGCTATGGGATTGATTGGATGCCATATGATGGTGATTTCCAACTCATCATATATGGAAGGATTTGGGCCAGCATGTTTCATAACATTGGAGGAGAGATCCTTGGAGATCTAGTCTTCATCTTGCCACTTGAGGGAAATATTATTGCAGCCCCATATCAGCATATACTCTACACTTATCCTAAGTGGAGAGGAAGACAGCGTGGGGTAGACTATTTTGTCTACCAAGATTAGATTTTCAGCCCACCTACATTGCAGGAGCCAAAGGTGGAAGAGGATTTTCAGGAGTTGCCATGTTGGGAGGTAACTCATTTTGTATGGATGATTTCTTGGGGATGGAGGACTCACATGGGGATGATAGTTCCCAACACTTTTCAGATTCCATTCCTCAAGGGAACCTCTGGACAACGCCTTATTTCCTTCTTGAGTACTCTACTTGTTCATGATGATAGCTATTTAGCTAACTTACATGCCTGGGAGGGGCAATATGGAGATTTATTGATGAGAGACCTTCTCATTATTTGGAGGAGCATATCACGTGTGGATGCTACAGCAGGAGGAGGGGAAAATTCTCAGTTCAATCCTTGCATTTTCTTGAGGACAAGCAACATTTGGGAGGGGAGGACTGTAATATTCCAAAATTAGCATGCAGCTAATTGGAATATTGATTTTTGTTTTTATCACCTAGCAGCTTAATAAATGGGTAAGGAAACCCATGCATATTAAAAATATAAATAAAATCCCTCATAATGTGAAAGGGGATAGTCATAAGATCTGGATTTCACACCCTCATGTGTGAAAGAGGACCTTTGCATGGAGACAAGGTCAAGTTTGACCAAGTCAACAGTGTTGGGATAGGAGGTGGAGATCACTTTGAGAGACAATGCAGTGTGAATGGGAGGAAGATTTCTTGGTGGAGGAAACCCTAATGAGTGGGACCCATGGTGAGAGGGATTTCACTTGTTTAAAATGAGGGCAAGGCAGCCATTGTTATTCATGTTATGTATTATTGATTTCTTGGTCTGCTTAGACTTTGTGCATTGTAATATCCCCAAATTTGGAACAACTAGCAAGGCATGACTGGAAAACGAATTTTCCAGTCATGGCTGCTACAGGAATTGAAACTAGGACCTGGATCCCTTAGAAAAATGTGTCTAAGACCTGAATCCAAGAGGAGACTCCAAATAAATCCTTCTAGGGTGGTTAAACAGATCTCCCACTCCTAGATGTCATCTAAAAGTGCCCGATGAGGGACTGCAACAAATGTAAGCACATGTAATTGAATGACAACATTATTCTTATAACCCAGAACACATGAAGATATGTATAGCCGATAATTTTATAATATAGTAGCAATGAGATACAAATACTTGAGGAAAGATTCTCTCAAGTAAGGCAATGCAGCCTCAATGGAACATGTACATCAAAAGTGACAAAACACTACTACACAAATTGTGCCCAAGCTATACTGCACAGTTTATATGAGACACTGCCACATAATAATGGAAAATAAAATGATATGGCAATAACAGCTCAAGAAATGAGGGGTAGCAAGCTCTCAACCCTGAAAACACTAATACAAAAATAATACACAATCCTTAGAAGGATTGGCTGCAATACATGTACAAATGGCAAATCTGTAGAAATGTCAAAGTTGCTAGGTAGCAGCTGCAACTCAGAAATAACTAGATATGGCTGAAGATGATGGTCAATCTAAAATGAACCTCCTCCAACAGATCTCTCAAGTGATAGGTTGATCCTAACACTGAAGATCTTGCCTTCCAAAATGGTGATGCAAACCCCCACTACAGGTACTCACTGAAATAACGCAGTCTAGTGAAGGGACTGCAATGTCTATCATGGGAGAAGCTTGGCCTGATGCCAAAATATGCAAATCAGCCCTGGAAACCTTCCTCACTAATATTCCCGAGGAATAGAAGCTCCCTCCTCTGAAAGATGAGACAAGGAATGGTGTTGTGGAACCCTCCACTGCAACACCCAACAACACTACGTTATACTTCAGCAGAAATAATGTAGTGACTAATGGAAGTGGCTTTGGCCTTGAGCCAAGATGTGGAAAAAATGAACTGCAATCCTTCAAGAGGCCTCTCAAGAAGGAGAGGAAATCCTAAACAGGAATCCCTCGTGCTAAGCAGCACTGCAACTCATCTGAACAGCTGGAGACTACAAATAGTCTAAGCAAACAAATATCAATATACTCAAAGATGTCCCACTATGGTTGTCTCTTCCTCCTTTTATGCAAGTGAATGTCTCTTTGCCCCGGACCCCACACATTAGGGTTTCTTCCATAAAGAATCTTTCTCCCTCCAAAACTGTGTTGTCTTCTCATGCAAACTACACCTCTCAGGCAGCGATGTTGACTTGGTCAAACTTGACCTTGTCCTCATGCATTTGCCCCTTTTCACACTGGAAGGTGAAAAATTAAGCTACTTCATTGATCCCTTTCACACTGTGGGGGATTTTATTCCTACTCATGGGCCTTTTACCCATTTTATTCATCTCCTAGATGATATAAGAAAAAATTAATAATCCAATTTGTTGCATGCAAATTTTTGAATACTATAGTCCTCCCCTCTCAAATATTGCTTGTCCTCAAGCAAGTACAAGGATAGACTGAATTATTTCCTCCTCCTCTCCCTGTAGCATCCCTGTATGATGATCTCCTCCAAGTGAAGTGATGTTATCTCATCAATCAAGCCTCCACATTGTTCCTCCTCAGCATGCAAGTTAGCTATCAAGCTATCATCATGTAAAGGTGAGATACTCAAGAGGATAACAAGGTGATCTCTAGAGGTTCCCTTGAGGAATGGGATCTAAAAGCTAATGGGAACTATCTTTCCCATATGGATCCTCCATCCCCAAGCTATAAGCCATGCAAACTGAGTCACCTCCCAACTAGGCAACTCTTGAAAACTATCCTCCACCTTTGGCTCCGGCAAAGTAGGTGGCTGAAATTCTACACATGGTAAGCCTACCCCACGCTGTCCATCTCTCCACCTAAGTTAAGTGTAGAGTGTTTCTTAATCTTGGGCTGCAATAAGATTGCCCTCAAGTGGCAAGGTGAGGACTATATCTCCAAAGATCTCTCCTCCAACGCTGCAAATCATGTTGGCCCAAGTATCTCCATATATGATGAGTTGGAAGTCATCATCATATGGCATCTCATCCATCATATGGCTCACCTCATAAAGAAAAAAATGTGTTGTCAAGGTGACCATACCATATCCCATGCTCCCCTCAGAACATGTAGTGCAAAATGTGTGGGAGGATTCTCCCTCAAAGGACACATTCACTCGATGTGTCTCTCTCCCAAGCCTGCTCCTCATTAAGACATAAATAGTAGAGCCATAGGGAGAAAAAATGAGAATCATACTTGCTGCCATATGCAACAAATGAGAAGGAAAATGGTACCTCAAGTGCAACCAGCGCAGCTTGACTCTCCACTTCAATAGAGACTGATAAAAAGAGTGGCCTCTCAACCACTTGCCTGCTGCTCCAATCTCCTCACAAGTATGGAGGAAGTGAATGATATAAGGTGTACAATGAGCATGTCTTCCATAATGTATCTTTTCCCCAAGTCCTCCTAGGGAATTTCCATCAATCATCATGGCCTCATCTAAACCATGTGGTCTAGAAAAAAGAATGCTCCTCCTTGGAGCATCATCCTGCACGTGTATGGTTAAGGGATGCATATATACATTATACAAATAATCATGTAAACAACAATGAACTCCGTTACCAAATTTTCTTCTCATACAAATGGAGTGGCTCATAAATGAGTCCCCTCTCATCCACAAAGAGAATAGAGGTGGTTGTGCTAACTCCTCCATCTCTATGCAATCCATGCATATAATCATATGCTGATATATCTCCTCCTCAAAGACCATCCAAAAATACCCCTCCATGATGGTGTGGTATGTTCTCATAGAACAAGTGGGGCTGAAAAGGAAATCCTCATAAGCTGATTGTAGCAACTTCTCCTTGAGCTTGGAAGATCTAGGAAAGAAGATCCTACCATGATAGAAGATGACCTCCTTTCTGATTGAGTATCCCTCCTCATGCAACTGGCCATCAAATATCATACAAGTATGAAGATCCTTGGAATACTCCACCAACCGCTGGGAGATCCAATATGGATCTATCCTCCATAGTGACAGCGCTAATGATCTCTCATGAAGAACATCTGTCATATGGTTGCCATCTTATTTGACATCTCCCATGTCAAAGATGCAAGTTGGAAGGCTGTTATCCTTCCCCTGCTGCTTCTGCCACAGCGCAGAATCTGAAATGGAAGTGGGTACTGATGATGTTGAGAGAATGCTCTCTCCTTCCTTGAGTCTACCCCAGACTCCCATCACTGTATCAAGCTCTCCCAAGTTTTCCACCCTCCGGAAATCAATGAGTGGTACCCCAACATGTGAAGCATCCATCCTCCTCTGCTGGTCCAGTGGTCTCCTCGGAAAAATGTCTCCATGAAATGAGACATCCTCAACAAGAGATGACTGAATATATGAATGGAGAAAATTCTCCATGCTTCCACTACACAATCCAATCACCTTCTTAGGTGCATCAACCTCCAGAAATGAATACGGATGTATACTCCTCATCTCATGATGCTGGGTCTTCTCCCTACCTTCTCCTTGTTTCTCCATGGTTCCACACCTCCTCAACAATGGCACATGTAAAACATGAGTTGTGCCTTGATCTCCACACATGAGATCCTGGAGACTTTCTTGCAAAGATGCAAGCATCCCTCTATTTGGAGCAAGAGCTCCTCCTTCCTCTACATGAGGCACTAGATAATCTCTAGACATGACAGCGTTGTTGCCCTCAATCTTTGCAACATAAATGGGAAACCCTACAATAGTTGGACCCCTTTTTGAAAAAGAGGCCTCCATGCTCTTTTGCTCAAGGATGTGAGAAGAAAGTATTTCTTCCGGCAAAGTATGGTGCAAGTTCTCAGCCCTCTCCATGGTTTTCTGCAATGGTACTGTGTTCTCATGAAAGGGTTTTGTTTGAGTTTTCTTTTTTTGCTCCACCATGTGTGTCTCATGAATCTTCTATCAAATCTTTTCACTAATTCCTTAGTGAAACTAGCATAGGATGCAATGTTTACATTTCTCAAAGAAAAGGATTCAAAAATCCACCAGGCATAAGCCTTACCTCTCAAATGAAACACTGCAACTTTGATGGCTTCATCTTCAGTAATGTGATGCTGCTGCAAGAAGTTCTCTAGCTCCTCTACCCAAGCTTTGGCTGAACATGTAGGTGATCCTTCAAAGGTAGATAGATGAAATCTATCCTGCTGCTCTCTTCCTTTTACCTTCATCTTGCAAAACTCTGAAAAACTGAGATGATCTCGGAATTTCTAAGTTTGAAACTCATACTCTTTCAAGAAATCACTAAGGGTTTCCCTCCTAGCAACCTCTTCTTCTTTCTCCATCTCTCTTCCGAAAATCCTGGGCATGTGACTGCGCTGTAAATTAGGGTGTGTAGCTGCTTGCTCACACTCCTCATGTGACAATATAGAGTTTGCTTTAGATTCAAACTCTCTTGGAGACTCTTCATACATCTCCCTCCGGATCTTCTTGAAATCCTCATGAATGTTATGTACAGATTTAGGAAGAATATTTGTAAGCATATCCCCTCCAAAAGATGGAGTCTTTTTCCTGCTTATTTCTCTGTCTCCTTGATGAGAATAGGAAGTGTAGGGTTCTTCCTCTTATTTCTTCTTATCCTCCTTAGGGAGGTTCTTCATGGATATGAAATATGATGAGATAAATCCCATCCTCTTCAATCTTCTGATATCTTGGGCTTAGACTCACAGTTTGGGCCAAGACTATGCTTTGATACCACTGTAATATCCCCAAATATGGAACAGCTAGAAAGGCATGATTGGAAAACGAATTTTCCAGTAATGGTTGCTACAGGAATTGAAACCAGGACCTGGATCCCTTAGAAAAATGTGTCTAGGACCTAAATCCAAGAGGAGGATCCAAATAAATCCTTCTATGGTGGTTAAACAAATCTCCCACTCCTAGATGTCCTCTAAAAGTGCCCGATGAGGGACTGCAACAAATGTAAGCACATGTAATGGAATGACAACGTTATTCTTATAACCTAGAACACAAGAAGATATGTATAGCCAATAATTGTATAATATAGCATAAATGAGATACAAATACTTGAGGAAAGAGTCTCTCAAGTAAGGCAATGCAGCCTCAATGGAACATGTACATCAAAAGTCACAAAACACTGCTACACAAATTGTGCCCAAGCTATACTACACAGTTTATATGAGACATTGCAACGTAATAATGGAAAATACAATGATATGGAAATATCAGCTCAATAAATGAGGGGGAGCAAGCTCTCAACCCCTGAAAACACTAATATAACAATAATACACAATCCTTAGAAGGATTGGCTGCAATACATGTACAAATGGCAAATCTGCAGAAATGTCGGAGTTGTTGGGTAGCAACTACAACTCAGAAATAACTGGAGATGGATGAAGATGATGATCAATCTGAATTGAACCTCCTCCAACAGATCTCTCAAGTGACAGTCTGATCCTAACACTGAAGATCTTGCCTTCCAAAATGGTGATCCAAACCCCCACTACAGGTACTCACTGAAATAACGCAATCTAGTGAAGGGACTGTGTTGTCTATCATGGGAGAAGCTTGGATTTATGCCAAAATATGAAAATCAGCCCTGGAAACCTTCCTCACTAATCTTCTTGAGGAATAGAAGCTCCCTCCTCTGAAAGATGAGACAAGGAATGGTGTTGTGGAACCCTCCACTGCAACACCCAGCAACACTATGTTATACTTCAGCAGAAATAACGCAGTGACTCATGGAAGTGGCTTTGGCCTTGAGACAAGATGTGGAAAAAATGAACTGAAATCAAATCCTTCAAGAGGCCTCTTAAGAAGGAGAGGAAATCCTAAACAGGAATCCCTCGTGCTAAGCAGCACTGCAACTCAGCTGAACAGCCGGAGACAGCAAATAATCTAAGCAGACAAATATCAATATACTCAAATATGTCCCACTATGGTTGTCTCTTCCTCCTTTTATGCAAGTGAATGTCTCTTCGCCCCGGACCCCACACATTAGGGTTTATTCCACAAAGAATCTTTCTCCCTCCAAAATTGCGCTATCTTCTCATGCAAGCTACACCTCTTAGGCAGCGTTGTTGACTTGGTCAAACTTGACCTTGTCCTCATGCATTTTCCCCTTTTCACACTGGAAGGTGAAAAATTAAGCTACTCCATTGATCCCTTTCACATTATGAGGGATTTTATTCCTACTCATGGGAATTTTACCCATTTTATTCATCTCCTAGATGATATAAGCAAAAATTAATATTCCAATTTTCTGCATGCAAATTTTGGAATATTACATGCATTCCCTTTTTGTTTAGCAAAGTTGCAGTGCTGCTTAGCACAAGGATTTCCTGTTTAGGAATTCCTTCTCCTTTCAAGAGAGGCCTCTTGAAGGATCTTGCACTTCATTTCTCCACATTCAGGCTTGAGGCCAAGCTACCTCCTTCAGCTACAGCACAGTTTCTATTGAGAGCTGGGTTGTGTTGCAGGTGTTGCAGTGGAGGGTTGACAACACCACTTCCGGAGCTTGTTTTTCAAAGGAGAAAGCTTTCTTTCCTTTGGGACACCGGTGAGGAATATTCTGGAGCTTAGAAAATCTTGGCACTTGGCCAACATATTTCCTTTCTCCTACAATGCAGTCCCTCTCCTTGACTGTGTTATTTTCAGTGAGCATCTACAATGAGGGCTGCAGTGTTTGTTTGGAGGGTGAGATCTTCAGTGTTAGGATCAGCCTTTCACTTGGAAGATCCATTGGAGGAGGTTTTTTCAGATTTTTCATCATCTACAGACATCTCCATCAAATTCTTAAGTTGCGGCTACTATTCAATCTTGAGACTGCAACTCCAACATTTTTGCCTTTTTGTACATTTCAGGAAATCATTTCCGAATTGTCTTGAAATTCAGTTTGGGAGTCTAGATCTTCACTCCCAACATTTTTTGGGCCCTACATTTGTATATTTGTGTATTGGCACTTCCCAACAGCAGTTCCTCCAATAAAACTGCATTTTCATAGCCTTGGGAATTTTCTATGTAGTAGTGTTCTTCATTTTCCATGCACATTTTTCTTGAGGCTTGTATTGTCTAGCTTGAGTGATTGTTTCCTCAAGATATTGTATACATTTCTACTATGATATAATATGATGGCTATTTAGATCTTCTTACATCCTATGTGTTGATGTATCACTGCTATTTCATTATTATGTTCATGGATTTCTATAGCTCCAATTTTGGAATATCTTAAGATATTCCCATTATTGTAGATTTTCCTTATTTTGGGATATTACAATGGTATCCTCAATGTCGGGGGTCTTTACCATGGTATTGGCTCATAGTAATGAGTGCGACAACGAATATTGATCTCGTCAAAGAATGCCATCAACGTTACTAAGGGATTGGCCTTAGGTATTGGCTAAGTCCTAATCTATATAAGGAGATGAAGATCAAAGTGTTATGTGTGCAAGTTATTGGTTATTGATGAAAGATTTTATCTCAAAAAGATCTACACCAAGGAACATGGAGAAGGTTTAGATTTGATAGATATGAAATCATAGTAGAGACTAATGAACATGCTTGTTTTATTTTTTATGATTATGACTAACGATAATAGATCTGTAATGGTAATGATATTTTGACATGAACATCAAGTGATGGTAATGGTTGTGAAATATGTTTTATGTTGCAGTGAAGGCATGATTCAGTGATTACATATCTATACACAAGTTTTCTTTATAAATTTCGTGTACACAAATATTCTTTCGGGGAGTCGCATATACATTCTGCGAAAGTTCATAATTTATGTGCATGTGTCAAACCTGAGAAGCGCGTACATACACGAAATTTATTTATAAGAGTCGCATAAATCTTCTAGGTTTTGCAGTATGAGTTGTTAATAATGTCTGATCAGTTATGTTATGTTTCCTGTTTTATGTTGATGAATTCTCTCTTATGGTAATCTGTGTTTGATAGTACTAGTTGGGTTGAATTGATTATGGAATGAAATGTTGAGTAAGTGATGATGATACTGTGTGATGATCTATATTTGGTTCAGTGATCTATGATGTGTTCAGTATGTGATTCATTAATTGATTTAGTAGTGCAGTGATTTAGACTCAGTTGTTCAATATTTTGAGATATGTACGCAGGTCCTCTTAAGGAGAAGCGCGTACATACACAGGTATGACTCATAACAGTATTTTATACCTTATGACATATATTTGATCAGGGTTTGTAGTGACAACAATTGGTTTCAGTGATGGGTAACAGTGTTTGGCACAGTATATTGATAAGTGGTTGTGCGTCAATATGATTTGTCATGGTTTAGTTTGATCTAATTGTATTGGTTGATTAAGACTCAGTAAGTAATTTGATGATTCAGTTGGTTCAATGATTAAGTGATTTGATACAGTGATTGGTTTTATTATTATTATTTGGTATTGAGCTTAAATTATGGAATGGTTCCAATATGAAAATATGATGAAAATTGGCCCACAAGTTTGATGTTTTGAGTCGAGTGGATCCAATATGAAATATTATGAAACATGGTCCACAAAGGTGATAATGGTTGGAGCCTTCAGTGTGTAGAAATTATACAACATACATGTATATCTTGGATTCACTTGATCTAACGATGTACTAAAGTTAAATACTGAATCGCTTCTACAAATATTTTGCGGAATTAAAAACACAATCGCCAATCACATGAAGTAAAGAAGAATCAAATCACACAACACAGATAATTTCTCGAGGAAATCTTACAGCTAAAAACCCCACTATCTTCTATTGTATATTCAGCATGGATCATGAAACAATTACATACAAAACTCTTCTCACAAGGGCCCTTCAGTACTCATCTAATTTTCTCCCACTGTCATACAAAAACTGAACAATACTTAGCCAATTTACTGCCTCCAGACAACCTGCCTACCTTGCACAATCCCTGATGAATGCAATCCCTAAAAGATAGGAATTTTGGCCTTCCTTGATTGTGCAAGTATCATGGTAACTTGATCTGAAAAATGGGTGGATAACTTGAAATTATTATGCGCAAGCACCTCCCACTCAGTTAAACAAATAAAAGATCTTGCTTATACATGACTGTGCGAAATTTTATACTTGAAAGGGGTGTAATTTTATTAACTGTTTAAGTGCTTTAAGAACATTTATTTTTGCTGATATTAAGAATGTACAATAACCATAAAGTGCAAAAAATAAGCATCAACACATAACAACAAATTTAATAAAGGAGTTCACCCGAATATCGTGGGCTACGTCTCCTTGAGCCTATGTCAACTGACTTGGCTCTTTGGGATTATGATGAAAATTTTATTTTACAAGTAAATACTTAACTCCAATGGTTATTTTGACTATACCATTGCATTTAAAATATCATCATACCTCTGGAATGGTTGTCATCACTCTAAAGAAAGAACTAGGCTTCCTTAGACTTGATCTCTGTTGCCTCTGCCTTAAGCTTCCCTGAGCTTCTCTGTGGCACTAACCCTTTAATAAATCCTTTTTGTCCCCAAAACCTCACCTAATTTCTCCATCACATATCATACCTCCAAAATATATTGATCATTTTCTCAAAATGAGCTCTGGCTCCCCAATCTAGGCCTCCATCCATTGATCGCCCTGGGCTACCCAAAACTTCTTTGTGGCTTCTCGACCTTCAGAAGTATCCAAATGGTTTTTAAAATCCCTTCAATGTATTAGAATGTTAAAAATATTCATAATAGACTATTCATTTACTGAAATTGGCCTCCGACTACTCCGGTTACACCTCCAACACCTAGTGGCACCCCCTAGATCTAGGGTCACTGAAAAATTCTCTGAAGCATCTCGTCCTTCAAAATTCTTCAAATGCTTCTTCAAATCCTTCCATTGGATTCATAAGGCTCAAAATAGTTAGAATAGACTACTGGTTTTCTGAGAATGGATACTGGTTGCTCTGGATAAGCCTCATTCTCCTGGTGGCCCTTGGAACTTATTTGAAGAATCTCGGCCTTCATAAGTCCTCTGCTGGCTCTAAAAACCTCACCATTAAATCCATAACTTCTGAAACATCCAAAATTTACTATTGGATTCCTGAATAAGGCCTCTAGTTGCCCTGACTAGGCCTCCTTTTGTTGCTGGGTCCTGGTGGCCCCTAGAACTTCTCTGAAGCAAAATCTCACTCAGAAGTCCTCTAATGGCTCTGTAACCCTCACCAATGATTTTGCAATGTTTTTGATAGTCAAAATTGACTATTCACACTCTCCGAATGGACGAGTCTAGCTCAAGATAGAGCCGAAACAACTTTTGTCCAGTGACCCCTAAATCAGCTCCACCAAATCTAGAGCACTTCAGTTTAACTCAAGTTAAAATAGGAATTTTTCCAAAAATGGCGTGCTCCTCCGAATTATCCACCAGGACTGACCGTTGGCACTTAAAGCTGCGGTTAGTATTTGGACACATGTCACCAAAAAATCCGTGGTTAGTTCACCATAACCGTTAGGGCTTTTAAAACTTCCGCGGAGAGTTAGCCGTCGGGGATGGCTTTAACCACCATATGGCATGTGACCGTTGCGATGTTTGTGGAAACGATTTGATTTTTGGTGCCTTGTCCTGGGCTAAGGACATATGGGGAGGGGTTGGCCCCTCTGCTCCCCCATTGCAATTTCAACAAACAATATAACAAACCCGCTCACCATAGTTATTAAGAAACATGGTAGAGGAGACAGTAATAGTGTGCTTGTGCAGGTGAGGAGGTCATGGGGTCGACTTTGTTAGGCTCCACCAAAAATTTAAACAAATTTCCTAGGCCACGTGGCAGCCTCCAGGCCTGCCATGTGGCGGCCTCTGACTGGCCGAAAAATCCACATACAATCAACCAGCAAATAGAACCTTGTCACTTGTCATGATTTGACTGGCCTAGAAGTAATATTCCAAGGAATATTCTTTTTTTTTTAATATTTATATGCCCATTCAAACTTGGTCAAAGGTCGAATTGCAGTTTATTGGACTTTTCAAATCACAATAACTTCTTCATACAGTGTCAGTTTTTCGAACCGTTCACGGTGCCGGAAGCAGGAAGACGAGATCTATTTGGTTGCTCAGGTTTGACACATTTTCGAACACTTTGAAATTTGAGCTATCACTTAGGTCCATGATCCAAATCTGATCACACCTCCCTATTGGGAATCTTTTGGACCCAAAAATACTTATTACCTAATCTATTTAGTAGATGAGAGTACAGCACCCTCACTTTTCCAGCCTCCATACACTTTGCCTTGCATGGCTTAGTGCCTTTGAGCCCAAACTTGAAGGTAGTCAAAACTTCCCTTCCTGAATGCTCTTGTCCTCCTATCAAGAACTATGTCTTCCTTTCTCATCCAGAAATTTTTGGCGAGAAATTTATAGAAGGTAGCTAAACATCGTTTCCTTGATCATCGATCAAAGGTGGCTCAAACAAACGTAAGTTTCCAACAGAAATGCATACATAACTTAAATTTGCATATGTACAAATGAATGTATGTCTTACTAAATTAAGAAGTCAAACCACTTCTTACCAAGCCACTTCCATGGCAATTTTTGCTACTGAAAATCTTCTTCATGTGAAACATTTGTTCTCACACCAATGATGGAATCTTTGGTTCCACTTTTTCCAGTCTTTTTATCCTCTTGCTTCATCTGCTTGGGATGATTAGTTGGATGAAATGTCCAAAAATGGGCAATTAAATGTCCCTTCTTCTGGAAATGTGTGAAAGTTTTTTGCATCTTATGAGAAAGTTGCCTTCGCCTCAACTGTTTCCTATATGCCTTCATCCTCTTCCAACATTTTGAAACATCATGGTTACATGGACCACAATAGGAACAACATCTCTTTCTTCCATTCACGCATGCAGATTTGTCATGCTTATCAGAAACATAATCAACTTGACTATGGGAATAATTATACCTCAAATGTTGCTTTGCATGTCAATCTTATTTACCTTCATGAGGAGATGAACTGGTAGAGGTTCCATCTTTCTTTTGAAGACTAACATCAGTGTTCATGTCTTGATAGCCATCGGAACTCTCTTGCTCGCCATAAGCTACATGTGTACAAATATCTTGCTGCAACATAGGCTTCAAACAATGGAAATAAACTTGAAAACAAACTTGACATGTTTGTGGTTTAGAACTTGTGACAAAACTTCTTTTTGAAGTTGTCTCAAATGCCTTCATGGCTTTAGAGTTTTCGCCATAAGATTGAACATAGCCTAGACCAAACTTCTTAGGTCTTTCCTCAACCATAATAGGATCAATCATGCCTTGTGCATGTTTTCCTAGACCATTTTCTTCATAGCCCATTTTTAACAATAACTTGGACCCTATACCTCTAGTGTGCTTTTCAAATGAACCTACACGTTTTTCTGAAGAGGAATTTGAAGAAAAATTTGAGTGAATTACCTCTGCTTCATGCATGTGTTTGGTTAAGGCCTCTTGGGCTTGATGGAGCTGCATCTCCATCTCATGCATTCTTTGGATAATTCCTTTTTCTTGCTTCATAGCAACCAATTGCTCAGGAAGTCTAGTGCTTTTCTTTCTATCTTCAAAAAAAAAATTCACCCTATTTTTCAGGATGTAGAAGTCTCGCTTCATGTCTTCATCGAATAATCTTGTGAAGGAGGAGGATTTTGAAACCTCACTTGAAGAAGTTGTCATCTTATGTGAATGAACTAAAAAACTTCAAAAAAAATTCACAAATATTTCAAAAACAATTGACAAAGCTTCTGAATAAAATGGTTGTAGAGTCAAGCTCTTCTTCAAGCAGACTTTTGAAAACAAACCCTCTTGTGCTTCAAGGGTTGCCTTGAGGTCCTTTGGGTAACGAGGATGCCTTCAACCCTTCCTCCTTCTTGTCCTCTTCTGGACTTAGCTATCAGTATCTTTCCCTTCACCTCTAGGAAACTAAAACTTGTAAGCAACAGTCAGTTTGAAAATAGTTAAATTCTTTGCACTGTTAGAAACCTTTCAAGTCAAATAAGAAACCTAGTGCTCTGTCAAGAAAGAAACCTAGTGCTCTGTCAAGCAAGCAACATAGTGCTCTCAAGCAAGCAACCTAGTGCTCTAATGCCAACTTGATCTTCTCTGAAGAAAAAATATGCTCAAAAGTCCTATGATGGCTCTGCAACCCTCACCAATGAGTCTGCAATGTTTGAGATAGTCGAAATTGACTATTCACACTCTCAGAATGGACGAATCTAGCTCAATATAGAGCCTAAACAAATTTTGTCCAGTGACCCCTAAATCAGCTCCACCAAATCTGGAGCACTTAAGTTAACTCAAGTTAAAATAGGAATTTTTCCAAAAATGGCACACTCCTCCATATTATCCGCGAGGACTGACCGTTGGCACTTAAATTTGTGGTTATTAGTTGGGAAGATGTTACCAGAAAATCCATGGTTAGTTCACCATAACCGTTGGGACTTTTAAAACTTCTGCAGAGAGTTAGCCATTGGGGATGGATTTAACCGCCATATGGCATGTGACCACTGCATTTTTTGCGAAGACCGTTTGAGTTTGGGCGCCTAGTCCTGGGCTAAGGACATATGGGGAGGGGTTGGCCCCTCCGCTCCCCCAATTTTGATTTCAACAAACAATATAACAAACCCGCTCACCATAGTTATTAAGAAACATGGTATAGGAGACGGTAAGAGCATGCGTGTTCAAGTGAGGAGGTCATGGGGTCGACTCCATTCTGCTCCACCAAAATTTTAAACAAATTTCTTGGGCCACGTGGCGGCCTTTGATTGGCCGAAAAATCCACGTGCAATCAACCAGCAAATAGAACCCTACCACTTGTCATGATCTGACTAGCCCAGAAGGAATATTCTGAGGAATAGTCTAGGAATATTCCTTAGAATGTTATTTTTGCTTAATATTCAAATTCCCAGTTAAACTTGATCAAAGGTCGAAAATTGCAATTTCCCGGACTTTTCAAATCACAATAACTTCTTCATACGGTGTCAGTTTTTCGAACCGTTCACGGTGCTAGAATTAGGAAAATGAGATCTATCTGGTTGCTCATGTTTGACACACTTTCGAACACTTTGAAATTTGAGCTATCACTTACGTCCATGATCCAAATATGATCAGCACTCCAATGGGTGTTTGGTTGCATGTGTGCAACCCAATAATCCTACAACTGATAGTCTACTTCCCTTTCACCTAGATCTAAATTGGGTCTCCACTGGATCTGACATGCATGCAGTTAATAATAGTAAATCTTGAGTTGCATGTGAGATCACTAATTTTGAATTAATTAATATTTAATTCACTTGATATCTCACTAGTGTATCTTCAGATACAACTAGCACAATTGAGTTTAACTCACTTAATTGAGTTAAAATGATTACAACCTGCATTAACTAATGTATCACTGCACTTCGAACTCTGTTACAACTAGAATTACTCAGCATGCCTCACCAACTACCTCTAACTCGAAATCCACTAGCTAACTAATTTTATCACTCTCTAGTAACTATTTCAAGTCATCATTGAGAATAGATTACAGTTTATTGTCCATCTTAATTAAGGGATAACTAAAATAGACATGCACCCAAAAATAGCACTATGGGCCCCACGCTAGTGTAGGTTCTTAATGCACTAGGCGTGGGTGCTGAATTTTTTCTTGTTGAATCTCAACACTCCCTCTCAACAAGAAATGGATTATCCTTCACCCTGATCCTATCTCTATGGTATTCAAATTTTCTCCTGGTGAGCGCCTTCGTCAGAATATCTGCATCCTAATATTCCGTGGGAATGTACTGAAGCAAAATTATCCTTCTCTGCACACAATCTCTGATATGATGGTACTAGATATCTATATTCTTCGACCTATCATGAAACACGGGATTAATCGAGAGTTTAATGCAAGTCTGATTATCACAATGAATCACTGTCGGATCCATCTGAGAACCAAACAAACCATCTTTCTCATCCATGTAGCCTCACATGCAGCTTGACTTGCTACCATGTATTCCACTTCTGCTGAACTGAGTGCCACAGATCGTTTTTTCCTGATGTACCAGGAAACTGTTGTTGTTCCTATGCTAAAGATCCCTCCTAATGTGCTCTTTCTGTCTGATGGACTACCCGCCCAATCTGCATTCGTGTAGCCTTGAAGCTTCACTCCTTCTGTCTGTATGTACCATAGACCATACTCTAATGTGCCCCTTAGGTATCTCAAGACATGCTTCCCTGCCTTCCAAAAGAGCTTGGTACGCTTAACCATAGCTTGACTCAGTTGGTTAACTATGTAGCAAATGTCTGGCATGGTGTTCACTAGATACATTAGTGAACCAACTAACTGCCTGTAGACAGTAGCATCCACTACCTCTCCTGAAGTAGCATCCTCTTTCCTCCAATTTCCTAGAAGAGGAGTATCCATGGGTTTGCAGCTCTCCATGTTAAACTTACCCAGTATCTCCTTTTCATACTTGCCTTGAGACAAAAAATGTTCACCATCCTTCTACCATATTTCCAATCCAAGGAAATAATGAAGGTGTCCCATGTCCTTCATTTCGAACTCCCTTGCAAGATCCTCCTTGCATGAGTGTATCGGCTGCTCATCACCAGTAAAATATAGATCATCAACATAGAGAACAATGATCAATTTATTACCCTCAACCACAATCTAGTACAAGTTTGCATCTGCTTCAATTTTGGTGAAGCCCAGTCCGGTGAAATAGCTGTCTATCCGAGTGTACCAAGCACGGGGTGCTTGCTTCAGCCCTTGCAGTTCTCTTTTGAGTCGGCACACATGCGACTCACTATTGAAGATCTCAAAACCTTCAGTTTGCTTTATGTACACCTCTTCCTCAATGATCCCATTGAGAAACACAGTTTTCACATCCATCTGATGAATGTGCTAGCCCGTCTGCGCTGAGAGTGCAAGGATAGATCTTATGGAAGAGTACATTGCAAAAGTATCATCATAATATATCCCCTCGATCTGTGAGAATCCCTAGGCCACAAATGTGGTCTTGTATTTCTCCACACTTCCATAAGTAGCTTGATTTACCTTATAGATCTATCTCGATCCAACCCTTTATTTGTTGACTGGTCTTGGGACTATCTCCTATGCACTGTTATTGACAATGGAGTCATGCTCCTCCACCATTGCATCAACCCAAGTTGGTTGTTGCATTGCTTCCTGAAAGGAAGATGGTTCAGTCACAATACATTTTCTCATAAGAGCCATGTATCTAGTAAATCGATCAGGAGATTGTCTCTATCTATGTTGTGAAATAGGGGCTCCTACATTCTCTGCAGCATCAAGTCTCAATTTATCAGCTTCTGTGGTGCACCTTCTTCCATTTCTGATGGATGTCTCTACATGAGTGTTTTCTTCCACTCCATGAACTTCCTCATGTGGTTGATCCACATCTTGAGACTCATCCTTGGGAACCAACTGTTACTCCTCTGCATGCAATTCTAGCTCCCTCTCAAAGGAAAACCACATGGCTTTCTCCTCATCAAATTTTATATCCCGCCTCACAACAATCATTCTGCTATTTGAAAAAAACACATGATAATTATGGGGTTTTTCAGTGTACCCCACAAAAATCCCAACCTCATTTGTTGGTTCCAGCTTCTTCCTGGCATCCTTGGTCACATGCACATATATAGATGAGCCAAAAATATTAAAGTGTGAAATATTAGGTTTCTTACTAGTGAAAGCCTCTTCAGGTGTACTCATGCCAAGTATCCTATGAGGACAATAGTTTTTCACATGTATCGTTATGTTGCATGCTTCTGCCCATAGATGCATCGATAGGCCTTGATCATGCAACATCGCTCGTGCTACACCCACAATAGTTTTGTTCTATCTGTGCGTGATCCCATTTTGTTGTGGGTTGTGAGGCGCTATGATTTCTCTTTGAATTCCTTCTTTGCTGTAGAAGTTCTTGAATTCGTTAGAGATGTATTCTCCACCATTATCGCTCCTATGAGCCTTCACTTGCTTTCCCTATTCTTTCTCCACCAGCGCCTTAAAATCCAAGAACTTATAGAATGTATGATATTTCTTCTGCATGAAGAAGATCCAGCACTTACGATAAAATTCATCAACAAATATTACATAGTACTTATGTTTTGTTGTCGAAGCAACAGAGAAAGGACCACACACGTCTGTGTGAACTCTGTCAAGGATCCCCGAAGCTTGGTTCTCCTTCTCATGAAAAGTTACCTTTACATATTTTCTCATAGTACATCCCTTGCATGTGTTTGACTACACAAGTGTACCCCTGGGAAGACCAGAAGAAATCTGTTGCATGACTTTCAAGGCTCCATGGTGAAGATGGCCCAATATCTTGTGCCATAATTCTCCCTCATCCCGGCTCACCACTTGATCTACCTTGCCCATCATTGTTGTGCATCCATATATCTCTATCTTGTAGATATTCTTAACTCAAATCCCTATCCTCTTGCATTTTCCCATTGTTTTATGTCGCAAGAAATATTTTCCTTCACTAAAAACAACATCATAGCCTTTATCCTCCAACATTGCGACTGAGACTAAATTTTTCTTCAGACCTGGTACATGCATTACATCATTTAATTGAAAGGGTTTACCTGACTGCCTTTGGAAGGTAATGGTACCGATCCCGGTAGCACTGTACCGCCTGTCATCGCCCATTTCAATATGCATCTGGAGATCCTTCTCCTCCAAGTCACTGAAAAGTTCCTTGTCTCCTGTCATGTGAAAGGAAGTGCCACTATCCAAATACCACACAGGTCCCAATTCACTGGAAACCATACATGCGATCTATGAGAATTCAAGTACAGATTGCGAGGCAAGGGCCTCACCAGCTGCAGATCCTCTAGCCTTCTTGTTATTATTCTTTTGTGGACAGTTAGTAGCAAAATGCCCATGATCGTGACAGTGAAAACACTTCACCTTAGACATCAATTCATAGGGGCAACCCATGCAACTAAAGATATGAAATGTGAGACTTCTTATAAGGCTATGTTTCAGCCATACAAAATAAACAATTATATACAACAATATTGCGCATCTCTACATTTAAGTTGGAGAGCCTACTTCCCCATTAGGTGAGGACTGTCCTACTTCTTGTCATTCTTAGACTCGGATTTAGAATGGAATTTATTCCCCTTCCCCTTCCTCACCTTGGCAGCCAAAGCATAATCCTCTTCATCTTCATTCTTAGATGAAGATCCATCTCTGGTGTTCCGTCTGAACTCCTCCTACACCAAATTCGACCACAATCGTTCCCAATATGTCAATTTTTCCCTTCCATTGAAAAAGTCTTTATAATTGTGCCAACTCTTTGGAATTCCTAAGAGTGCCAAGATCACCAAATCATCATCAGCGAATGTTATTCCAACGCTCCCCAATTCATCCTGACATTGGACAAACTTTGTTAGATATTTTTGAATGGTGTCGCCCTTTTCCATCTTGATCTTCCTGAGTTTATATTTGAGCGCCAATTTCCTATGGTCGTTATTGCTTTGGAATAGATTTTTCAAAGCCTTCCATATTGCATATGGTGTGGATTTCCCATTGAGGCTTGAGACAATGTGGTCTCATACTCCCTCTAATAGGATCCTCCTCACCTTTGCTACTTTATTTTTCCATGCATCAAGATTTGTAGCATCTGCCACAGCAGGTTTAGGAATATTAGTGTCAATGAATTCCTTTAAGCCATTGTCTTCGAAAACTGCCTCCATCCTGTCCATCCAATAAATATAGTTTGAGCTTCCCTTGAGTGCATACTCCAACCTCAAGCCATTGAAAGCCATTTCGATATTGAATCAGCTATAGCACCAAGAAAGTATTTCTGCAAATTCGAATTCTATCCAGTCACAAACTCAACTCCTACTTCACTTCTACAATTTATTGTGCTCTGATACCATGTAGAAATTATACAACATGCATGTATATCTTGGATTCACCCAATCTAAAAATGTACTAAAGTTAAATATTTAATCGCTTTTACAAATATTTTGCGGAATTAAAAACACTATCACCAATCACATGAAGTAAAGAAGAATCAAATCGCACACAACACAGATAATTTCTTGGGGAACTCTTACAACTAAAAACCCCACTATATTCTATTGTATATTTAGCATGGATCATGAAATAATTACATTCAAAAATATTCTCACAAGAGCCCTTCAGTACTCAGCTAATTGTCTCACACTATCATACAAAATCTGACCAATACTTAGCCAATTTACTGCCTCCAATTAGCCTGTCTTGCTTGTGCAATCCCTAATGAAGGCAATCCCTAAAAGATAGGAATTTTGGCCTTCCTTGAATACACAAGTATCATGGGCACTCCAATGGGTGTTTATTTGCATGAGTGCAACCCAATAATCCTACAAATGATAGTCAACTTTCCTTTCACCTAGATCTCAACTGGGTCTCCACTGGATCTGACATGCATGTAGCTAATAATAGTAAATCCTCTGTTGTATGTGAGATCAATGTTTGTGAATTAATTAATACTTAATTCACTTGATCTCTCACTATTGTATCTTCAGTTACAACTATCACAACTTAGTTTAACTCACTTAACTAAGTTAAATTGATTACAACCTGCATTAACTAATGCACCACTGCACTTCAAACTCTGTTACAACTAGAATTACTCTGCATGCCTCACCAACTACCTCTAACTCGAAACCCACTAGCTAACTGATTTTATCACTCTCGATTAACTATTTCAAGTCATCATTGAGAATATATTACAGTTTATTGTGCATCTTAATTAAGGGATAACTAAAATATAAATGCACCCAAAAATAGCATTGTGGGCCCCACCCTAGTGTAGGTGCTTAATGCACTAGGCGTGGGTGCTGAAATTTTTCTTGTTGAATATCAACACATTGAGGGAGTTGAAGCTTCCTTCCAGTGGTAGCTGGTAAATATGATCAGGGGATTGGATCCCCCTTCTAGTGGGTGTTAGTAAACAAGTTCAAGGGGTTAGACCACCCTTCCAACAGGTGCTGGAGAACGAGAAAAGGTTGTAGCATTTTGCAGGTGCCTGTGTACTGGTATGAGTATGCATCAGTAAAAGAACATAATATGTTTTCCTTTATAATAAAATATGAATACAGAGACGAAATCAATGGTAGTTTTCTCCCACATTGGGTTTCCACCTAAAATATTGGTGTTCATGTGTGTTGATGATCTATCTTTTCTTTACTGCTCATAATTTTTGCTTAATACATGAATAATGAAGTAATGGTGCATTGGTTAAAGGTTAAAAAAGGATGAATTATATGAAAATTTAGTTAACTGGATATATGCAGTTTACTTTCATCACAGTCGCGTACATACCCAAGTTCATTGAATAACAGTCGCGTATGAAAATATGAATAAGAAAATAAAAGTTGAAGTAAGCCTAAAATATTGATTCACCCTCCCCTCTCAATATTTTTCCCAAAAAAGAACTCCATCCACTAATCCATGTGCAAGACAGGATTAGCAACCAAAAATGCAATATTTTAAAGAACTCTCTCAAATCCTAGCAACAGCTAGGATTTCCGCTTCTCGGGAAAAAAAAAAACAAAACAAAACAAAAAAACAAAAAAAATTGATAGCAATCAAGAACTTATTTGCCTCTGCAAAATCAATAGAAGGACACCAACTCCATGAACCACATCCACAAGAAGATCTTCACCCTTGCAAACTTGTTGAGAAAACCAAATAATTATGGACCACTTCTGATGGAGAGCAACCATTAGAACCTAAGATTGAATAATTTTGACATGCCTAGTTGTGGATCCTCTAAGCACACAAGAGGAATACATCTAATGCTAGAATATCTACATGGCATGGTAAAGGAGGATATGCCAAATGATCCAAATAAAGAGGTAAATTAAGAGCATTTTGATTTTATTGAAAATTGGTTTCAAACAACTGTAAGGCCATATCACTCCATTCTTTCTTACTTCTTGACATCATCATTAAAACAATTGGTTCTTCATACTCAGGTATGCATTGAAGATTATATTCTAAACTTAGTATGAATGCATTTTTATACATGTTACGCACATGGTTATATTGGAAATACTCATATACTTGCGCAGAGAAATTTTTTTTTCTCAAGTAGAGTAGGGTAATAAATAAATAAATAAATGTTGCATATAATAGTTAGTTTAGTTCTAAAAATATAGTGCAACATTTTTCTCAAAAAAAAAATTGTATAAGTGGGAATGTTAACAGTTAAAAAAAACGACGAGTTGAAAATGGGAGATCTATGTTCCTATTGCATATTTCTGTTGAGGTCTCTTTCAACTGCATATTGTTTGAACAAAGATTGTTACTATGTCTTATTTCAAATAACAACATTATTTAACTATTACTTTGCTTTCCCACTTATTATTTCTTTTTAGACTTGTTTCTAGTTGTTATTTTCAATAAAGTAACTTATGGCCATTATGTTTGGAATCTTATATGAAGTTGGAAATGATTTCATTGCAACATCATATGGTATTGCATACCAATTGTCTGGTACCATGTTTCATCTAATCAATACCCCTAATTTTGGTACCAAATTTCTATTTTGAAATAAAAATCAAGATTCAAGGATATTGTTCATTTGGGATGCTTAAATACTAGAAGAATATTTTAAAAAGCGTAAAATGCATCTTCATCAACGAAATGGAACACCTAGGGGAGTATTTGATGGCATATTTCCCTTTACCTTAAGTTGTTAAAAATGATGCATTCGCACTTTATCATTACTATCTGTTTTAAGACCAGTATTTCATAAATATGATTAATAAGAAATCATTTTCATAAAACTTGAATTGAATGATTTTTCCAAACTATTCATAGTTTATACACCCTTTTTGGAATTTCATTTTTCTTATACATATAGATTTATGATTATCAATATGAAACTATTTCTCAAAATATAGTTACCAATACATACTAAGGGGATTAAAACAAAGTTAAAAGGTCCATACGATGATACCAATGAAAAATAAACTTGAATACTATAACCATAACACCAAAGAATGATATCTGAGCATATTTATTAAGACTTACAAAATATTTATTGCAGTCTCTACTCATTGTGGAACACTACTTTAAAACCAAAACCATACATTAAAACTATGTTTGGTAGGACTTTAGGTGTCTTTTGGTTATTCATTGGTTAGCCTCATCCATCTCACATTAAAAATGGATCATTCATGTTATGTCCTTTGAGTAACTATAAGTACCTTATGTGTCCAAGACATTATGCAAGTAATCAAAGTCACTTTGAAAGGTATCATCCTATGCCTTTAAGGGGCTTTTTGAAGCCGCTCCCCCATCTACCAATTGTAAAATAAATGTCCATAATCTAAATCTAAAATGGTAGGAAACATGGGACTACAACCTTCAGTGTAAAATAGGTTTAAGAGGTTGACGTGTCGAGGCTATGGACGCCTGTTGGCAATGGGTACTAACCTGTGCACTAGGCAAACCCATCAAGGATATGGATGCTCGCGGGCAATGGGGCATTCTGCTTAAAGAAGTGTCAACCAAACCAGGGCTTTTGTCTAGACATATGATGGTTAATCTATAATGTTACAATAAAAAATAATCATGTGTGGATGAAGTCAAGGGAAAAAATAACTCCATAAATATGATGCTAAAGAATGGCCTTAAGGTAGCCTTGAGACCTCTATCACTCGTTTTAATACTATATCTAAGATTCAATTATATTAGAAGTGTGACCTATGATCATAGAGAATTAATAAAACTCAACTTCAAAGCTTATATGTAATACTTGGATGACTCTAAGACTTTGAGATTTGGTTAGTAATGACTAATTTTTCATTAGTTCACCATTTGTTGTAATCATAAAAAAGACTCCTACCTACAAAGAAGGAGAGCCCCTTAAATTTATTTCTTGAGAATAACACTGTTAAGGATTGATGAAATCATATGTAATGAGTGATTTGAAATTTATTTTATGATTGGTGTTAGTTTTACATCATTTTAATAATTCTAAGATGACTCATTTTTGTTCAGTATTCATCTCATTATATCCATTATTTCATTTTTCAGGTTCCTTTGTACTAGATCCATCTCAATAACCCTCCTCACTTCTTCAATACCTCACCTTGTTTGCATGAGGACGTGTAAAACCTCAGGCATGGAAGAGTGGTTTTTGGGACCCTTTTAGCATCCTCAATTCGTTCTCTTTATCAAATCAAATCCAGGATCTCAACCTTACTTTTCCCCATCTTCAACTCCATACAACTTCCACTGCATCTTGCAGTACATATCAAAATTCAAAAGGTGTACTTGATGTAAAACATGTTTAAAGGCTCTTTAATTCATTAAAATTTAAGGAATCTTGATGATTAACCACTTCCTATTGTATAAATCTTCACCTTTCTTAAACTTCCATTAAACCCCCATTTCCAAATCCATTAATGCACATTCTAGTAATACCATAAGAATGAAAAGAAAAGTATTGTGGTACATGAATACAAATCAATATCTATAGTGTATTCTCCTTGTACATCATAAATAATTCACAAATCCATCATTTGAATGATTTCAATAAGAGGATTAAGTCATTCTTTTTTATCTGAGAAAAGAACCAAAAAATAAGTAATGGTCTTACAAGTTTCCAAGTCCATGTTTATTTAGCCATTATCACCTTATATCATACACCATCCCTTCCTAGTCCATATTTTGTTTGCATGAGGGCATGAAAAATCCTAGGCATGGGGGAACATTGGACCCCAGATATGTTATAGAATTTTCTATCCAAACCTTCCATTTATAAGCCATATTCATACCCTTACAACATATTTTGTAACTATTATATTACCAATTTTCACTAAGTGCATTCATTTTACCTTGTAGTTAATTAATGGTTTCTTGTATTTTTAACGAATAAATGAGTTTTTAATATGATTTTATCAATAATGGTTTACTAATGAGTTTATGTGGCAAAGGATAATGTTCCATTACGAAAATTTATATCTTTGTATCAGTTCAACACTTCAATACTTAATTCTTCACTTGCACTAATGGAAGAAAAAATTCAAAACTATAAAATGTGTTTTTATTTCTCAAATAATAATAAATTAGGTGCCACATGGGATTAATACTGGTAAAATCCTTGTAATATACCTAGATCACACGTGTGGGGTCCTAGCACATGATTTAAGCTAGAGTAAAAAATAGGTAACAATTTTGAAACTTCCATGTTATGCCTCAATTTCCATGCATATGATGGTGAATATCAAGAATCTGGAAAATGAGTTTTTCCAAAACATAGAAATTTACTTATATCTCAAACCGTTTCCAAAAATTCCATACAGATTAAATGTTACAGCTAGTTCTTTGAAGCATAGTTGTACAAAATTTCTGAAAAACCAAGATTGGAAAAAGTATCTAAACAACCAACTTCAGGCACGATTTTCGAGGCCATGGAATTGAATCAAGAAATTCAAAGGAAAAAATTTGTTGATAATATGGAAAATTAGGCTCCATAGAAGATATGACTGGTTATTTAATGCCAATTTCTATAAAATTACAAAAAAATCAGATTTCTGAGATTTTCCTCTAAAGTTGTAAATTAATTTTATGAGTTTAGGGGATTGGATCTTATCCTTATTCACTGGGTTTTATGTATAAATAGAGCCTCATAGGACTGATAAAGGGGATCATGATTTTGTAATTGAACATTTTTTTGTAAGAAGAAGATAAATTGTTGCAATGAAAATTAGTTATTGAAGTTTGAGCATCTTGTTGATTTGAATTAGTTTTTAGGCACGTTGCTAGGTCGGGAAGGGCCCCTCAACTCGGGTAACACACTATTTTTTATTCATAGAGTAGGGTAATATTTAGTTTTTGTATTGATTGCATATTTTATTTGGTTTTTCTTTTCAATATTGCATTAGATTTATATTTCACATAGTATTAGATTTATTCCTCTATTTTCAGATCTGTTAAGTAGAATGCATTATGATCAAATTCAAATTGATTTTCTAGGCTTAAGAGTTAAGATGTATTGAAGTTGGTTTCTCAATATATTTCATTATTTTTAATTTTAATTTCAAGATTTTCGGTACTTAATTCGATACTAGAACTAGAACTGTAATTTTGGTACTTAACTCAGTACCAGAAACCATATTCTACATCTAAATACTGAATAATATGTGTTTTGAAGTTTAGGATTCTTTAATTGATTAAGAGATTTGAATTCACTTGGTAAAATATTCCTACAACAAATAACAACCTACAATATATCATTATGACTTTAAGCTTGCTTAGAATTTATCTTTTATATTTTATTAATGCATTTCTTGTAGTTTATTGCCTTGACTTCTTTAATTGCCTTGCATGCTTTTGGTTGTAGTTGTCGGCATTTAATTTTATGCAATTTATTTTTCTACAACATGTTTAATGAGTTTTTGTATGCAACACTATATGATTAGAACCACTGAAGTCTTAAGACCTAATAAGATACATAAATAAAATCACATGAACATTGTTTTTCGGTAATGCAAGATTGTGGTTCGGAACCTGATAAGAATTAGAGTCCCACAGTCTACTAATGAGTGATAAGCCTTAGTGATTAGTTATTTCTAGTGGTAGTTGTTAGCATAAGTTATAATATGCTCTAATCCTGCATTTCATGTGCTTGCATATGTAATTCTTACGATCGCGAATTCAATAATTAATTGTTGGAATTATAATACATATAATTCCACTAACGCCATTCATAACCTTAGCATTCTAGGCAAGAATCAACACACTTAATCGATGGTCAAACCCTCATACCTTGGCCCCGTGAGAATCAAACTTTCCAATGATATATTACTAAATTTTGTCTTATTAAGTTGGCCTCTATCTCTTTATAAGGTGATATCTAAAATTATTGATAATAGAGTAATAAAATAGATATTATCTTCCTATATATGTATTGCTAGGGTCCTATGTTACTAGTGTAGTCCCTTATTGTTGTTAGTGGAGCCCCCTTATTGTTATGGTTGTACCCTTGTAGTCCCCATATTATTATTATTGTGCCCTTACATTATTATTGTTAGGTCGGCTAGGATTATATTGTGACCCCATTGACTCATATATATAGAAAGGAGGTTTTGTCAATTGTGTCATCCAATAATTGTTCATGTATGTAATTTTAAGGAGGTTTCCCCCTCGAAGTGCTTGATTTCTAAGGCGTTGATCTCGCTTTTTTCTATTTTGGGAGTTAGTTTCATAACATTTGGTATCAGAGCTTTAGATTCTAGGGTTTTTCCGCTTCGAACAGGTGATCGTGGCATTTTCGCTATAATGTTTTTTCTATGAAGGTTCAAAAGATTAAAAAAAAAATCCATTTGCAAAGATAGCCTGAGGAACTTCATGTAAAAATTTCAGATCTTGGTTTGCAATATTTTTGGAGATATGATCTGTGGAAGTTAGGGTTTTTGCAGGCTCTCGAATTTCATCTAAAGATGTGACCTTGGGAAAATCGTCATAACTCTCTCTCTCTGGGAATCGTATTGGAATTCTGTAAAAAAAAATCAAAATTATACAGAGTATGGTTTCTTGTGTATCAATTTCAGAGTCAAAGGAGGAACCGGTGACACGTGGAACGTCGTACAATTCGTTCTACTGAACCAGTCCATAATTAGGGCATTGTGGGAGATTGGGCATAAGTTTGATTTTAAGAATCCAAATCAGGTTTTACCTATGGCATTGGAAAGAAGATTAAGAGGGCTACTAAAGGACTGAAGATAAAATCTTGGGGATCTAAAATTACAGACAGACATCAGTTTCAATATCGAGCTCCTCAAAAGCAAGAAAAAGGTGTATAATTTTTTTTAAATTACATAAGTCTTGTTTGAAAAATCAGTTTGAAGTGATTCCAAGGGAATATTGAAGCATATATATCAGTATTGGGTTCTAAAATGTCCCCTAAAAAGAATTCAACACCCATTAAGCCATCAGAATTATCTACCATGACTCATGAAGAGGAAGAAGTGCAACATGATATATCAAAATTACAAGAACAAGTGCAACAAATTTCGCTCTCATAAAGAGTAACAAAAAATGAAATGGAAGCTAAGATGGATGGTTTGAAGAAAGACATGGATGGCTTGAAGAAAGGTGTGGAAGCTAAGATGGATGGTTTGAATAATGGCATGGAAGATAAGATGGGTGGCGTGGAAGCTGAGATGGATGGTATAAAAAGAAACATGGATGGTTTGAAGAAATATGTGGAAGCTAAGATGGATGGTTTGAAGGAAGGCATGGAAGCTCATTAGAGGAATTTTGAGGTCTAAAATGGGCCTCCTAAGGAAAATGTACAATCAAAATTCACTTTATGAGAACCAATCACATTTTAGGGGATGACATCATCCCTAATGGTTGAGGTGGCATTGCTTGAGTTAAAGGTATTTACTTGTCACATTCTCAATAGTGGATAAAAACTCATGGTTAACCATGGTAGTGATCTAAGTACTTTTAAAATCATAAAGTAAAGTACTCATAATAAGTGTCATTTCACACTTTTTGAATAAAATAATATTATTGTCATTATCCCTATACATTTATTATATTATATTTTTTTATCTACTATATTAATTACATGTTATTATACAATTTAAATAATATAAATTTTAATTAATAGCATATAATATATTTAAGAATTTATAAATTTATATTTATATTTTATTTTAAGTTATTGAAGTATAAAGGACAAATGCATTATTTGTTCAATGATATTTACTTTTTCTTGAAAAACTCATTCTTATTTATAGTCACATCAATACAATTTTTTCATTAATTTTATTTTGGTACAACTTTTGAATTGAATTTAACTATGGTTACATGGATTGTGGTGCAAAAAGTGAATTGCAAATTCATATATATTATTTTATTGATTTAGATATTATTTTATTATTTCCTTAGGAGGCCCTCTTTAGACCTCAAAATTTCCCTAATGAAGATGGATGGTTTAAAGAATGGCATGGAAGCTGAGATGGATGGTATAGAAGGAAACATGGAATATTTGAAGAAAGACATGGAAGGTTTGAAGGAAGGTTTGGCAAAGTTGCTACAAGAAAATCTTCCTAATGGTGAAAAGGTAGTAGAAGAAACTCATGATGAGAACAAAATAAATGTTAATCATGATTTCATAGACTCTAATGTTGGATTTAAGACCTACCATATTCCAAAGATATATATGAGGAATTTTTATGGAAAGGATCCGCTAACTTGGATACTTCAAATGGAGCAATACTTTGAGCTCCATAATACGCAAAATACACAAAAGGTACACATTGCAACTTTATATTTAGAACAAAATCAGTTTGTATGGTAATGATGGCTTTGTTCTCATAAACAACTATTCCCTTGGTCAATTTTTATGGAGGAAATAATAGCACGTTATGAGGATACAAAGGGCAACACCTTCTTTAGCCAATTGATAAATCTCAAACAAAAGGGTTCAATGATGGAGCACATTTAGGACTTCCAAAAATTGAATATAAAGGTAAATAATATTCCAGAGGAACATAGGATTGATGTCTTCATAAGGAATAGAAAGGATAACATCCAACATGAGGTTCGTCTTTTGGAACTTGATACATTGGGGAAGGCATTCAGGTTAGCAAAACAAATTGAAAGCAAAATTATGGCGACAAGGAAGCCTACCACTCACAAGCATAAATATGGAAGTGTTGCTACTCCTAGACTTCCACAAACTACAAGGTTGACACCACAACAATTGGAAGAAAAAATGACAAAAGGGATCTGCTATAGTTGTGATAGAAAATACACTAAAGGTTATAAGTTTGTTGAGAAGAAATTATTTTGCATGGATTGTGAAGAGGAGGAATAAAAGGAACATGAAACTTCAAAAGAAGAGGATATACATTAGGAACCAACCCTAAAGGAAGAAGAAATGAATCCGACCATATCTTGTAATGCATTGGCAGGAATTACTACTCTTCAAAATCTCAAGATAGAAGGACTTATCAAGAAGAAAAATGTAATAGTGCTTATTTATTTGGGTAGTACCCATATTTTTATTCATTGTAAGGTAGCCAAGGAATTGAATTGCTTCCTATACCCAGCGCCAGAGTGTCAAGTGATGGTGGAAAATGGAGGAATTATAATTACTCTGGAAAGTACCATAATATCAAGCTAAATGTATTGAATAGCCCTATGCTTTCCATTCCAATGGGTGGTGTTGATGTTGTACTAGGAGTACAATGGTTACAATCTTTGGGGATGATATCTTTTAATTTTCAAAAAAAATTCTTGAATTTTTTTCAGAAGGAAAGGAAGTTGAATTACGAGGTATCATAGGAAATCCAGGAAATATAATAAGCTCTAATGTCATGACAAATATTTTGAATAAAGAACAATGAGGCCTCATTGCACAATTATGCTCACTAGAAGTTTCAACATCAAAATCATCTATTTCTCTAGATCTCCAAAAAGTCTTGGACAATCATTCCAAGTTGTTTGAAACTCCCAAAGGACTCCCACCTATTCATGATCATGATCATGCTATTCATTTTATTACAGGAATTGTTCCTCCAAACATCATGCCTTGCAGATATCTTTATGTACAAAATAGCGGAATTGAAAAAATGATTGTAGAAATGCTAGAGGCTGGTATAATTCAACCTAATCAAAGTTATTTCTCTACTCCAGTAGTATTGGTGTTCAATAAGGATGGATCATGGTGCATGTGTCTCGATTATAGGGAGATTAATAAGCTCACTATTAAAGATAAATTTCCCATTCCTGTGACTGATGAATTATTGGATCAATTACATGGAGCAATTTATTTCACCAAGTTAGATATTCATTCAAGATATCATCAAATTAGAATGAAGACTAAATACTTTCCGAAAACAACATTTTGAACTCATGAGGGTCATTATGAATTTTTGGTCATGCCTTTTGGCCTTACCAATGCACCTTCTACATTTCAAGGGTTGATGAATTCCATTTTAAAGCCCTTCCTTAGAAAATTTGTGTTAGTATTTTTTGATGATATACTAATCTACAGCAAGTCCTAGAAGGGTCATGTTTAACATGTTGACAGGGTGCTCAAACTATTGGAGGAGAAACAATTACATGCAAAAACCTCCAAATGTTTCTTTGGAGTATAAGAGGTGGAATATATGGGTTATATTGTATCTCTGGAGGGTGTTAAGGTAGACCCTAACAAAATTAAATCCATCAAGGAATGCAAAGTCCACAGAGCCATAAAGCAGTTGTGAGTATTTCTTGGGTTAATAGGGTTTTATCGCAAGTTTGTTACGAATTATGGGAAAATAGCAGCACCTCTAACAACATTATTGAAGAAAGATGTATTTTCATGGACTCCTGAAGCAACTAAGACCTTTGATCATCTTAAAGATTCAATGTGCCAAGCACCGGTCTTATCTATTCCAGACTTCACAAAAACCTTTATTATAGAACGTGATGCCTCGGGAAATGAAATTGGTGTTGTTTTAATGCAAGAAGGAAGACCCATTTCTTTTGAAAGTCATCCAATCAAAGAAAATTATTTACAGAAAGCTATTTATGAGAAGGAAATGTTGGAAATACGACATGCACTAAAGAAATGGTGACCTTACCTAATGGGAAGACACTTCAAGGTAAAAATTGATTATGATAGTCTTAAATACTTTTTGGAACAAAGACTATATTCAGAAGAGAAACAAAAATGGGTCACAAAGATGTTGGGTTATGACTTTGAAATAATCTACAAAAAAGTTAAGCTAAATGTTGTTGCAGATGCACTCTCAAGAAAGGACGAGGATGTGGAAGCATTGCTTTGTGCCATTTCTATATTCCAACCAGATTGGATAACCGAAGCAAGGGAGAAATGGAAGAATGACGAATAAATATGGAAACTCATTCAAAATTTGCAGCAATATCCCAATACATCTGATACATTTAGTTGGAAAAATGATTCCTTATGGTACAAAGATCTTTTATATATTTGTAATAATTCCCAACTAAAACAAAATATTTTGTTCGAATTTCACACCTCTCCCTTAGGAGGACACTCAGGATTTTTAAAAACTTACCACAAGGTGAAGAAAGGATTTTTTGGGATGGCCTTAAATCTGATATTCAAAAATTTTTGGTGGAATGATTGGTTTTACAGTAAAATAAAGTTGAGACAATTAAGACCCCGAGTCATCTACAGCCTTTATCCATTCCAAATCAACATTGAGAGGAGGTTTCAATGGATTTTATAACAAGTTTACCTAAGTCATAAGGAAAGAGTGGCATCATCATGGTAGTTGATAGGCTTACCAAGTATGCACATTTGTGTGCATTATCTCATCCATTTAAATCGAGTACAGTTGCTATTGCATTTATGGAAACAATTCAAAAGCTACATGAAAACCCAAATATTATTGTAAGCGATAGAGATCCCATTTTCACTGGAAATTTTTGGACATAATTATTTTCTTGTTTGGGTACTCAACTAGCTCATAGCTCATCTAATCATCCTCAATCCGATGGGAAAACTGAGATAGTGAACAAATGTTTGGAAGGATATCGTTGTTTCTTTCTATTTGATAAACAAACACAATGGGTCAATTAGTTACCTCTAGCTGAATGGTGGTATAACACTTCCTTCCACACTGCAGCAAAAATGACCCCATTTATGGCACTTTATGGATATCATATGTCGTCCATCACATCATCTTTAAGAGAAAATTCTAAGGTTCAAGCAGTGTAAGATCACATCGAGCATCCACAACAAGTTCTCCAACTCTTAAAGGATAACCTAAATTTGGCACAAAATCGAATGAAACAATAGGCATATCAACATCGCAGTGAGAGAAGTTTTTATGTAGGCGACTGGGTATTTTTGCGGCTACAACCATACAAACAAATGTCCCTCAAGCAAGCTAAGAAGGATAATAAATTATCGCCAAAGTACTATGGTCATTACAAGGTGTTGCAAAATATTGGTACTATGGCATACAAATTGGAGCTTCCTGCATCTTCCCGAGTGCACCCAGTTTTCCATGTTTCATGCTTAAAAAAGGTTATAAGTGACAAACTTCTGGTTCAAACAATATTGCTAGAACTTGATGAGGAAGGAAAAAATCATATTGGAACCTAAAGCAGTCACAAAAACAAGAACTCGACAACTACGAAATAGATCAATTTCAGAGTAACTCACCAAGTGGAAGAACTTACCCATTGAATATTCCACATGGGATGATGAGAATTTTATACCCAAGCAATGAGGACAACACTTTTTTGAAGGAGAGGGGCATGTTAGGGCCCTATATTACTAGTGTATTCCCTTATTGTTGTTAGTGTAGCCTACTTATTGTTATTGTTGTACCCATGTAGTCCCCATATTGTTATTATTGTGCCCTTACGTTATTATTGTTAGGTCGGCTAGGATTATATTGTGACCCCATGGACTCCTATATATAGAAAGGAGGTTTTGTCATTTGTTTCATCCAATAATTTTCATTTATATAATGTAAAGGAGGTTTCCCCCTCGAAGTGGTGGATTTATAAGGCATTGATCTCTCTTTTATTCTATTTTTGGAGCTGGTTTCATAGCATGTACAAAACAATTTGGATTTCTTCCTGGAAGGAGAATTAAAGACGTCATTTCCATAGCCCAAGAATGCATCCATTCTATCAAATCGGGTAAACAAAAGGCTTGCTTCATGAAAATATATCTTTTGATGTTGCATGATCGGGTGGATTGGGATTTCCTCCACTTGATCTTGCAAAGAATTGGCTTTCCTCATCACCAAGTCAAATGGATCATGGCATGATTGACTTAGTTTCAATGGAGGTCTTAATCAATGGCCTCCCTACTGAGTTCTTCAAAATCTCAAGGGGCTTGAGACAAGGTGGTGTTTTGTCCCTATTCCTTTTTATATTGGTCATGGACCACCTCAGTCGAAGCGTTTCCTCTGCAAAAGAAAATGGCGTCATTTCAAGGTGCTCGATCCCTCCCACATTAACTATTAATCACCTTCTCTTCATTGACGAAGTCCTTGGATTTGGAGCTGCTAATTACTTTGAATGGGAAACTTTGTATCAGATCCTTGCTAATTTTGGCAGAGCTACATGGCTTATATTAAATAAGGACAAATTAGCTCTCATATATGATGAGAAGGATGTTGTGGCATGTTAGAAAATTTCCGCTCTTTTTGGAATCAAATATACCCTATTATCTATGGGCTTTAAATACTTGGGTTTCTTTTTTAAAACATGTAACTATCACATTGTTGATTGGGATTGGTTGACCCTCAAAATATAGGAAAAACTTTCCCTATGGGATCATAGATGGTTGTCTATTGGTGGAAGGGTGATCTTGATTAAGGTGATACTTCAAGGAATATTTGTGTATTGGATGCACTTATTTATATTTCCTGCAATGGTCTGATCCGGATTTATGCAGGAACGCAACAGAATAAACATATAACCATAAATACAAATATGCAGCGGAAATAACACTTCCTTTCATTAATATCAAAGAACTGAAATTTGCTTACAGACAGAATGGAAATAAAACTAGCTAGGGCACTGGTAGCTATCTCTGAGAAGAGATGTGGTGGCTACAGGCCTATGAACTGAGTTACAATGAGGCTCGAGGGCCTATTTATTATTTAGAAACAATGGGAAATCCTAAATATCCAAAACCCTAACCCTAGGAGATGAAGCGCCAAAACTATGGGCCCCATTTGGGTAAATTGGTGTTTCAACTTCCCGGAGACGTAACTTTGGCATACGATCTCTGTTTGACACGTACCATACCATGTTAGAAAGATCTATCCGAGGACTACAAATTTTGAGTGAGCAACATGGGTCCATGTTTTCCCAAAAAACGTCATTTAGGGCCTCAAAACGGCTCTGGAAGTTCAGGACCTGAAAAACTGCTAAAAATAGTAAGTTGTGCAGAAACTAAAAAACTGAAAGAGACAATGGTGGGGCCCCAAGTGGAATAGGCGGGTGACCACCAATATCCACCTGGATCATTCCTCCCCCCTTAGGAAGCAATGGTCCCCATTACGTTAAGTTCCTCCATGAGATGAGGAAATTTATGCTGAACTTGGTCCCTAGTGAACCACTTTCCTTGGTGCAGGAGTTGGCCAGCTTTGACAACCCAAGACAGTTGGATCTTCTGTTGGCGAGTGTTCTTGATTTTCATGTCCATGATACAATCTGTGGTGGCATGTTCCATGCAGTCTGGGTTTAACTCTGTTGGTGTGAGTTGTTCTGCAATTTCAGAGGTGGGAAGTAAGGACGAAGGCGGTCCACATTGAATACTGGGTGCAGACCAAGGAATGGTGGAATACTGAGCTCGAAGGCATTGTTCCCTACAGCCTTGGTGATGGTGTACAACCCGTATCGGAGCGGGCAAAGCTTGCGGTGGGGTCCAGTGAGGCACTCCTTCTGCAAATGTAGCCATACTTTTTCACCCACCTGGAAGTTGTGTGGCACCCGGTGTTGATCATGGCGTTGCTTGTACTTAGCATTGGCTTTGTCCAATATGTCATGAACCTATTGGTGAATGTGTTGAATGTGCTCGATGAAGCTATTTTCTTTGTCAACTTCAGACTGGACATGATCCGAATCGGCCTGAGTAGCCGCAAATGGCATGGCTATGTCAATGGCACATAGTGGCTGGAATCCCAAGCCCACCTGAAAGGGGCTATGGCCGATTGAACTGTGGAGAGCCCGGTTATAACTATGTTGTACATAGGGGAGGCTCTCGTCCCATGTGTGTGGATGTTTTGAATTGTACATGCGTATAATGTGTACAATCATTCTGTTGACGACCTCTGTCTGGCCATATGTTTGGGGATGGAAAGTTGTGGACTTGGTGAGATTGGCGTCCAGCATTGACCAGAGGCTGGACCAAAATGTGCTGAGGAACCTGCTATCCCAATCTGATATGATGGACTGTGGGATCCCAAAGTGCACTCACACTCGTTCAAAGAAGATTTTAGCAGTGGCTTCTACTGTGATATTCTTCTTGTAGACCGCCATAATGGCCATCTTCGAGAATCTGTCGACGACCACGAAAACACAGTAATTTCCATGCTTAGTAGAAGGTAGGCCCAACATGTAATCCATGGAGATGGATTCCCAAGGTCGACTAGGGGTAGGTAGCGGAGTATATAGGCCTTGCTTCTTGATGGTCGGTTTGGCAATGGCACAAGCAGTGCAGGATCTGATGTGCTTCCCGACATCCTTTCGAAGGTTCGGCCAATAGAAATACTTCTGCAGTATTGCTACTGTTTTCTCGACCCTGAAATGCCCAGCGACTCGATTGTAGTGTGCTTCCCATATCATCTTGGCACGCTCGCTTGAAGGAACACAAAGGTATCTCAGGTGACATAAAAGTTCATCTTGGAGGTGAAAATTTGGAACTTGCGTACCCCCCAAGAGTGCCTTGTAAGTGTGGCCGAATTTTGAGTCACTCTCGTAGAGAAGTGGCCAATCAGAAGTCTTGTGCCCATAAGAGTTGAGAACGATGGTGAGCGCCACGATCGGTGGTCGGCTGAGGCAGTCTGCAACATTATTGGTGCTACCCTTCTCGTACTTGATGTTCAAATGAAACTGTTGCAGATATGTGGACCACTTTTGATGGCGATCATTCTGCAACTTCCCTTGTGTCTGTATGAACTGAAGGGACCGGTGGTCTGTGTGGATGATTATTTCCTTCCCCAAAATGTAATGCTTCCATTATCGACAAGCTTGCACAATGGAATACATTTCTTTGTCATAATTGGGATACTTGCGAACTGTGTCAGACAATGTCTCACTGTAATATGCCACTGGATGTCCCTGTTGAGTAAGAACTGCCCCAATAGCATAGTCAGAGGCATCTGTCTCGATCTCAAATGGCTATTGCAAGTCTGGTAATGTGAGCACTGGGGCAGAACAAAGGTGATTTTTCAATTCTGGGAATGCCTTCTATTAAGGTTCCGACCAAAGCAATTTTGATCTCGCTCCTCCCTTAATGACTTGACTCGAGGGACAAGGGATATGAGAGAAACCCAACACGAACCTACGGTAGAAATTAGCAAGACCCAGAAAGTTGGGAAGCTCTGTTATAGTGGTTGGGGCTGGCCAATCCCGAATGACTTGGATCTTGGTTGGATCCACATGCACCCCCCTTTCATCAATAATGTATCCCAGATATTGAACCTGGGCCATGCCAAAAGTGCACTTGTCCAAATTGGCACACAACTTGTGTTGCTGCAGTGTTTGGAGGACTTGTCGGATGTGGTGAAGGTGCTCTTCCCAAGTCTGGATGAAGATCAGAATGTCATCCAAGTACACCACTACAAATGAGTTGGTGAATGGCCACAAGATGTCGTCCATCAACCTCATCAAGGTTGCGGGAGCATTCTTCAACCCGAAAGGCATGACCAGCCATTCGAAAAGGCCTTCCTTGGCTTTGAAGGCAGTCTTCCACACATCGAAGGGTTCAATTGGTACCTGGTGATACCCAGACTTCAAGTCGATCTTGCTGAAATATTTTTCACCTTTGAGTTGGTCCAGAAGGTCATCAATCAGTGGGATCGGGTACCTATTCCGGACAATGATCTTGTTCAGCGCCCAATAGTCAATACAGAGTCTCCATGTCCCATCCTTCTTCTATACCAACACGATCGGGCTCCCACAGGGTGAGATGAACTTGGTCGGATGTGACCTTTCTGCAGCAGCTCTTGAATCTGCCTCTTGATTTCATCGTTCTCCAGAACAGAGCGTCGATAGATCGGTCCATTGGGTAGCAGTGCACCTGGGGTCAGATCAGCTTGCCCTGACAGTGCATAGGAACCCCTGTGGGTGAGGTAAAGATGTCCCCATACTCCTCCACAACCTTATCCATTTGTTGTTGTCGTGCAGAGGAGCCCTGTCTGGAGGTCGTGGCCACAGTCTTCTTCTTTCCCTGGGGGTGGATCATCAGGAAAACGAATTTCCTGGTTTGGGAAATGAGCTTACTGCATTGTTTTGCAGTAACCAAAGAGATAGTGGCAGGAGGTGGTACCTCTGGTATCGTGTACAACTTATTTCCCAAATTAACAATAACAGTGCGAGGCCGAGACTCATACATATCATGACGCTTCCACAAGTATGGTTGTCCTAATAATACATCAGAAACATAAATAGGAGCAATGTCACATAATACCTCATTCGTGAAGGGCTTGATGCTATAGGGAAGGCGGCACTGCTAGATGACGCGGAGATCTCGTCCTTGGTGAAGCCACCCGATGGTGTATGGATGTGGGTGAGCTGTGGTCGAAAAGACCAACCGCTTCACGATGTCTGCTGAAATGAGGTTCTTTTGGCTCCCATTGTCGAAAATGAACTGTACCGGGGAGCCCTTTACCCACATCTGGGAGTGGAAGAGACGTTCCTCCTCCTCTGGATCTTCTAGTTCCTCCTTCTAGATCTTCATAGTGGCAACAGTGGCATTGCGCTCCGCATCAATAATCTGTTTCCCTTTGTCATTCCCCTTGTCAGGTTCTGATTCAGAGTCGGAGCATGCATCTGACTCAGAAGCCATCATCTCAGCCACCAGCGACTTCTTGGCCTGACACTCACTTGTGTTGTGAGTGGAGCTCTTACGGAACTCACACCACTTTCCCGTGTCCTTCTTTGGCTTTGCGATGTTGTTATTTTCTTGTGGCTTCAACAGGTTGTCTTGAGTTGCCATGCCTTGGCTCTGTCCTTTGTTCTGCGGTTTTGGAGCACCTTTCCCTTGCTTTTGATTCGTAGGTCAAAAGTATCGCTTCTTCTGTTTGAATTTCTGCTCAATATTGGCAGTATACCGGTAGGTCGTACCAAGCGAGGAGATGTCAAGGAACTCCATTTCCTCCTGCATGTATTTGTGCAGACAACTATGATACTTTAGCACCAGATCTTTCTCTAAATCTTTGATACCCAACTTGGTGCGCAGGGTATGGAACAGATTCGTCAGCTCATGCACATATTGATACCTTTGTTGTCGCAGCGTGGTCCATTGTATGTACTTGTCCTCATAGCTCCCCACGGGATAGTATTGTTCCTTGATGGCGTCTCGGAAAGAATTCCAATTGGGTACGGCCGAGAACAGAGAGGGTTATGTCTCGTCCTTTTTCTCATAGTGGGTTTCCCACCAATCCTTGACATGGGGGGCAGCTTTGAGGAGTGCAAAAATAATCTTCGCCCTGTCGGAAAAGTCATGAACTAAGAAATATCTTTCTAATAGATTCAACCATCTATCTACGGAATCTGCATCTATTTGACCCTCAAATATGGGAATGTCAAAATTTACTTGTACCTTAAAAGGAGTCGCACTTCCAGAGTGGCTGCTGGATGCAGATGCGCTGCCGGTGGGCAACCTTTGAAGGATCTGGGAAAAGTTATCCATCATCGCGTTCCATTGTTTTTCGAGGGCCTCCTCGAGCAATATTTTGATAGGATCTCCTGCTCCCTCGTCTTTCTTTTCGTCCCCCATGGGCATCCGTCGGGGTTTGCGAGGCTGATCTTACAAAGGTTCGACCAGATCGAGCCCTAACTCCTTATACCCCAACCTCGTTGGGGACATGCAAAGAAGGATCGAGAAAAAGCAAACCGCTTCGATACCACTGATCCGGATTTATGCAGGAACGCAACAGAATAAACATATAGCCATAAATACAAATATGCAGCGGAAATAACACTTCCTTTCATTAATATCAAAGAACTGAAATTTTCTTACAGACATAATGGAAATAAAACTAGCTACGGCGCTGGTAGCTATCTCTGAGAAGAGATGTGGTGGCTACAGGCCTCTGAACTGAGTTACAATGAGGCTCGAGGGCCTATTTATTATTTAGAAACAATGAGAAATCCTAAACAGCCAAAACCCTAACCCTAGGAGATGAAGCGCCAAAACTATGGGCCCCGTTTGGGTAAATTGGTGTTTTAACTTCCCGGGGACGTAACTTTGGCATACGATCTTAGTTTGACGCATACCATACCTCGTTAGAAAGATCTATCCGAGGAATACAAATTTTGAGTGAGAAACATGGGTGCATGGATGGATGTTGCTCTCCGTTTTCCCAAAAAACATCGTTTAGGGCCTCAAAACGGCTCCGGAAGTTCAGGACCCGAAAAACTGCTAAAAATAGTAAGTTGTACCGAAACTGAAAAACTGAAAGAGACAATGGTGGGGCCCCAAGTGGAATAAGTGGGTGACCACAAATATCCACCTGGATCATGGTCACTCATAAAATCACTGCCATATTTGCAAATTTTTTGTGGTCTGGACCTGGTCAAGCTAAAAAATTCCATCTTATTAACTTGGCCTCTCTCTCCCGTCCACAATATTTGGGAGGTTGGGGTCTAAGGGACATATAAAATTTTACCTTAGCCCTTCTCTCTTGCAACTTATTGAGGTTCTTCAATGTTTCATGCTTATGGAGTGACATTATGAAGGGTAAATACCTCTATCATCATAGTATGGAGGAATGGGTAGCTGATGGTGTGTCCTCTAAGAGTGGAAAATATGCGATTTGGAGCAGCTTAATGCAAGCTAAATATTGGTTATGTGGTAACCTGAGATGACAATTATGAAATGGAGACACAATTTTAATTAGGTTGGATGCTATCAAGGGTCTACGAGGTGAGCACACCATTTCTCCACAAACACTTAATGCGCTACATAAGTTGGGTTTCAGCCGCTTATCAGATCTAAATAATTCTCTCCCTCTTGAGCGTGTTTCCCTCTCTTGGCCTCATTCCTGGGAAATGGGTCTAGTGAAAAATTTGAACCAAAGTTGGAGACATACAAAATCAATCTCATTGAGTTTGGAATTTCTTTAAATGACAGGTCAAATGCTCTGGTTTGGGGAGGTCATGTTGCTGTAGATAATATTTATGTTAAAGAATTTTATTCATATATCATAGGTTCTTCCACTCCATGTACCTATGACAAGTGGTTGGTTCCCATGTGGAAATGCTCCTCTGAAGATCAAGTGCTTCTCATGGATAATCCTTTTCAACCAAACCTTGACTTGGGGATAATCTGATGAAAAGGGGATTTCGGGGACTGAGAAGTTGTCATTTTTGTCATACAACCTCTGAAGACGTTTTCCATATTTTCTTAGATTTCACTTTCACGAAGGCTATATGGGGTCATGTTGTAGAATTGATAAACCTTAGGATCGATAGTAGTTGACTCTCCATATTTGACTGCTTAATGTATTGGCCTACCTGTCATAGGCCCTATCGAGTTCTCTCCTTATATGTATTTTGGGGGATTTGGGGCTCCAAGAACACCACCTTTTTTTAGGACCAAATCACTGACTGTCATTCTTCTAGCGTGAAAATAGTTTGATACTTCCTCGAGATTGGCCCTTCGTCTCTTATGCATTCTCAACATTCCTTCTATTTTCTGGATTTGGGGTCTATTTTTCCATTGGGCTTATTTGATGGGGCCTCTATTTTTGGGGTCTTTGGTTATGGGGTCGTCTTTAAAATATTTCCCAGCAGAGATTTTTGTTTCTTTTGGAATGGTGGAGGTAGTACAAATTGTCGAGCAGAGGCAGTAGTGTTGTGGGGGTTACAACAGAGCGCTGCCTGGTTGGCTATCGATTCCTTTAAGGTTGTCGATGATTATAAGATATTCATTGATTAGCTATTGGGGATGAATTCTCTGGAGGTTCCATTTTTATATCATTGGATGGATGGCATAGCTACGCTATGTTATACCTTCAACAAAATTTATTTTCTCCACATCTACAGGGAGCAGAATATGGAAGCAGATGCTTTGGATAAAAGAGGGGTTTCCCTTCTACCTAGCAGAATTTTATTTGAGTAATTGATCGTTGGTTCCATATCTCATGTGGGATCCTTCAAGCTCTGGATTTTTGGTTGTCTATTTTTTTGGCTCCTTTTTTTTCGCGGTCTGGGCATGTTGTCGCCTGGCTCATCAGATATTTGTTAGTTATATTAGTTCTCTTATCTTATGCTTTGTATTGATCTTTTTTCAGTGTTCTTAGTTGTTTCTCTCTTGAATGGTCTCTCTCTTTCTCAGCTCTGGACTAATGTAACTTCTTTTATTTATAATGAAGAAGCTCTGTTTTTTTTTTGCTAAAAAAAAAAAGAATCAAATATTACTCACAGGCTTGCATTGTGATCGTATCCACCAAGGTTCTCCATAGTCACCAAATCCAATCACACATGCAACTCAGTTACATTCGCATTGTTTCATTATATAATTATGCTTTAAAAAATTCTTTAATTGTACACCTTTGGTGCCACAGATCGAATTTGTCATGAGGTTTTGATATATATATATATATATAAAAGCCTTTTTCACTTACATTTCCCAACTCCCGTCTCCTGGAAAATAAATTATTAATGCACTTCCAAGGGTTTTAAAGGAACCCATTATTCCATTAAGCTCACATATTGATAAGAAAAACTATGTCTCTCATTTGAATCCAAAAATAAGGTTTCCAACTTGTTTCCTTTTTAGCCAAGCCATATTTCGTGTGCTTGTATCTCAACAAAAATAAAACTTATATGCATAGTGACTGATTCATATATTTCATGGTCAAATTATAATTTATGTTGTAGAAGGCTTTTATAAATTATGATGAATCTTTGAAGTCTCCATGCATTTATTTATATTTAGAAAATGCCACCTTTTCTTTATATGTGCAGAGAAAACCTACAGCTATAACATCATTTTTGATCGACCACATATTATGTTTGTTCTAATTATGCACTAATCAGTTGTCGGTTCCATTGCAAAACATTTTCCGAGTGTTTGTTAATTTAAAGCTCTTGTAATAGTAGATTTATTAATTTCAAAATAATTTATTTTGTTGCAACATGAAGATAACATGATGTTTCTTTTTCAAAATGATTTTTTTTAGCAGTGGTAGGGGCAATAAGAGAAGAGGCCTTGGGATAAGGAGGAGTAGGAATCCAATGATATTTGTCCACTTTGATGGCGACTTTGATGAGTTAAGGAAACTATCAAACACTGGGATTATTAATCTCACTAGACAACCCATTTTGCAGGTCCCTCAAAACTAGCCTAACATTGGTATCCCGATATCCCCAAAAATTTCGACACAAATTTATGTCCTTGCCAATCATGGTTGGAAAATTTCATGCAACCCCAACCATCACAATGTGTTCAAAGGTGGCCTACGAATCCTTTACCTTGTCTGCCACATTTTCCTTTGATCCAATCATTACAACATATACATTCTACTACCTAACAAGCTAATCATATTTCTCAACCAACAACTTAGTCATCCTCACCCGCTTATCAATATCCTTAACCTGCCGCTAGTCAAGGTAAATAGAAGGCCCAAGCCACTAGATCCAATTCATCCCATGGCTCCTCATATTCTGTGACTTCCCAAATGCATCATGGCAGGTTAGAACAACAGACTAAAAGTAAGATGAAGGAAAAAAAATAGCCTCTCATAGCAAACTTGGTTTTTAGTGACATTTTTTTTTGTGTTTATTGTTGAGACTGGTTATATTTTTTTTATCTCATTGGCATGTCATTTATAATTTATGTTACAATTTTCTAGCATGTATATATTTTCTGTTGCAATGCCTCATTTACAAATTTTGGCACCGGTATGTCATACAACACTTTATTTCTTCAATTTTTATGCCATGTGGCCCTATATTTTTGGATATATATCTACATGGTTGTTGTTGATAATTTATTTTGTTTTTATTTTAAAAATGAAAGTCATAAGGAGGTTTTACATGTTTGGGAGGTACACAAAGAATTGGGGTTGATATTTTCATGTGATTTAAATCATACACCAACTTTAGAAATTCATATGTGCATGGGCCTTTGCTATTTTCATATTGTCGATTTATGATAAAAAAAAAAATATATATATATATATATATATATATATATATATATAACGTGTATAGTCAGGAAGCTTGATTTTTTATGGATTATCTGGAGGGTCCCACTTAGTAGGAAATAAAACATAATAATTTAAAGGTTGAATTAATTTAACTTTCTCCATTAGAACTCCAATCCTCACATTCTAATCAACACTTGATTAAAAATTAAATCATAACAAATTTTTAAAGTGGTTCAAATTCCCAAACTACTTTGAAGACCCATAAAATAGGATGGAGCCTTTGAAGGAATAGGAGAGATCACTACGAGGAGAGGTGTGCATTAAAAAGTACAAAATAAAACAAATTATGTAATGAACTGGAGCCAGAATAATTTAATTAAAATTTATGTAATAAAAGTCTTTACAAAAAATGGCAGGGTTTTGGCATCAAAATTCAACCCTTGTTACATTACAATTGAAACAATATATCGAACATTACATTAAGCTAACTTTGTCTAGCTTTCTGGAATAAAAATCTAAACAATATACTAAAAATAAAAAGAATCATTAAAAACTATAGGGAATTTGGAATTGTTAGAAAATCCTTTACCTCCAAATCAGGAAATTGCTTCATTGATGTTGGTCCTCTACCTTGGAATCTGGAGTGGTTAAATTTATTCTCACAAAATTTGTTATCTACCCTTCAAACTTGGTTATCTCTGCCACTCGTATCAACTAGTTGTCCCTTTGACTACAATTTCTAAGTCCAAAATCTGAAAATAATCATGTATGTTTCTGTTTTCCACCTAGTTGATCGAGGAATTATTTGCATTTTGGAATTAAACCCAACCGTATGTTGACTTTTTTGTCCATAATATTTTCCTTCGTCATCTTTTAAGTGCTTAACCATTGTCGCAAAATATTTGGGAAGAAAATATTTTGGTAAAATATTTCCTAAATATTTTTTAAACCTGTAAACTCATATTTCTCTATTTTCATGAATTTCATAAATGAAATCTCAAAATATTTCCTCAAATGAGTTTATCCTGTAAAACCATCCATTGATTGAAATCCATGTCTTTTTTTTCCCTGAATTTATAAATTTATGAATAAATAGATTTCATAAACATATTTCATAAAACCATCGACTGATTTCATTCCCATGGTTTTGAAAACCATGTCTTGTTTTTCCATGATTGGAAAAATATATTTTAGTTTTCCTTTTTCACTCTTGTAAAATCTTTGGATAATATATAAATTTGCTTGCATACCTTGTAGACCTTCCCACTTGATATTCATAAAATTCAAATCAATGTAAATAGTGGTTTTACAACGTTCTTTCCGAGGAGGAGGGGGGTCTGAAATCACGAGAGGATGACAAGTGTAAAAAGCAGTAAAGGAGAAACAACTTTTCGGAAAGGGGGGTAGGTTAAAAGTTGAATAAGAAACCCCCGCAAACCATCGATTCGACATTTCACAAATCTGTCCCATAGGCTATTTTTAGCCTCGTGGACATTAAAAATTATTTTTTTCTTTATTTTCTTTCTTGATGCATTTAAATCATGGTGGTTTAATGTGTTAAGTGTGGTGTGGGGACATAAGTTTAATTTGCCTTTTTATTTGCCTTGCCTTTAAATGCTTGACTGTTGGTGAAATTCGATCCCTGGTGGCTATATGTTGCATGAATAGGAATAGAGATATAAAATTAATATTTAATATTTTAAATAAATCATTTTTATACAAAATATAAAAATATATTTTTTATTAAATTAAATTTATTAAAAAGAAAAAAAGAAAAAAAATCAACACTAATTTTTAACCCAGCTATTCATATAATAACGTTTTTGCCCCAGAATTTTCATATGCCTCCAAATTTAGCTAGAAAATTAATTAGAAAGTTTTTAAAATATTTTGTAACTTTTAAAGGTGTCAAAAAAAGTTACAACAACTTCTATCATAAAATGATTATATTTGGAATCGAAAGACGAGCCACAGTGGGAAATTTTGTGGCTCACTACTCAACACAGAGCGCAATATTGAATTGGAATTGGTTTAGGAATCTCCAGTCCATTAGACAAAGCAAGTGGGCGTCTTACCTAGGTTAAAAAAAATGTTTTGGAATCCATCTATTGATTGTTATAAATGTCATTTATTCATATTTCTTCATTGGAAATCCACCTCCTTTCTCACTCTGGTTCTGGGGGAATTGAATCCCCATACTATTGTTTCTTTGTTATTATCCTGGGTGTGGAGCAGGGAAGGGGATGAAAAAGATAATTGGACAGATTTTCATACAATGGATACCATTTCTTATGGTAATAAGTTGTTGGATGTTGGGGATGTAATTTATAAAGGATACATTGGCCTAGTGTGTAGACGAGGTTCGCCTATTGAACTTAATGTCAGTGCTTAAATGAGATGTTTCAACTTTGGGTTTCTTCTATACGAAAGGGTGGTTGTGAAACGCAGGGCCTACTTTGAGGTAGTGGGGATATTTATTCACAATTTCAGAGTTAGTGTGTTGTTAGATACCATCTCGTTCCATATCTTTATCGAGTGGGAGGGGTGGTGGACTCCCTCCTTTGTCGTGGTCTAGGGTTCCCTCTTAGGGGGCAGAAAATTTTGAGTCAATTTGCTACCTTGTGCAGTGGTGGAGAAAATTGTTAGAAATTATGCACAGCAGAAACAATAAAAAATTTGCCCAAAGAAATAAACATAAAAGGTCAGCAACAAATCATTAACATAAACACAAATGTTTAACCGGGAAAAACCCCAAACTCCGGGGAAAACCCATCCTAATGAAATTTCATTAGTATTGGCCAAAACCCTGACCAATCCGGCCAAGTGAGCCTTCACCGCTCACCTCCAGGCCTACCTTACAATGAAGTCTTCCTAGCCTTTTATAGGCTCCATTACATGCAATACCATAGGCTAAAAACTATGGGTGCACAAAACCATGTGCCCCAAAACCACCATTGTTTACCTAGTCCACATTGACTCTACCCCGAGTCATGTTTACCTAACAATTCCCCCCTTAAACTTGACTTGGGGCTTCTTGACTAAATCCAGCCAAACCTGCTAAGTGAGACAACCTCGCTCACTCTAGCTCTTCCCCCCTCAAATTTTTACCCAGGGTAATTGTTAATTTGGCATCCCCCTTATCACCTAGGTCTAACCCAGACTTTACCAGTGATTACCCAGGGGTACGCATGCCATACCAGGTCTTACAGCAGTATGCCCATTTACATGTAATAAAATTAACTCCATTATAATAAAAAAAAAAATTTGTTTCATTGTTGCTGGTCTTTGTATGACCATTCTCTACATTCATTCATGATGTCCTCTCCAAAGAGGACATCATAATTGTACATGAATCTGCCCTCTACGCTTTTGCTGGTCCATTTTAATTATCTGCTTGATTGCTTGGTAAAGCTGCTCTTTTCCACCATCGACCACGATTTTGACATGGCCCTCAATTGCACTTCACGTTGTTGAACCTTCCCAAGATCCATTCATGAAACAAGGCTTCATAATTGCTATAAATGCTGAACAACTAAAATCTTCGGAACCGAATAAAATAAGGGTATACCTCATGTTGATTCTTACAAAACACCAACAGGCTCAGGCTCAGGCTCAGTCTCACCATTCAAGACCAGTGCAACATCCAACGCTGCTTCTAAAGATATGGAATCAAGAGAATTCGCCAACTTAATATCTCTTTTAGGTTGATTCAAGAATCGTGCAAATATGTCCTCTTACTCTTCTCCTGCCCGGATGTGTGACCAGCATCGCTAACAGGGGAACCTACGGTTTTAATCAGAAAACTTTTAATCTGCGTTTTCACAGAAGAATCTAGAGATCTCCATCCATGAACTAGCTAGGCTTTTCTGTTTACATCCTTAGCATCCAAGCAGTTCTTCAAAAAACAAACCCGCAAGCCTCCGGCTTTCAACGGGCTTATCCTTATCAGCGAGCTCGCGGGACAAAGATATCAATAAGGCCGGGAGATTCTGGTCCTAAAACTGTCTGAGGTTCTCTTCAACGAGCTTTCGAACCCTGCCATCCACGGACTGGGCATTCAGGAGAATCTGGGTCACCACCGCAGGATTGATGCACCTGCGCTTCCAACAAACGTTTCGTATTATGGAATTGGATCCTTCCAGCGCCCATGCCTTTGACCAAAGAATAACCCTCTATCACAAAATTGTGTGACCCATTTACATTGCTGGTAACCGATCTCGAGATTGAAGCCGAGATCGCCGTTCTCGATTCCATTCTGCATTGTTGACGGAAATATAGACGCAGCCGACCTTTTCATTGCAAACGGCTCACAGATAATTCAGCCGCTAGAAACTCGTTGGGAATTCCTGTTCATTCACATGCAGCCTTATTTCTCTAGATTGTAGATCCACACCGGACCTAACTCCTGAATCCACTGCCCACGGTGTGCAAAGAACCGACAGAGATCACCACGCATCGAAGATGGAGACCCTGCGATGGAATCTGGGTCCGCCACAAACCCGCAATGCTCAGCATTTCCCAACCATCACGTCTCCACCCGAGCACAGCATATTTCCTTTCTCATTTCTTCATGTCTAACTCTTTGCCAGCTCTAGATCCACACTCGATCTGACCAGTTCTTCGCTCACGGCGCAAGATCCCACGCAGATCGGACATGCTTAAACCATCGACTTAAGTTTTTGCAGTTTTGTTTTAAATGGCATTTGACCAACCATTCAACGTTCTCAGCGCGTAGTCCATTATGCCCAATAATCCGGTCCTGATTGCTCACTCCAGCTCCGATACCAATTGTTATAAATTATGCACAGCAGAAACAATAAAGAATTTGCCCAGAGAAATAAACATAAAAGGTCAGCAACAAATCATTAACATAAACACAAATGTTTAACCGGGAAAAACCCCAAACTCCGGGGAAAACCCATCCTAATGAAATTTCATTAGCATTGGCCAAAACCCTGGCCAATCTGGCCAAGTGAGCCTTCACCGCTCACCTCCAGGCCTACCTTACAATGAAGTCTTCCCAGCCTTTTATAGGCTCCATTACATGCAATACCATAGGCTGAAAACTATGGGTGCACAAAACCATGTGCCCCAAAACCACCACTGTTTACCTAGTCCACATTGACTCTACCCCGAGTCATGTTTACCTAACAAAAATATCACCCACTTCAGGACAACATCGTCTTTCAACGCAAGTCCTCCATCCAACCTACTCTAACAATTAGTACAAGTCAAATGGTTTTGAAGATTTCTTCTCATCCAGTCCAGTCTATTGATTTTGTTGCCGCTATACCAAGGGAAAGGGGCAAACCGAGAAGGGGGGCCGGATATAATGAAGAACAAGCCTGTAGAGGGAACTCTTTCCTATAGGATATGGTAGTAGGATCTCTGTCACGATACTATGGGTAGCGTCTTCTACCTATGCAATAAGAACTAACTTAATAAGTAAGGGAAGCATCCACCCAATGATATTCCCTCTCTGACTATGTAGTGAGGGAAGAATGGTAAGCCTGGATCCCAAATATAGTTCAAACTTAGAGCAGGGAAAGCCAATACATCTAGACTATTGTCTTGTATTGGAAAATGAAATTCATTTTGGGAAGAGCATTATTGGATATAATGAAGAACAAGCCTGTAGAGGGAACTCTTTCCTATAGGATATGGTAGTAGGATCTCTGTCACGATACTATGGGTAGCGTCCTCTACCTATGCAATAAGAACTAACTTAATAAGTAAGGGAAGCATCCACCCAATGATATTCCCTCTCTGACTATGTAGTGAGGGAAGAATGGTAAGCCTGGATCCCAAATATAGTTCAAACTTAGAGCAGGGAAAGCCAATACATCTAGACTATTGTCTTGTATTGGAAAATGAAATTCATTTTGGGAAGAGCATTATTGGATAGTCAAGAAGTGAGGGGAGACATGCAACAAACCCTAAACCATCTGCATGGCCATCTCAAATATTATGAACTTCATTTGGACCTAATGGATCATCGATTAGCTAGAATCGAGAAACACCTTCGAATAACTCCAAATCGAAGTAGCGAGCTCGAACTCCAAACCCATTTCTTAAATAGATGATTGCATAGGCTTCATATATTTTTTTGCAACTATTTTTGTTAGTGTCTTGATATGCCAACACTATTGTAAAGGCCTTTCTCAATTTTTTATGCCATGTTCTATTTGTCTCTCATGATTCTTGCAGGGTCCAATTTTGGTTATGGTTTGGTCTCCCTGCTGAGAGAGACCGGAATTAATTATTTAGTTTTCTGTTGTAATTCCATGTTTTGATATTATATATATTATTTTTTTAGTAGCATACACAAATCAAAAGTTTAAATTTATTTTGAAAGTAGTTAATTAAAAAAAGAATGTCATATGAATAAGTGTCATATGAAATGAGTTATTGTTTTTTGGGCAAGTGGTATTGATAGGTCATGGTATTGACCAGTTGAATTGTAACAAAGTGTTTTACAAATCAAGAATCTCCATGTTAAAATGGGGGTGAATCTTTATACTCAAGAATCTTGTTACATGTGTTTTTTTTTTAATGTGTATATGTTTAACTTATATATATATATATATATATATATATATTTATTTTATCAACCATATAAATTAAATAGTTAGTAAATGTTGCATCAATCCATAATGAGCATCAAAACACTTACTTCATATGCATCTCAAGTTGTTAAAATTAAAAAATCATAAGAATTAACTAAATTGTAACTTTATTTAAAATAATAATAATTATTATTATTATTATTATTATTTTATATATATAAAAGTTTAGCATATAAACATTTTTTAAAAGTGTGATTCTTAACCATGGAGATAGACCTCACTTTACCATAGAGATTATTAATTTATAAATCAGCTTTATTACAATACCATTTTTCAATATAATAGTTTTTGAATACCACAGGCCCAAAAAACCATAACTCATTTTCATATGGCATTGTTCATATGACCTTTTTTTTATTAATGAACTTAATTAAGAGGGAAAGAAAGACAGAACTACTGTGAAATAAATCTCATCCTTTGATTTGTGTATACTACTATGAATATTTTAGATAGGTTAAATCCCTACCATCCACCTAATAATTATTGATAATAAAATTGAAATTTTGGAAGACTTGTTCCAAAATAAAGATGCCCATTAGCATAATTATTATCACTTTAAACAAAATTATAATTTTGTTAATTGATATGAATTTTTTTTAATTTTAGGAACTTGAGATGTATGATGAATTTAGTGTTTTGATGTTATCATGGATTCATGTCTATTGTATTTATCAGTGATTTAATTAATATGGCCAAGTTAGTTTAAATTTAATTTATTTTTATAAAATTAATTAGATTTATTTGAATGATGAAGAGGAATAAGTTTAATTCATGTAAATGACATAATAAGATTTAATATAATGGTTTCTAGGTTATTCCTAATATAAAATATAAAAACCTTTTCATTAAAAAAAAACAGCAACATCTTTAAAAAAAAAAAAAATTTAAAAAAAAAATATAATAATTAATAAATAATAATAAAAATTCAACATTCATTAAAAAATACATGAACCTATGAGAAACTTACTTTTAAAATATCTTTGAAAATACCTCATTTCTGAATATAATCGCCTTTGTGGGAGAAGACTATTGGAAAGAATTGAGGATCCTATAAAGAATATCAGTGTTGTTAATATATAATGTCAATCATTTTCAGAATGAGATTATGCAAGGGTGTGACAATTTTCATATTTATTATTGGTTATTTAGAGTTATATAGATAACGACAAGTTTTAAGGCTGGTTAATGTAATAGCCGAAAATATAAAAAATCTAAAATTTAAAAATATTGGTTCAAATAATGTATATTTTTTTATTTTAGATTTCTTTTATATAAATTGTTTAGTTTAGTTTTTTTTTTAATCAATCACTATGGTTCATTTTCGTTATAATTTATGTTTTTATAATCACAAAAAATAATATTTTTAATAATTCAAATATGAAAATATTACATATAAATTATTTATAACAGGAAGAAAATCCACCAAAGGATATTGGATCATTTATATTTAGAGAAGACAGACATTCTCACATATAATGAAATCACTGTTAAATTGGAATATTGATGTGATTGCTTGAGATTTTATTAAACTGCAGGGTTACATATATACTTCTCTAAAAGAGCTATAACTCATAACTGAAAAATAACTACACTAAACTGCTAAACTTCCTAACTGCACAATATCTCGTAGGATTACAACATTTCCCCCTTTAATTCAAAGGGACATTTGACATACCAAGTAAGGATCTAAATTTTTCAAACTTTTTCACGCCCTAATGCTTTGGTAAAAATATCTGCAATTTGTTCAGAAGTTGGACAATATGTCATATGAATTGTTTTGGCCTATACATGATATCGAATCAAATGATACTTGGTGTTGACATGTTTGGTTCGATCATGAAACTTTGGATTCCTAGCCAGCTGAATTGCAGAAGAGTTGTCGAAAAATAGAGGAGTTGAAGCTTTTTGTTTCTCCTGCAACTTCGAGTATTTTCCGAAGCCAAATGATTTCCTTAGTGGCTTGAGCTGTTGCAACATATTTGGCCTCAGTGGTAGAATCAGTAGGAACAGATTGCTTACGCGAGCTCCAATTGATGGCTGTTGATCCAAGATTCATCGGATATCCAGAAATTGTGACTCCATTTTCTTTATCTCCATCAAAATCTTAAGCTGAATAACCAGTGAGATGGAAGTCTAAAACTTTGGAATATTTGATGTCATAAGTTTGAGTTCCTTTTAAATATTTCAAAACTCTTTTTGCTGCTACCCAATGCCCCTCACAAGGATGATGCATAAACCTGAAAAGCATTCTGAAGGCAAAGGTTATATCAAGACGAGTAATAGACAAATAAATCAAACTTCCAACAAGTTGCATGTACTTTGTTGGATTTTCAAACGACTTTTCTTCTTCGGAAGTGAGTTTCAAGTTCTGCTCCATTGGAGTAGCAACAGGATTACATTTTTTCATACCATATATGTTCAATAACTTATCAACATATTTCTTCTGAGAGATGAAAATATGTTGTGGTTTTTTATCAACTTCAATACCAAGATAATAATGAATTAAACCTAAATCCGTCATATCAAAAACCTTTTTAAATTCCTTCTTTATAGATGATATATATTCATCATTGTTTCTTGTGATCATCAAATCATCAACATATACAACTAGATATACAACTGATCTTCCAACTTTCTTAAGGAAAAGAGTTGCATCATCTAGGTCAAAATGTTTACAGTTTAATTTAAGAATATGTTCAGTTAGCTTCTGATACCATGATCATGGCGCTTGTTTCAAGTCGTATAAAGACTTCATTAGTTTGCAAACCTTTTGTTCTTTCCCTTTAACGGAAAAACCTTTTGGCACATGTTAACATCTTCTTTCAAATCTCCATTTAAAAAAACAGTTTTGACATCCATGTGATGAATTTTCCATACTTTATGAGTTGCAATAGCAAACAAAGATCTAATAGTGCCCCATTTAGTTTTAGGAGAAAAAGTCTTTGTATATTCGATACCCTCTTTCTGTGCATATCCCTTCGCTACAAGTCTTGCTTTGTGTTTGTCTAGCAAACCATCAGCTTTATACTTAGTTTTATAAATCCATTTGCAACCAATAGGTTTGATGCCAGCAGGAGGATCCACCAGCCTCCATGTACCATTTTTTATGAGAGCATCATATTCCTTTTGCATTGCATCTTTCCACTGTTCACAACTAGCAGCTTCTTCAAAGCAAGTAGGTTCACAATCCACAGAAAAATTAAATTCACAATGAGAATAGTTACCTAAAGAACTTCCAGCCTTAAACTCATCATATTTCTTTGGAAATGCTCGAATACGATTTAACCTTCGCAAAGGTTGTGTAGGAATTTGTTCAGGAAGTTGCTCATCTTATTCATCTGGCTCATATCTTTCCATTTATTTCATTGTTTCTATAGAAACATTTGCATCAACTAATTCCTCATCAGCAACAATAGAATTATCATCATAAACCACAACCAATTTCTCATCATTGAGAGAAGGAAACTCCACAGACTGATCTAATATAGGAATCCCCCCTTCAAGATGAGGAAGTATATTATCTGATTCATAATAAAACTTGTGAGGCACAAACTTTTCTATTTGATTAAGTTGTCTATCAACAATGAGGGAATATTTATTAGTTTCAAGGAAAATTACATCTCTTGAAAAAATAAATTTTTTGTTGTCTTCATCATAGAATCGGTATGCCTTAGAAGTCATGGAATACCCTAAAAATATACATTTTCTACTTCGTTCACTCAACTTATTCCTCTGATGTTTAGGAATCAAAGCATAACACTGAGAATCGAAAATTCAGAAATGTTTAACAGCAGAAAGACGACTATACCACATTTCATATGGAGTTTTGTTGTTAATGACAGAGGAAGGGCACCAATTTCTAATGTATGCCGCACAGAGTTCGGCTTCTCCCCAAAACATTAATTTTACATTCTTAAAAAACATCATTGACCTTACCATATTAAGCAATGTTATGTTCATTCGTTCAGCAACAGCATTTTGTTGCGGATTATATGGTATTGTGATCTGGTGTTTGATGTCATTCTCTTACAAATATGTTTCAAAAGCATGTGAAGTATATTCTCCTCCATTATCAGTCCTTATAGTACTAATATTAAGTTGTGCTTCATTTGTTATCAATAGATGAAATTTCTTAAACATATCTAAAACTTGTGATTTTTCTTTAAGCAGATAAACCCAACACATCCTTGATAATCATCAATAAAAGTGAGTATGTATTTATTTCCATTCGCAGTTGATACAGGCATTGGACCACATAAGTCAAAGTGTATGAGACTTAATTTTCTTGTAGCTCTAGACTTAGAATTCTGAAAAGACTGTTTGTGACGCTTGCCCAATATACAAGCATTACATGGGGTCAATTTTCTGGGAACTGTTGGAAGTCCCTTAATCCCCTGTTGTTTCATAATAAGAATACTTTCATAATTAACATGACCGAAGTGTGCATGCCATAATAAAGAAGATGACAGAGTATCATTTTGTTGAACCAAATAAGTTGTGTTCAATGCAACAGACGACATATCATGCAACTTCAATAATTTATCCTCTTCCACACCAGTCATTACAGTTTTATTGTCAGTTTCTCTTCTAATTTCTACTTTACCATCAAATATGTGAATGGAATGTCCCTGCTGTCTTATTTGTATAAGAGATAAAAAAATTCTTTGGAACTGCGGAATGTAAAGTACATCATTCAAAATATAATTTGGAAGTCTAGGAATTTTTAACTGAATTGAGCCAATCCCTGATGGTTTGATTTGGGACTTATCAGCAAAATACACTACTCCGTCAATACTATCATTGAATTGATCAAACAAATCTCTTTGAAAGGTCATATGACATGTGGCACCTGTGTCTAGAACCCAACTGTCATACCATGAAGAAAAAGAAGTACTAAAAACATCTTCCATGTGGAAATTACAATGTGCGACAACATAATGTGCATTCTTAGAAGACTGTCCTCTATCTGGAATTATATGATATTTATTTTCAAGCAATTTTTCTCTTTTTTCATTAATTTTATCCCAGGGAATTCTACAATTTGCAATAGTATGTCCAAGTTTACCACATCTAAAACATTTTACAGCTAATTTGTCAAAAAAAATATTTGTTGTTCATTCTACTGTCTATCTCCCTTAATATTTCTACCCCCCTTGCCTCTATAATTCTTCCTACCTCAACCTCTATTACCTCTAGTATTTCTGAAAGATTCCTCCTGAAGGTTTTGGTCTTTTTGAGCATGACATAGAGTTTCGGTATTAGACCTATGTGATGCTTCTTTCTTGCTAAAAGCTTTCTCTCTTTCTGCAATTTTCCCTACTAATTTGTCAAAATCCATATCTTTTAATTTCCCACTAGCTTGGAGAGATTCCAAGTAGTGTGAATAACGAGGGTAAAGAGATTTTATAAAGGCAGTAAGCGACAAATCAACTTTAACTCCAATACATTCAATTTCATGATTGATGGCTTTAATTTCAAAGACAAATTTTAGAGGATCATTAACGCCCATTTCCAGATTAAATAACTTCAACAATAACTAAATTATCTTCAATTCAGAATGTGAATCATAAAGCTCTTTTAGCTTTGTTATGGCATCATAAGTTGTTTTACTCTGAGTAATGTATTTGCTTACCTCTTCTGAAACTGAAGCGGATATTAAGGCAAAGGCCTTCTTATCCTTACTTTTCCAAATTGTGAGTTGTTTCCAATCATCAGGTTACACTGGTGCATTCTGTCCTTCTCCTTCACAAACTCCATCCCATAAATCATTAAAAATGAGAGTATTTTTAACCTTTCTAAACCATTCCTAGTAATTGTATTTTCCGTTCAAAACAACCTCGATTAATGATACCAAGGAATTCATCTTAAAATCTGATTTGATATTAAAAAATTCAGATTCAACCACCAAAAAAAAAAAAAAAAAAAAAAAAAAAATAAGCAATCACCGGCAGAGATTTCTCCAAAAAAACTATGTTTTTAACTAACAGATTTAGTGCTTCTAATTTTAACCACAAGCACGCACACATTTATCCTAATAAAACTCTGTATTTCTCTTAAAAAACACTTTGTTTTTAACTTGCAGATTCAGAGGTTTTTATTGTTTTTTTTTCTCAGCAAAACACATATTTCCTTTAAAAAAAAACTTCTTCTTTTCTTTTTTTTTCTTTTCTTTTCTTTTCTTTTCTTTTTTTTTTTTTTTTTTTTTTTTTATTAACTTAAAGATCATCAAACACGATGTTGGCAAAAAAAAATTTCCAGCAAAAATCCTCTCCTGGGGTTCAAGCTGGCAGTCACTCCAGCAAACAACAAACTTTCCTCCACAGCGCTGGTCCACCAAAAAAATAAATGTCTCTTCTGCATCGGCAATCTGATGGCAAAAAAAATTTGTTGATAGTGTTGGCGCAGTGCTGACAGTCTCTCCTAGGCACAGTCTGGTTCTTCTTATGCACCAGCGATCCAATTGGTCAATGATCTATGTGATTGTGGTACAGATGGGGAGTCACATATGCATTGAAGACAGAGGGGGGCACATTGCAGGTTGAAAAACAGTCAACCACTCCCTTAACATCAATGTTGCCGCCAGCCTCTTCGGATCTCCAGTGTGCTCTGTTACCACTGTTAAATTTGAATATTGATGTGATTGCTTGAGATTTTTTAAACTATAGGGTTACATATATACTTCTCTAAAAGAGTTATAACTCATAACTGAAAAATAACTACACTAAACTGCTAAACTGCCTAACTACACAATATCTCGTAGGATTACAACAATCATTATATACAAGATAATTGAAATCATTATGTACAAGATAATGATATGCAGTTTGGTTATTATTCCGTGAAAATGTTTCATTATGTTATACTTTAATTTTTTGAAATCCACCAAAGGACATTGGATCACTTATATTACTTATATTCAAAGAAGACAGACATTCCCACATGTAACGAAATCATTATGTACAAGATAATGATATGCAGTTTGGTTATTATTCCATGAAAATGTTCATTATGTTATACTTTAATTTTTTGAAAGTATTCTTTATAATTTATGATCACAATCACAAATTTCTCATAATTTTTTAATAGTCCACTACTCATTGCATCTGGTGAAGAAGTGAGATTGAAATTAGTGAAATGAATCACATAGCTCACAGGGGTGAAGGAGTGGAATTGAAACTAGTGAAATGTCAGTCATCACTTCTAGGGCTTTCCACCAGGAACCACGACTTCCCGGAAGGTCACCCGTCCCAAAACTCATCTGGCTCAAGCGCGCTTAACTATGGAGTTTTTCCCACAATCAAACCCACTTAGCTTGCTACCCCATTTGCAAAAGCAAGTTCCCTTTCAGTAACAATATGTAATGGAAAATAATAGTTCATAATGATCACAGATGTTTTAAAGTTTCCATTAAAACAGTGGATTCTTGGGAGAGATCTTAAATGGTACAAAGCGGAAACTACCATGGTTTTATCAATTTTATATTTCACCTGTATAAACTGGGGACCCTAGAATATCGCACAATGAAAACCAGACAAATACTTATGGGCTTGTTCAATAAATCATAGAATATGGATAACCAGGTGTATTCTAGCTCATCTTGAAGAACAAAAAGTTGTATGAAAATTTATATTTCAGATTGTGGCAACTACATCGTATTCCTTAGATCTTGGACTTGATGGAGAACACAAGATTATATTTTACATTGTGATAGTTGTATTACATTCATTAAATTTAATTGGATTATTGTATGTATACTATATTCAATAAAAATTAGATTCGATGTGGATTCCAAACGTTAAGTGGTTAAACATTTAAGTTTTAATTCAAATTATAGCAAAGATATTTACATGAAATTCAAAATAAAAAATTACAGTTTTATGTATCTACAATGTTATTGAAAAAAAAAATGTTACAAATAGTTTTCGTTAAAAATATAATTATTTAATTTTATTTTTAAAATATAATAAAGTCTCTCATATGTGATGCAAAATAAGAGAAAATTTATACATCCACAATGTCAAATTTAAGAAATGAAATGTAACAAAATCCTTTAACCCCCTTTCAAGTATTGTTTTATAAAAAATTGTATTGTGTTATTGGAATGGTTGATTTTTAAATTATATGATTGGTTGGTTGTTAAATATAAAATTGGTCAAAAATATAGTCCATCATTTAAATTGATATTTTAAAAGCAAAATTTAAGAAGAAGAAGTTTTAAAAAATCAAGTAAAACTTTATAGAGTTCATTGTTCATAAAGGTAGTCTACATTTATGAAAAAAGAAACATGCAAATCAACATATGACCAAAATTCTCCAAACCATGAGTAAGAGTGGTTGCAATACTGAAATTATTGAATGGAATTGGATTTGGAATCACCACACATGCCATCTAATCATGATGATTTAATAAATAAGAGAAAACACATATTTTTTCTTAACTAGATTGGGTACATATTAAAGGGTATTCCTCTGCATTACTAATTCCCACAATAATAATGGGGATCCTAGATGGAGTTTATTTCACTTGGTCACGCTAATTAGTATTGAGATTGGAATTTCTATTCATCTCTTGTCAATATATGTGTGCTTTATAAACGAGTTAATGAAATAGCATCTCACCGAGTCTATGGTCAATTATGAAGAAAGAAATTTGCATTAATAGGTTTCAAATGATCGTAATTCAGGAGTTATAGGCACATTTCCTCAATGCTATATTTTTTCTCAATTTTTCTCGAACTCATTTGGTTCTACCATGAATAATTAGCTTAGTTTGAGACTTTCTGATGTTGCTAGATTCTTGGTTGAATTATTTGATAGGTATATCATTGATTCTTTCTAGGCACCTCGCAAATGTTAGCAAGATCATTCCTTCCCAAATAAATTTAGCCTTCACTACCCCTTTGGCAATATTTTTCTTTTCTTGTCAAATAATAAGCAACTTTGGTTTGGAGTGATACTTTGAATCCATACTACCATCATTTTGCTATGCCAATTGTTCCAACATTTTTATGGCTACAAATATACTCATTATGTTTTAATAGAGTTTTGAAATAGAAACAAGGAAAATGATGCTTCATTGGTGCAACCCCCTATAGAATAATTTACAATCCACTAGTTCTTTATTCTCTCATTTACACCTTTGTTTATTGGAGCTATAAAGCTCATTGAATCTCGGCGTGAGCGCACACTCTTCATTACTTCACCATTTTAGCATTCAAACTTTGTGATTAAAATATAAAGAGGATGTAAGGAGGATATATGCGAGTTGCTCGAGTTTCACATTCAAACACCAAAAACATGAACAAATATGCACAAAGGATATATAAATGAAAGATTCCACGCAAGATGACATGGAAGTTTATGTTATTTAGTTATTCCTTTTGTTAATTAACAATAGTGTGCAATGTCTAATCATCTCACTTGCAAAATACAAACAAGTAAGATCATTAGCTATAAAAAGGCTGTTAATTATTACAAGGGTATGTGGTGAAGTGTTTTAATGTGGAGACTTTACAAGGTTTGTCTCAACCAAAAAGAGCAACTTTCATAATGCCCTTGGATTTATTCATGTATATATTTTCAATGTTATAGGATATCTAGCAACAAACTAATGCCCTTGGATTTAGTCATGTATTTATTTTCAATGTTATAGAATATCTAGCAACAAACTATGTTCTTTTAAGAATTATTTCTACTCTTCAAAGTGCTTAGAGATTAAAGTTCTCAATGAAATCCTTATTGTGTTTATTATTGTTGTATTTTTTGTGATTCGCATTCTTAATATATGGGAAATTTTACTTCTTTAATTGTATACTAGTTTTGTATCTTGGATTTATTTTAGATTCATATTTCCAATCTAACTCAAGATTTCAAAATTTTGTTCAGCTCATAACTATGGCTTAATAGTGGATTTTTGGTTTCACTCATAACTATGCTTCACTCCAAATAACCATAACCATATTCGAATTTAGTTATCACATCAATTTTCAGTTTTATAACAGTGGCATCAGAGCTCCAAATAACAACCACATTCAATCTATATCTAGTTATAAAATTGTAGTTTAATTTAGTTTTGCAATAATAATATGAAAACTATGAAAAACAACTACATTCATATATGTCATGTAAATAAAATCTTAAAATACATTTGAGCACAATCAAGTGTAAAATTCATTTTACTACTGAACCATACCCCTTGATATGAAGTATAGCTACATATATCTAGTTTGAAGCATTACTCCCAACTTTCACTTGTGCATCTAAGAACAATATTTGAAGGTTTGACAGCTTTAGTGGATGGTTGCAATGCATTATGTTGTAAATCTTTCAAGTGGATGGTTGCAATGTATTATGTTGTAAATCTTTCCACTCAATTTACAGAAAATAAAGCCTTTAATGAGTGAAAATTAGACTTTGCAAGACATTTACATTAGTATTAGTTAGTATTAGTTTGAAATGAGAGGTGATTATCAATTTTTTTATTTTTGCATTGCAATTTCATTATACATATATGGTGAACAAAAATAGGATAGGAATTGATTGGCTATTTCAATTAAAAAATATTATAGTACTTTTTAAATAGATGTTATTTATGTAGATCAACATTGTTATGAATTTATTGGTGTTTAGTTATCGGTAAATATTATAATACTTTTAGATAGATGTTACCTGTACGGATCAACATTGTTATGAACTTATTGGTGTTTAGTTTTTGGTGTTTTTTGGACATTAATTTTGAATTTACTTATTTTGAGTTAATGTTCACCTTTTTCAAAATTTTATAACAATCTCATTTGAATTTACTTATTTTAAATTAATGTTCACCTTTTTTTCAAAAAAAAATTGTGTTATAAATTATAAAGTGTTTACTATTAAAAACTATTTTTTCACTTACATTTAAAGTCAATTACAAGATATTATTTCAACGGTTACATAATGGTTAAAATTTCCAAATTTATTAAAAATTTCCTTGTCCTTAGAACTTAAAATTCTAAATTTTAGATTTTAAATATAATAACAAAATTTTGATTCAACTTCTAACTAAATAATTACACTATAAAAATAATCATAACAAAATTATCAAAACTTTACATGATAATAAGCATCAAATTATCATAAATCACTTTTAAATTTAACCTCCACAACAATATTTCTATTAAATATTATCAAAATATGACTTTTTAATTTAAAATTATAGCAATGATATTAAAACAACTAAACTATATAAAATTATAGTAGTGGTATTAGAGCAACTAAACTATACTAAGAAAAGACTTCCAAGACTTCCATTGAACAATCAAATGATCCCTTTCCACTTAGATTTATAGCCATGGCATGAGAGAAAATAATTTTGCTCCAAAACCATTGCAATGAAAGACTTTGGTGTCATATGAAAGTTAAATAAATAACCTTAAAATCTAAGGTAAGGAATGGTAAAAAAACTTTTAAAGCATAAATAATGCTTCGACAATATAATTTTTAATAGAAATTTTGAAATTTTGAAATAAATTGAAAATATTTTAATTTAATTATCAATATGGATTATTTTCATTAAAAAAATAATCTAATAATATATTTTCAGTATCAATTATGTTTTATAAAGCTAATATTAAATTATGTCTATAATGCAATAAATTATGTTCATAATTATGCAAGGTATGTTAATGTAAATACTTTGTAAAAAAATTTAAAAATTATCATATATTTGTGTATAAATACAATTTTATGGATATCAATTTAATATAATTTTATGTATATGAATTATATTACATAGGTTTAATATTTTGAAGAAATCAAATTACATAAAGATTAAAATTAAAATAAATAAAATTAAATAAAAAAGAATGTATCGTAAATGTTTTAATTTGTTTAAAATAAAATAGAAATAATAATAACCTTATACAAATAAAATAAAAATAAAAATAAAAATAACTCATAATATTAAAAATATTAAAAATTGATAATATTGGCTCAGAATATTCATGTGTGGAATGTGGCAGAGAAATTATACCAGCTTAAATCAGCCTATAAGTATTTTAACAGCCAAAAATATCTTAACAAGGATCAAATGTTTTGATATCCAAACATCTTATAAAAAAAAAAAAGTAATATGCCAACCCATTTGGAACACATTTAACTTTTATTTTGGTGTTCATAAACTTTAATATCAATCATCATTGTTTTTAAAACTAACATTAAATTATAAATGTTAATGCAAATAATTTGTACCTGGGACTATTTTGGTCATGTCATTCCAAATACTCTAAGAAACCACTTTCGACAACGCATAATCCACACTGGGATGGAATATTCACACTGGAATTGAATTTCCTTGAACTATCGACCTATCAATATGCTTTCTCCCAACTCTCATCAATGTAATTATTATTTTCGTTGGTATAAATGTTCAATGGCACACAGTGACACCTCTAAGATGTCATTCTCCCAACTCTCATCAATGTAATTATTATTTTCGTTAGTATAAATGTTCAATGGCACACATTGATACCTCTAAGGTGTCTTTTCAATGTACTTATGGGAGAGTACAATTGAAGTATTTATAACTAAAGAGTTTATTTATTGAAGTTGTTTAATGATGCAAGAATAGTTTGGATGGCAGTTTTTTGTCGAAATTTGGTTTAAAAAAATCAAAAAATCACACAGTTAGAGTGTTTGAATTGCATTTTTTTATAGTGGAAATGGATTCACCACCATCAAAAATCTTTAGGGCACCCAAAATACTGAAGTTTAACAATTGTAAACAAGATTTTCAAAAATCTTTGTCGGAATTTTTCATATCTTACTAGAATTTATGGGTTATTCTGTGGGTTTTTTAGACTACGGCTTATTTACCAAGGCAGTGTATGCCCAGCCACCGCTGAATATTATACCTTGTACCTATTTCAACCCAACGATAAGCATATTCGGCCCCGCTGAATATTGTACCTTGTACCTGTTTCAATCCAACAGTGAGCATATTCTGCCCAAGGTATTTTATGGAGCGATGAATATTATACCTTGTACCTGTTTCAACCCAACGATGAGCATATTCGGCCCTGCTGGATATTGTACCTTGTACATGTTTCAATCCAACAATGAGTGTATTCTACCCTAAGTATTTTATGGGGCGATGAATATTATACCTTGTACCAAGCCTGGAAATTGAAGTCCGGTAGGACGTATTTTACAGTTGCTGAAAAATTGTGCACGTCAAGTTTGACGTGTAAAATACATTGACGTCCCGTCATTTTGACGTTTAATTAAAAATCGAAACCGTAAAATTTTATTGTACCTAAAAATATAAATTCCCAAAATTATTTATTATATATTATAACTCGAGAGTCAGGTTGAATTTACAAAGAGTTTACAAAATCTAAAGAATTAAAAGTACATTGGTGAATCGTAATCCACCGGCAAAATTTACCCTAGGTAGTAGGGCCTACATCAAATACTACAATAAATCAAGGGGGAATTTCTTAATTTACTTTGGAGATCTGTGATCTCATATTATTTGATAGCTTAGTACCTACTATCTACAGACGCGCTATATTATTTCAAGTTGGGGTGGGTGAAAATTAATGGGACATTATGGGCCACGATGACAAAATTTAATGGCTCTGAACATTGAAAAAACAACTTTCCAATTTATGGCATCTCGTTTATTGAAGAATTTGTCATCTAATTCCATGACCACAGTTGAAGAATTTGTCATTTGGTTCCATGAATTTCTCTACTTACTAATTGCCAAAAGCAATAACAAGAATTTGTCATCTGGTTCCATGAATTTCTCTACTTACTAATTGCCAAAAGCAATAACATCGCCCAATATATCACTTGCATTTTTTAATTTACCCTACCTGACTGCACTGTTGAAGAATTTGTCGTTGAAGAATTTGTAGAAGTCTGGACTCTGCATTCGCATTTTTTAATTTACCCTACCCGACTGCACTGTTGAAGAATTTGTTGTTGAATGGTATCAGTCTATCAGGTATGTATTCACTATTCACTCAGGTTGCTAAGTTATTATAAAACCTTAAAATACTTACCAGTAAATCTTGATATCGTATACACAGGCCATGAGGAAAGTTTAAAGTAAATTAAGTTGTGATTTCTTTTAACCAGAGTGGGGAGCATATCAAACTCAAGTTGGTAGCGTGAGCCTTGATGCATCTTCAAATTCAAGAAAAAAAGAAGACACACACTGAGCAGTATTTACATGCTAGTTCTCACCATTTCCCTGCTCAGAAGCTTGGGGTTCTCAGCACCCTAGCCACTAGAGCCTTTAGAATCTCTGACGAACACCACTTTGAAGGTGAAAAGGCTCATCTCCTTAAAGTTTTTAATAAAAATGGTTATAGCATGAGTCATTGTCTTAAAGCTTTTCAAAAAGCTGAAAAGGGTCCCAGCGTTAAGAAAGATCCTTGCGATCGGTTATCTGGAGTTCACCTTCCGTTTATCCAAGGTACTACGAATAAAATCGCTAAGATCCTAAAGAAACATAATGTTTCCTCAACGTTCAAACCCTCCCGTACCATTTGGAGTTCGCTTAGATCGGTCAAGGACCCGATTTTCCCTAAGGATGGTAAGGGTGCTTACTTGATTCTGTGCTCGTGTGGGACCCCTTACATTGGTGAAAAGGGCCGATCAATTAATCAAAGAATTCATGAACATGTCGCTGACCTTAAGCATAATAGATCACGCTCCTCAGCCTTAGCAGAGCATGCTGAGAAGACCAATCATCATATTTGCATTGAAGATGCTAAGGTTATTGCGAGGATTGGCCATTTCCACCACCACAAGTTGAGAGAAGCCTTGGAAATCGAAAAGAAGTCGGTTAACCTCAACAGGGACGATGGATGGATGGTTAGCAGATGTTGGATTCCTGCTCTTCATTCCTAGTTTTTTTTTAACTATAAATATTTATTTATTTATTTATTTTATTTTATTTTTTATAGTTTTATATTTTTATTCATTAATTTTTTTTATTTTTTTTATTTATTCATTTATTTATTTATTTTTATTTTTTATTTTTAAACTTATTAATATATAACATATTATTAAAATGAAATAGATTTCTTAAACTCAAATTATAAATATTTATTTATTTACTTATTTTTATTTGTATTTTTATTTATGTAAATTTTTTTATGTTTATTTATTTATTTATTTATTTATTTTGATGATATTTTAACATTTAATATATTATTAAAAAGAAATAAAAATAAAAATAAAACAAAATAAATATATTAATTATTATTCTAAAAATAAAAATAAATTTTTAATAGTAAACATTTATTTATTCTTCAAGAATTAATTGGTTAATTTTTATTTTATTAAAAATAAAAATAAATAAGATTCAAATTATAAACATTAAGCATTTAATTTATTCCTATAAAATAAAAAAGAAATCATTATTATATATTTTTTGATGAACCACACTCGCTAGGTAGTAATTACAAACCAACATTTCTAAAATTCTTTATATCCTAATGAAAATTCTTATTATAAATTATGATTCAAGAGTGATTACTCACATTTCCATGAAATTACTAAGCTGTATACTTGGTAATTGCATGCTATTGACATTTCACAGATTTCATGGTGCAACTTTTTTTAGTTACAGATATTTTTTTTATGTTTTTGGTGTTTTTCCCCTGAAGTTTATACTAATTTTTTTTTTTTTTTTTTTTAAAGAAATTATGGTGTGGTTTTTTTTTTAAATGCATATAGAAACTCTAAATATTCTTCCTTCCAATAAAAGAAAGTTTCTGGAATGAAATTGGCATTTCGCAAAAGAGAAGTAAAAGTAATTTTTTTTTTACTTTACATTTTTCTCATAGTAATCATCAAGATGGTTTTGTTATTTATTCAAATCAAGTTGAGTGTTGAGTACTTGTATAAAATGCTAATGTGAATAAACCATTTTAGATTGAACTTGCACAACAAAAACATGTAGTTATTAACATTTTTTTTCTTTACCTTTCTTTTTATGAATCTTGAATAAATCTGATAGTTGTAATCTGGAAAAGTGCAAGTTATCCAAAGCCTTTATAAAAACACAGTGTGTGTGAAAAGCTAAATAATGTGTATGATTCTATGTTAGTTTTGTGCAATTTTAACATTATTGTTTGTATGATTCTACTATTAATGTTAGTGTAAAAATAAAGTTTGGTAAAAAAATATGGACCATAAATTTCAATCTGGAAGTATATACTTATTCAGAATTAAGTAAATTGACAAACTAATTACAATATTAGGTTTTTTTAGATAAATATAGAAAAATATTTTTATTTTATTTTATTAAAATGATGTATCTTAATACTTTATAAAATATCATATCTTTAAATATATTTTATTATTTTATTTTATTAAAAAACTAACTGTTAATTACAGTACTTTGTGCTAACTTTCTATCACTTTAAAAATACTAATCAACTGAATAAAAAAACATTATTATATTATGTTATAGTTCTTCTCTTATTTCAAACTTTACATTATCATTGAGACAATGAAAATACAAAATTACTAATATATTTAAAAAATAATAATAATAAAATATTTATATTAATTTTATTTTTTAACCCATAAAATTACATTAATAAAATTTAGAACTATTAGCCGCAAAAGTGTCATTCTATTTCATTGCCCACTTTTAAATACTTTGAAATGAATGTAAACGTGTTTCGTACTTACTCCAAAAATACAAAATTACTAATGTATTTAAAAAAAATTAATAAAATATTTATATTAATTTTATTTTTTAACCCATAAAATTACATTAATAAAATATACTCTAAAAATACAAAATTACTAATATATTTTTTAAAAATTAATAAAATATTTATATTAATTTTATTTTTTAACCCATAAAATTACATTAATAAAATTTAGAACTATTAGATGCAAAAGTGTCATTCTATTTCATTGCCCACTTTTAAATACTTTGAAATGAGTGTAAACTCGTTTAGTACTTGTTAAATGTTACCTTCAAATCTCATTTTCAGGTGTTGAGTTGAATTATTAAATGAGGGTATGCTTTTACTTGATTATGGGCTTCCATGTAAAGCTTATTGAATTGAGTTGTTATATGTAATAGTTAAACTTTATTTAACAATTTTCTAAACTGCATTAGCATGATCTATTGTAATTGTTAATACTTTTTCTTTTAACATTTAACATTTTTAACATTTTTTTTTAATAATTGGTTTAACAATATTTATGTTTTTTAGGTAATAAATATGTATTATTATAAAGTATTAAATTTACTTTTCACGTATATTTTTTTATATAGGTTATTATAAACCTACAAATGTCTCAAAAGAGAATGATACAAGCTACAATTGGGGAAATGTATGGATAGACAAAAGGACAAACTTCAAAGACTCAAAACAATTTAGAAACACCTCAAGAAACCCATAATGCTCATGTAGAACAACAATCACATGAAATTTTTGGAAGTTCTTCTGATCATGATCTAGATGAAGAAACAAATGAAGTTAATGAAGAAGTTGTTAATAATTCAAAAATGAAAGTGCAAACAAAAAGACACTTTCGTATGGAATGGTTAGATAAGTTTCTTTGGTTGAATTATGTGAAGTGTGATGATAAAATAGCTATGAAATGTAGTTCTTGTGAGAAGTAGAAGATGAATAGACCATGGGATTTATGGAATGGTTGCACCATCTTACAACATGATGCTCTTGTTACTCGTAAAAAATCATTGGTACATAAAGATGCAAAGGCAAGATGGATAAATGCACTGGAGGGAAAAATGAAACCAATTTCATATCATATTAAACAGGGTGAAGATGCCAATAAGGAAAAGGTGATTTCTACAATGAAAGTAGCATATTTCATCTGTCAAGAAAATTCATCTCTTTCAAAGTATGAGAAACTTTGCAAATTTTGAATGGATTCAAAAACTCCATATATGTCAAAGTCTCAAGACTACTCTTCCTACACAAATCGTAAGTCTACAAATAATTTTATATATTGCATATCAAAACATCTTCTTGAACAGATTCGAATAAATAATACGCTGGAAAGTCATTTCTTCTCATTAATGGTTGATAGCACTTATCAAACCTTAGATCAACACTCAAAGGGCCTTGGGCCACCTATCTCACAGTTTATGAAGCTCAATGACGTAGTGGATGGAAAAGGAAAAACAATATATGATAGTGTCAATCAATTAATAGATGTTAGAGGTCTTCAATATAAAGATTTGATAGTTGTTTCTACAGATGGGGTTTCAGCAATGATTGGACATGAAACTAGCCTTGTTTCATTTTTGAAAAAGAACAATCCAAACCTTTATTACAGTTCATTGTGTCGCTCATTGTGAGTCTTTAGCAGCAACAGAGGCTTCTAAGAAAATACCTGAGTTATTATATGTTCAAAAAAATGCAAAGAAAGTGTATTCATGGGTTCAAAACTCCCCAAAGAAAAATAATGAACTTAATGATTTGCTTAGAGTCATGCAAATTGATGTTCTACAGATACATTCAGTGAGATGGTTATCCAGGGGGGAAGTTATTATAAGGCTTGTGAAGCTTATGCCTACAATTGTAACTTTGTGGAAAAATGAAAAAAAAAAACTTCATCATGGTATGATAAGAGACGAATATATTCTATCCAATATTGTTTACATATGCTTGCTGATGTGCTAGGGGAATTGAATAAGTTGAATATGACTTTTCAAGAAGAAACTGTAGACATTACAACTATTAATTTGGCTCTTGAAGTAACTATAAGCACATTATCTAGATGGTTTCTGAGAAAAGAGACATTTGCAGAAGGCACAATTTATCTTTCAAATTTTTTAAGCGATTCTCAAAATGGATACATTGATATTAAAGATGAAGAAACAATGGTAGATAGACATGAATTACGATACATCTCTATTTCAGCAATGGATATTGAATCTGGTGAAGCAAGGAAACAATCTATGAAGCCTTGTATTGAAGGTACACAAGAGAGTTGAAGGTTATATAGAGACTCTCATAGACTTTTTAAATGAAAGATTTCCAGACCTTCATCTTTTTAGTGCAGCAAAATTGTTCAGCCCTTGTTATTATCCGGAAGAGCGTCGCAATCGTGAAAAAAAATTCAGAGCGTTGGCTTTTAAAGCTTTTTCAACATTTGCAACATACTATATCGAATGATGTTGGATTTGTAGCTTTATTTGATGTTAAATCTTGTAAATAAGAGTTGCACCCTTCTGTTGATTCATTAAATTTAGCTTGTGAGGGTTTTTCTATGAAAGAAGCATGGAAAGTCTTTCGTAACACAAAACAATGGCACAAAACTTATCCTAATATGATGAAATTATGGCAAGTTGTGCTCAATATTCCTGCAAGTACAATAGATTGTGAAAAAATGATTTTCTAAGCAAAACATCATCAAAGACATTAGAAAATCAAGGCTAAGGTTGGATACACTAGATGTTTTAATGAGAATATCTTTGAATGGACCAAAACCATCTAATATATGGAAAGATACAAAGTCAAGAAGCATTCTTGAGCTTTGAAATTTCTTAGAGGGAATGTTCAATAGAAAATCTATATATTAAGATATTCCTATTTTAAAGTTTCTTGTAGAAAGTTTGACTTTAAATTAAGTATAATTACCATCTATTATTGAAAAAGTTTTTGTATTTTATCTAAGAATTTTGAGTTTCTATTATAAGTTTTGCAAGGATTTCATTGTTTAAATAGTCCTACTATAAATTCATATCATTGATCTGATAGACTACAATTCCACTATTTTTATCCACGCACAATTATGCATCGTATCGTTAAATTTCCTTACTCTGTTTGTTGACTTCTAGAATGTTAGATTTGTTTGAGTATGGTAGTGTTCTAAAAACGTCTAAATTAGTGTTCTAGCAAAAATCCAGATGATTGAAAACTCGCTGGTGTGTATCTTATTTTTATTTCATTAGATTAGAAAAATGATAAATTAAAATATTTCCTTTTTATTTTTTTGTTAGACATACCCTATTTTTTTGGATCTGGAAATTGTATTGTATTTTTATTTTTAATTAATTAGTTTATGGTGAACTGTCCATAGGCAATGGCATCTCTCTCTATGAAGCAGATCAGTGACATGAGAGGATGATTTGCAGCACATCATTTCATTTTTTCCATAATCTGCTATTGTTTATTTCAACTTCTTCGGCAAGGTCGATTTAGATTGGTGTTTCGTTTTTGAACCAACAATCTGTGCATATTGTTTATTTCAACTTCTTCAGCAAGGTCGATTTAGATTGTTGTTTCGTTTTTGAACCAACAATCTGTGCGTTTTGATTCCAACCACTGATCCTTGCACAAGGAGCTAGAGATTTTGATTTTCATTTATATGTTCTAGATTCATATCAAGATATAATAACCATCTCGTATCCAAAAAAAGAATAACACATAGAAATTGAATACCGTCAGGATTCTAAATGCAAGGAACAACAAAACATAAAGGAAAACATGAGCCCATAGAATCCTTCCAAAAGTATCGAAATACTTAACTGCAAACAAAGAATGTTACGCAGAACCATAATGCATAGAGAGCTTGAACGAAAGTATGAAGGTGCTCTAATTTTTGCCAATATAGACAACTCTTTGGAGTAACGATAAACATTTGAATTCAACATTAACCACAGGTTATAATTTATAGGTACTCTAATTGTCATTCCTTCAAGGTTTTTCATAGCCACTAGCTACTTAAAAGATTAAAAAAAAAAAGGCTAAGTTTAGATATCTGAATACATAGAACAAATATAAATACCTACTAAGTATACATTGCAAGCCGCTGGTATTGGGACATTGCACTGAATCTGAGCTAGCACTGCTACAATGCAAAATTGGAGTCGAAGTATAGAGAATAAGTATAATATAATTGATTAAAAATACCTTTACTTTCAATTAATTAGTTTAGAAAAAAATTGTGATTAGAATTTTCTTTTTTTGGAAGTTCATGAAGAAAATAGCTTAAATATGGGTTTGTACATGCATTAAAAGGATATTTGTATGCTGAAGGTCATTTATGAATTGAAAACTGGTTTTTATCTGTAAAAAAAGCTAAGTCTAAATTAGTGTTCTAGCAACGTTTGGGATCATCAAATTTTCAACATAAATTTTCTAGAAAGATTATAATTGTACGATATCCTGCTTGAATGGTGAATATTTATAATTGAATAGTCAACTAAAAGTCCGATGCCTACCAGATTTGTTTTCAAGTATTCTTCTACTTGAAGACTGTCCAGATTGAAATCATTCGCTGATATTTCCTCATCTGTTTTTGTTTATTAATTTGGTTTATTGAAGGTTGTGTTAAGAAGGAATACAACTTGGTAGCTCAAAATTCCACACGATCTTCTACATCATATAGTGGAGGAAGCTGACTAGTATTATACTTTGCTGATATTTTCCCATTTGTTTTTGTTTATTAATTTGGTTTAAGGAAAGTTGTGCTAAGGAATAAAAGATGGTAGCTCTGCTACTTTGAGTAAATTTTCATAATTCCATTTGGTTTAAGGAAAGTTGTGTCAAGAAGGAATACAAGCTGGTAGCTCTGCTACTTTCAGTAAATTTTCATAATTCCACATAATCTTCTACATCATACAGTGGAAGCTGACTAGTATTATACTCACTGTGAGACTTGGATGGCCATGCTCTGTTCGGACTGCTGGATGTTGTACACTGCTTATTAGAATCACTACAAATGTATTGATAAGTCACCTACTATATATGTAAACTATATGATTTTACCATAAAATTTTATGAACAAAATAGAGTTATGGCTGGATTATTGCATAAAATAGATAAATGCTGGAAGATACAATGCTACTCATTTAGTTTATTAGCATTTGCACTATATGATTCTACCCTCAATCTTTATGAACAAAACATAGAGTTATGGCTTGATTATTGCATAAAAGAGCTTGAAGTCTGGACGGATGGAAGATCCAATGCTACTAGTTTAGTTTATTAGCAGCATGAAAGATAGATAATTAAAATAAAACGTAAAGTGAAGGGCACTTGAAATTTAAAAACGTCATAAAATTTTAATTTGACAGGCAGAGGGTATTTGAAATTCCAGGCCTGCCTTGTACCTGTTTCAACCCAACGATGAGCATATTCGTCCCCGCTGGATATTATACCTTGTACCTGCTTCAATCCAACAGTGAGCATATTCTGCCCCGGGTATTTTATGGGGTGATAAAATTGTATAAAATTGTAAATATTGGTTGCCCTTATACTTGCTAGATAAAATTGTAAATATTGGTTGCCCTTATACTTGCTAGATAAAATTGTAAATATTAGTTGCCCTTATTTTCCAAGTATAAGATTTTTAAGTATGAGATTTTGATTTTGAGATTCTGTCAAGTATAAGATATTGCTTTTGAGATTTTGTCAAGTATAAGATTTTGAGATTTTGTATAAGATTTTGATTTTAGTTGGGAAGTAAAAGTTTTTCTCCAAACAAAGTAACTGTCGTTGAAATATCTCTTCGGTCTATTGATTCTCTAGGTATAAGAAATTTAGCAAAGCTCAGTCTAGGCATAACAAATTTAGCAAAGTACTTTCTGCTTAAGATTTTTATTTGTCTTTAATCCGTGTTCAATTCAAAGGGTTCTCGCTGGTCTTTGGTACTGGGCAAATTTTACTATTGCTGTAACACTGTGTTGATGGTGCTCATAAATCAATAGAAAATTTTAGGGCCGTTATAGTGCCTTTGCCGGTTTTCATATCCATATTTTGGATTTGTTTAGGTTTCAAATTTCAAATCGCTCTACTTTGGCTGAGTAGTGACAGCCCAACTCCAAATAATTGCCGCACCACAATCATATCAGACTGCAGATATAAGACCATTTTTTAGTTTAAGCCCAACAGTTTCCATTGAAACTCGAAATAACCACCATATCATATAAAATTTCAATAAGATCAGTGTTCAAATTAAGCTGATAACAGTGGAATATGAGGTCTCAGATAACAGCAATACTCGTACCAGATTTCAGTCATAAGATCAGTTTCCAATTCTGGATCAAAACAGTTCGGTCCAGGTAACAACAACATTCATACCAAATTTCAGTCATAAGACATTTTCCTATCACAAAAACCCGGCTAATTTGCTTTCTTATAGATATGATTCTAAAGTTGTAACCTGCCTAGAGATGAAATATGCTTCTAAAGTTGTAACCTGCCTAGAGATGAAATATAGAGATGATTTCAAAAATGTCTGCAATGTCTGCAATATACAGTTAAACACTCGATCAAAGAGCAAAACTCATTTAGCCTCCTACACCTTGTATACAATCAATTTTCACAAACTAAGCGAGCCCTCACCACATCCCTTAATACAAGTTATAGCTCCAACGAAGCTAATTGTTTGAAGCACTGCCCTCAACTTTCACTTCCGCAGGTTCAACAACCTCAACAACCTCTGCCTCAGCAGGCTCAACAACTTCACTGGATGGTTGCGGTGCATCCACATTAGCAGCTTCTGAGCTTGGAGCTCTCCATTTTCCAGCAAGTGCTACATCCATCATATTGTAAATCTTTCCACCCACTTCGGCAGGATTATCCGGCTGGATAGCAACAGCAAAAATAAAAGATCCATTGTCAGATATTTCCACTTGATGCTAAAAAATATCCAAGGACTAGATGGAAACACAACACTGTAAAAATCAAACTTACTGTATAACCACTGGAAATTAGAGCCGTGTTATATAATAGATCAATTGCTCTTAAGGCATCAGGATTCTGGGGTTCCTCTTTGCAAGCGGCCTGCATTAGTTTACGACGTTGATTAAATCAATCAAGCTTGATTTCGCAACAATTCAATTTTTCGGGAACTACAAAATAATAATGATGGACAAATACATCTGAGCTGTCTCAGTACACATATTTCAGTTAGAAAATATCATACTTTCATTGACCAGTCGGTAAAGTAATATGAAAACTGCTTGCATTGACCAGTCCGCAAAGCAATATGAAAACTGCTTTCACTGACCAGTCCGTAAAGCAACACAAAAATTGCTTTCACTGACCAGTCCGCAAAGCAATATGAAAAGTGCTTTGTTACACATATCATTTTTTAATAAAATTGCTTAATTAGTCATTAAACCAAATACACCTCTTAAGAAACAAGTTCAGTGAACTAAGCCACGCACCATTCAAGACTAATTTGAACAATACTACAGAAACAGAGATCAGTATCTGTACAACTTGAATGATCACTTACGTTCAAACTCTGGATAATGGGGTGATCTGGGTTGATCTCCAAGATTCTTCTTCCATGCATGAACGACATGCTAGATGTATCCCCAAGAGATTGAGCTTTCATGATCCTTCACCAAAAAAGCATATTAATATCAATAATTGAAGCTATTTAAATGATACATAAAAATACAGTAAAATATTCTCCGAAAACAATTATTCACTCACAAAGAGAATTTCTCATTCATTTTATTAAATGATAAGTTGAAGTCACAGAAATACACTAAAATATTCTCCGAAAAGAATTATTCATTCGCAAAGAGAAAATTTCTCATTCATTTTATTGATGTCATATTAGTTCCTCATGTAAACTTCCATAAAGACACTATATTCTAGATAATAGTTTATAATATCTCTTCTTTTCCCCATAGTCCATAAAACTCTATATAAATGATCAAATTTCTTCTTACCTTTCCATGTTTGCTGACCATCCAAACTTTCCTGAGACAAGCACACATGGCGAAGAGCTTAGTCTATTTGATATCTGAACCTTTGCGACTTGCTCTCCTAAATGATTCTTCATCCACTCACAGACAGGCGTATATTCCTTTTTGACTTCTTTTTCCTTTGCTTCATCATGATCGCCTGTTGTGTCAATTACATATCAAACACATGTTAAAAAGGATATCGAGTTGTATCGACTCCTATAATTTCACAAGATCAATCTAGATTGGACCATTTGGATTCTAGCTGTACACTGCACTTCAAATAAAGAAAAAAAAAAAAAATCTGCCTATTAAGCTAGAAACTCTGTAGGTCTTCTAGCTGATTTTCTGAATATACATTAACATGTTGAATCCCATTAAATATGGCATAAGAGATAAAGGGTGCAACCAACATTCTTATTATAATAATACAACATATACATCAGTCTTTCATCTCTAACAAAAAGGTTAATGAAAATACATGGTGTAATTAAGTATTTTTTGCCTCACAAAAACGCAAATTGTAGACACGCAGCATTATGTTGTCCAAGTGGGTGGAACTGGGAAAATAACAGTAGAAAGAAACATTAAGAAACTGCCACCTAAGGCGGTGTCATCCATACAAGAGATTAAAACATCGTAACATTCCTACCAGAGTCAACAAGCCCAACAAAGTGAATCTAAAGGAACATCATAAATATCAAAATAAAATTTCCAGAATGCATTTATAAAACCAAAGAAATCAAATTAATTATTTTCAAAAACATTAAGTCTGTGCCTAAAGCATGCATATAAAACGTAAAATAATCAATTACCCAAATCCAAGTCTTCTTTGGTGATATCCACAAACTGCTTGTCCTTATAAGACTTAAGGTTTTGAATGGCAACCTCGTCAATTGGATCAATAAGGAACAATACCTGAAAGATAAAATGTGATGTCCAGTAAGACAACCACAAATCATGAGTACCCATAACAAAAGGTGGAAATTATCTACTGATGTCTTACCTCATAGTCTTTCTCTATAAGTTTTTCTAAGAAGGGTGCATTTCTCGCACTGGTGATGCTGTCTGCAGCAATATAATAAATATCTTTCTGGCCTTCTTTCATGCTATCAACGTAATTGTCCAAGCTAACTAACTCATCCTCATTAAACGATGAATAGAAGCGAAGAAGAGGAGCCAATTTCTTGTGATTTCCATGGTCCTCAATGACACCCAATTTCATATTCTTTCCAAAGTTGTCCCAAAACTTCCTATAATCCTGCAATGGTCCAAACAAATCTTTGATTAGTAAGAATATTGAATACACATTAGATATACCACATCCAACATGTGCAATATCTGAGTAATAGAAAATACAAGGTTTACATAATTCACAAAAGGCAGGTTTTATTTATTCCCTAAACAATACTCAACTAATAATTAGTACATACAGATTAAAAAACAGATCCCTAGTATCCTTGAGATTCAGAGGAAGATGGTCCACTTCAATAAAAAAAATAATCGGGAAGATGATCCACCATACATAACTGACCCTTGCAGCATAATGAAGCACCTTCCCCTTCTGAATAATCATTCATAATTTCATGGGGCTACTAATACAAAGAAGAATCATTGTGTGGATTAAAAAGAGATCACTAGTATCCACAGCTTCAACGGAAGATATAGCCATTTCAATAAAAATGTTTGGTCAATAACTGTCCATGGAGCATCACAGAACTGACACCTGCAGTGAACTGAAACACCCTTAACAACTAATCACAAATTTCGTGGGTCTTAATATGCAGTACAGCATGACACTGTGTTGGGCACCCCAATGGTGTAGGCACCTAAACCGTCTCCATTGGAAAATGTGCATATCTTGACATTCAAGAGTCATTTTACAGAAAATGTATTGCTGCAAAGTTTGTCATCTATTATTTTGGTCTACACGGCTCCAAAAAGTTTAACCAAAATGGACTTGGTCAGCATTTAATTGGACTAGAAATTTTAGTTTGCCAAATTATACCAGTATTTGCCATAAATAATATTAAAAGCCAAATTCATCAAGGAAAAGTACAGTCCTAAGAACTACCAATAAAATGCCAACCATGCCAACCATGAACATGTGATACCTGCAAAGCAACCATACCTCTTGATTTTCACTAACTGAGATACCCAAGATCATTTCAAATGACTTTTTAAGAAGCCGCTTCCTCATCACTCGTACCTGTCAAAAAGGATCTCAGAAATTAAAACCCCGTCTAACTAAAAATTCCCAGCATCCATCAACTGATAGATATATTTCAAAATCCACCCCTTGAAAGCAAATTGTATCCATGATTAAACAGAAATAGAAAACAAATAATAGCCACGACACTTTCATGGGCAACAATTTCAACTAGAGATTGCGGAGTATAGGCTGATTTAGAGGATAATAATCACTTATTTAAATTTGTACAATGTGCTGCCCGTTATGAAGTGAAATTGTGGCACAGGATAATATATTATATCTTTAAAATTATACAATGTTCTGCTAATCTGAAGAGAAATTGCAACACAGGTAAATATCATCCCAAAGCTTCAATGTTGTTTTCATTAATCATGCCTTCAAAGCAAGGTAAAACAGGGTAGGATGCAAGCACATCTATTATTTGTAATAAATTAATAAGAGTTTCAGAACCACAGAAAAAGAGTGATTGACTTAAAATGCAGGATGCGAGCACATCTATTATTTGCAGTAAATTAATAAGAGTTTCGGAACCACAGAAAAAGAGTGATTGACTTACAATGCGGCTTTCCTGAAGGATCTCCCTAGAAACATTAAGAGGCAAGTCATTTGAATCCACAACACCCTTGATGAAGCTCAAATAGCGTGGAAACTACACAAGCACAACAGACAAGGTTAGTAGAAAATATGGAATCATGATATAAATTCTGGAGCTTAACAAATTGAGATGACACGAATAAAATTTTAACTTTGTTGACAAAAAACTAACTTTAACAAGCTAAAATATACAACACTTTAGAATACATGCCTTAATAAGCACATCAAACAGGGTGTTGAAATCAATTTCTGACTGAAGGTGTACCAAGCTTTTTGCAACAATCAAAAAGTAGCACTTCTATGAATTGTTCAAGTTTAATCTTTGAAGCTCACAATCCATGCAAAAAACTAACTTTCTAACAAATCACTGATACTGCAGTCCAAGGATATGGTCCTGACTCCAACATTTTTAACTGCAACAAACGCCTCTAAAATCTATTCACAAGTTCAGGGTCTGGGTTATTAGATATTTAAGATAAATGTTACATACGGACATTGGAGTAATCATATATTGGAAACAAGGGAATTTTACAAGAGTTGAAGCCAGAATTTTTGTCACGTTTATAATGAGACTGTCAGTTTAAATTATATTTCTTTATCTTGCATATGCTCTTTCTACACATTCATGATCTGTTTTCTTTAACAATGTCTCATTTTCCATAATATAAAATGTTGAAAATATGGCTAGCAATTTTATAGTTGTCCAGAGAACCAGCAAGTTCAAAATTGCTACCCAATTTTATTTTCAATTTCTTGATTTATAATAGAGAAATTATATAGTTTTGTTTTCATTTCAATTAGGCACTGAAGCTTTAAGTTTTGAGGTAAGATGTGTGTAGGCCAAGGCAGTCAAAACCAGCCAGTTCAAACATAAATGGCCAATTTCCAACCTACTTCTGAAAAAAATCCCAAGCCAGTCTTTGAAGCAGACAGAGACAGGTACTGCGACTGAACCAGCCAGTTCATGCTCTATGCCAGCCAATTCAGCACAGAAACAGTGAACCAACTGGTTCAGCACAAAACTGGTGAATGGACTGTTTCTGCACAAAACTAGCTGGTACAAGCTGAATGGGGCCCCCTACCCACAAGCCCTGTCAACCTTAAAAGATTAAATAAACAAAAAGAAACCTGACCCCCTTCATTCATCCAGTGGATCACATTGGACTACAAATCCTCCTATACATAGCCAACTGCATTTCAAAATGTGGCCCCACAAGCCCTGTCAACCTTAAAAGATTAAATAAACAAAAAGAAACCTGACCCCCTTCATTCATCCAGTGGATCACATTGGACTACAAATCCTCCTATACATAGCCAACTCCATTTCAAAATGTTCAGTGACGAAATCAAACCCTTCAGACCTCAGACAGAAAATATAGAGAATGGTTTTGTTTTCAACTTTTGGTACACCTTAACAGCTTTTCCAACATTTCAAAATAACCCCCTTCCTCTTGTACCCCCATGCTTGGAATTGTAGGATTCTAAGAGAAACCTAGAAGGGGGTAAGGATGTTCAATGGTACCAACTAACTGAAACCTATATGCTGTTCAATGGTGCAAACTAAATTAAAGCATCAAATGGTAACAGCCTTTGAAGCCATCCAGTAACAGTAAACTGTGCAAACTGAATCAAAGCATCAAATGGTAACAGCCTTTGAAGCCATCCAGTAACAGAAAACTTACTTCGGATTCCCAGACTTAGCCAAGACAATTCATTGGGACAGGCTTCAAATAAACTATGCACTAACTTATTTAAGATATAATGATTTTTGGACTATAGAGTACATTTAGTGCCTCAATGATAATGTATCCTGTCAGAACTTATATCTCAATGTAATTTTGCTATTTGCACATTTGCAATCCATATAAATCAGCAAAACTCACATATTTATGGTTTGGATTTACATTGATGTACTTGAATATATACTTTATTTTAGTAGAACTAGAATATTTTGTGTTTTTTATTCGAACAGTTCAACCAATTCTTTAGTTACTCCCATACCAGTTCTGGTTTGAGCCAATCATCTGCTAAAACACAATTATAGTCCAGTTCCAGTTCCGACTACTTCGGTTTGAGTACATAAGCCAAAGCTGTCAGAGAACACAATCCTTTACTGTCAACTTAATCATGAAAATAAAATCGGGTATCACCTCAGCACATAAACCAAAGTATTTAGTAAACACACTACTCTATTTCCATCTTATTCATTTGGAATGAAATTGGGCATCACATCTTAAATAGTTGCTCTCGTCTCTCTGAAAAGAGTTTATTAACCTAAGCTACATACTACAGGTGCCCAATGTTAAGTAATGCATAATATACTAGATTTCTCTGGTCGAGTTGGACTTGAGGGTGCAAGTTCACACAGCAATCATGGAGGATCTCCTACTTGGAAATAAATTAAATTGATCCATTAACTCCAAGAACAGACATTAAAGACTAGCTATTGGAAGCAAATATTTTAGAACAGTAAAATTAATGGTAAAGCACCAAAACACATCAGATTACATTGAAAAAAGAAAGGCAGCAAAATACAAAGCCATTATATTGATAGGACTCATTTAATTAATTTTACTTACCAATTCCCCATCAAAATCATCTGAAATAAACACACGTTTCACATATAGACGAATATTCTTTGTCTTGGGATTTACAATGTCTTCCCTGCCCATGGGAGTAATAGCAGGTACATACAGAATACTTCTGAACTCAACTTCACCCTGCATCGTATTAAGAATAACTATACATTAGAACTTCAACTAAGACGGTGTCTTTTTTATCTCAATAACCACTAACACTGCCACATAGATTTACCTCTGTAGTGAAGTGAGAGCATGCAAGAGGATCCATATATTCATTGAATGTTTTCTTGTAAAATTCATTGTATTCCTCCACAGTCACTTCTTTTGAGTTGCGCATCTACACAAGAGTTAACCAGTTATGCACAATTCAAAAACAAATCAAATTAGCTGAATAACAGAAATGCAGTAACTGTGTATCATCAATTGATTATTGAGAAAAAACAGTTCAGTGGCACTTATAAATGCACTATAAGAAATTAAGTCAGCTAGAGATGAAACACAAACTTCGGAATGAGCAAAATAATAGTACATACATAATACAACTACTAAGACGAAAAACATGAACATACACAAATTATTCTTCATAAATATTGGAACCTAAAGTAACTTATAATCTTGAGAAGTTAGTAAATAGAGAAGTTAGGCGACATGTTTTCTATAACATGTAGGAAAATTAATCACAATCAGAAGATGGCATTATTTAATAAAATCATAAATCCATTTCCAAATTATAAAGACATAACAATGCAGCCATTTCATATATACCTGGAGAGAGCATATAATCAAACATATAATGGTGGCAGCAAGCACACAACTATTTAACTATTCTTACCCAAATAGGTTGAGTCTCGTTGGCCAACTCCCAATCCCAGTATTTCTCTGTGATTGTCTTGGTTTTTTTTTTCTGGCCCTGAAAAAAGAAAGCATCAGCTACTGGCAGATTTGACAATCACAAGCTACAACGTTAAAGATCTCATTAAAAGAGTCTAGGCATAATGAAGGAAATTTCTGGGAAAGCACCTCTGGTTTTGCTGCTTCGCCCTCTTTTGCTTCAGCTGAGTCATCCTCAACCTGTAACATAGATCATAACAACATCTAATGAATTGTTTTCATAATAACTGCCACTGGCAACTCACAAAACACCCAATTGCTACACAAATTCAAAAAGGCTGTGGATATGTGCCAAGGTATTAGGCTCACCTCTACAGTCTGAGTTTTCTCCTCCCATACGTAAATTGGAAAGGAAACAAATTGTGAATAATTTTTAACAAGATTCTTAATCCTTTCTGGATCAGCGTACTCGAGCTTGTCTTCAGTCTGAAAGCACGGCATTCACACACCTTTAATATGTGACATATGAGAACTTTAGTGAAAGTAAAGTCAAGCCCCTTGTAGAAATTTAAACAGCAGCTCTTTCACCTTTAAATGTAGAGTAATGCTCGTTCCTCTTGGAATCAATCTATCAGTATTTGTCTCCTCCCTTATGACGTATGAGTTGTTGTCTGCTTCCCCTTCCCACACATATTGCTTATCAGACTTTGGGCTCTTTGTTGAGACAGTTATCTGCACCATAGAACATGTAACACATGCCTCAGGAAAATGTTCAATAGCTATGGATAATCTGTCATCCAATTTTAGTTGATGGAAGCATTATTAGAAATGTGCAATTACCAAGTTACCAACACATCACATTATCCCACTACTTCCCGGCATCTACAAATCTTAAATTACAGTGAGTAAATGAGGCCTAATTCAAGACTAATACAATCATTATCATATTCAGAGTGACAGCATGAAATGGATCTGGGGGGGGAGGCCCCAAAGATCTAAAAAATTGAAATAGATCTTGGGGGGAGGCCCCCAAGATCTGAAAAATTGAAATGCCAACAAAATGAGAGAACACACCGTAAATAAGACCAAAAAGAAACTTTTTATTAAAACAATCAATAACTGTAAAAGCTACAGAGTGACAGCATGTTACCTACCCGATCAGAGACGAGAAAAGCAGAATAAAACCCAACACCAAATTGACCAATCAAATTACTGTCAGAACCAGCTTCCTTGCTATCCTGGTCACAAGGAAAAACAAAATCCATAAGAAAATATTCAGAGAAAAAGCGTTGCTCTCCTACTAATCTTCTGTACCTTCCATTAATGAGATTATCAATCTAAACGAGATAATCAACACATTACAACACGTTACCCTCAATGCTTTCAAAAATTTAGCGGTTCCACTCTGAGCTATAGTTCCCAAGCAATCCACCAGTTCTTCTTTTGTCATCCCAATACCAGTATCGCTGCAGATATTAAGGACAATCAATTGTCACACATAAATAGAAGGAAAACTGTAAAACATGAAAATTGGAACCAAACTTGACACAATGCATATGCATATAGTCCAAGAAGCACTACGATACCATATTCCACAACTTACATCAAGGTAATTGTTCCATTCTCCTTGTCTGCCCTGATACGAATCTCTAATTCACCTCCATTACCAAGAAGACTTGAATCTGTCACGCTTAAGAAGCGCAATTTATCCAGTGCATCACTAGCATTACTGGCAAAGAAATTTATAACATTAGTAACTAGTTAGCATAGTACCATTCAAATGAACTTACTTGATCTAAATGCTCAAAATCTCGCAGACGCATATAGCTTATAAATATATTCCATAACTTATCCTACAGTTCAAACCAATGTGTATCCAATTACAGACCAAAACAGTAGTAGCAAGATTCGAATACAAATACATATCCAAATAAAATTCAACACAGATTCCAAAACGTAAGTACTAGATTCTAAATATAGTCCAGAACTCATCCTACAGTTCAAATCAATGTATCCAATTACAGACCAAAATCAGTGGAGAGATTCGAATACAAATACATGTCCGATTTCAATTCAATACAAAAAAATATCCAATACAGAAGCATATCTTGTAGCTACAAAAATATATTTCAAAAGAATTTCACCCTCACAAATGCACAGTAAACGAGAAAAAAAAAATCTGTCCAGATCGCCTGCCCATCATCATAGTGACAGACCAACCAACTCCAGACAGATCTGGAGCAGGGAACCTCCTGCCCATCGGATTACCTCCCACCTTCCCATCAAAGTAGCCAGATTTCTATATCGAGCTTCTTTCCTTCGACCTTCGATGATAGGAGTCTAGGGCTCCCTTGCTCCTACATCCCAAGGATCGTACAGCCGGATCCCACTATGGTGCCCAACAACTCCAACAGCAATCGAGCACCCCACCCCAGTCATCCCATCACCCCATCTCTGGTTTACCTTAAGTGGTTTTCAGAAAGTTATCATCCCCACCCGGGTTCAAATACTGCAAGTGACATTAACTCATAACGAGTATATCATTGCAATGGCTTACATATCCTTGTTGTTGAAAAGACTGGAGTCCTGAAGAATAGCTTACCCCTTTGTTACATAGAAATTGGGCTATTTTCTTTCGGATTTATAGGACAACTGTTGTGGCCTACCGATACTGTACGGAAGACTATCAGAATTGTATTCCATTGCTGGATTTGGGTGCCCAGCAAAGGCCACTATTACTGAATCTGGCAAAACTTGACACAATTTCGTGTTTGGGGTTACTGGACAATTTATCCAATTACAGAGAAAAACTTGATATGGAATTCAGATCAATGCATCAAATTACACACACGATCTCGGCATAAAATTCCAGTAATATATTCAATTACAGTTCAGAACTTGACATTTTCATGTGCAATTTAGCTCTGAGTTCTTAGAAAAATAATTTTCTCACCTTACTAACTCACGGAGGAATACTTCCTTGTGGCTGTACAAGCTGTGTACTATCAAATCCAAAAGGCGACTAACCTGCGGCCCACAGACCCCGGAATGAATTTACGTAGATAAGGAAAAATAAAAATAAAAAAAATAATGAATACAAATATCAGAGCCCTTCAACCAAAATTATAAAGCAAACGCAGGGAATGTAAACAAATCTTAAAACCACTTAACTGACAGTACAGAGCAAACCCAGAGGATGGAAACAAATCTCAAAGCCAATCACCCAACAATATGATGCAAAGTCAGAGAAATTGATGCCTAGATGAGACACTTGAGGCAATTGAGATGATGATGATAATAACGATACCTCTGCTTGATACTCATGTTTTTCAACGGATTCGTCTGTTGTTTCCTGTTGTGCTACTGTGGTTTCATACCTAGCAATGCCAGGTATTGTTTGCTTTATCTTCAAGTTTGAATCAGCAGAAAAACCAGCTGTCTGCTCACGCTTTGGTAATCCTGATTTCCCAGTGCGACATAACTCCAAAGAAGTAAATAGCCGCGAAGGGCAGTGGGCTGTACTGGCCCCTCCTTCAATAGTAACCTGCCAGAGTGAGCAGGACAAACAATTTAATAAATAACGCATCCACAGAATTAAATGGACAGTAGACGCTACGACATAAATACTCGTAAAAGATCCTGTATATATTATTTCCATGTAAAGAGATATCGAGGCATTCTATCCATGTTACTGCTGGCGTGAGGGGATTCATATTACTGTGTTGTTAAAATGAAAATGAAAACTTCAGAGGGACAGAGGAAAGAGACGGCACCGGAGCCGAGGGAGAGCAAGGCTGCGTCGGCGCTGCGAGAGCTCGAGCCAATACCGGGGATCGAACTGCTGCTGAGACTGAGCGCCTCGATGCCTGATACATTTTGGTTTCTCGGCCAAAGAAAATAAGAATTACTCTTTACACTCTGCAGAATGTATAAAACCTGGAACCTCTGCTTTCTCTTCGTACTCTACAGAAATGAAATGAGAATTGATGGATTGTAGATGAGGGCCAATGTCCCGTAGATTGTCAACGAAGCATTACTGCTTAACCCTGGCGCGCGGGGATATGGAACATAAACCCTCGCTAGGGTTTAAGGGAATTAATAATGGATCGCTGTGAACTTTCTAGAGCCTAGGGTTTTATAATATCCAACCATTCATTTGAACGCTAGCCTTAAATTATTTTAGAGCCACCCAGCAGACTTAGGTTGGGTTAATAAAGAGTTTGCAAGGTGGTTATCAGAGTTTATGAGTTCGTATGCTGATTAATAATTCTCATTATTTTAAGAGTTTGGTTTATGAGTTTGTATGGTGTTAAATATTAGCCAATCATTTTAATTGTGAGGTTAATTAAGTTCGACATTAAATTGGTATATGAAATTTTTTTATTTGGAGAATAAAAAACTAATTTGCTTAACAATTTAATTGTTAAAGTCTAGAGGTTATGAATTTGAATTTATGACTTTTTAAAAAGAAATACGTACTATTTATTTATTATATATTTTGTTTTTATTTTATTTAGTTTTATGTAATTTAAAAGAGTGAAATTGTTTTATTGATAATTATAATTATAATTATAATTATTTTTTTATTTTGACCCAATTAAAATGTTAAATATTACAATATCTTTACTATATTAGGGGCTAGAGAATATTTTTCAGCACAATATTTTTTATATGGTTTAATTGTTCTATGTTTTGGAGTTTTTTTTGTTATTGTTTTTATTAAATCTGTTTGAAATACCAATAAAAATTTATTGGAATCACAAGTTTGATTTGTGAGCTCTACATTATCCAAGTGTCTTAGGAGTTTTTCATGCATTCAAAAATATATTTTAAACAACCAAAAACTCTTTCCCTAGATTTTGGTCAAAAACTCCAAAACTAGAATATTTAGACAATGCTTAATTTTACTATTATTTTTAATTGTAATAGAGAGGGTATTATTATTATATTAACTGGAATGAGAATTTTCGGAGAATCAATAACTTCAAAATATTAGTTGCTACTATTACACCATGTACAACTATTTCATAAATGCCACAAATGAGTCAGTTACAATATGTCTCCATAGACTTGAACTCGTTCAGTTGGTGGAACAAAATATTCACAAAACCATTCAAGTTAAGAACATTTAACTATAAGAAAAAGAAGACATGGGTGTGCTTTGATCCACTTGTGTATGCATGGGTCGCGAACCTATTTAATATAATCTCTCTAAGTGTAACCATAAGTTTGACCATTACCTCAAGGTGCCCCATGGCTCTAGAGAAACTCATAAAAATTAAACTTTGCCTAATTATAAAAAACTTATCAATTTTCACCATTAAATTAAACCCCTTATAAATATTTTTTTTAATAATTACTAAACATAAAAAACATTTCACCAACATATTATTGCATTGATAGACTATCTCCCTTTCACTTGCTACTTGATTCCATTGATTTGCTTTTGCTGCCTCTACTTGATTCCACTAATTTGCATTAACTACCTCAATTCCATTAGTTGACCCTCTTTGTTGATTCCACTACATTTTTGTTGATATCATGGTGGGAGAGCTTCGTTTAAACATTGGTTTGTTTGGGACCTCGAACCAACTTTCTCTCTTAGGTTTAGGTTTAGAATTTGTACATCTCTTTAATTAATTGATGGATTTTGCGATAGGGTGAAAGTGTAGTTTTCAAAGGAAAATCATTGTTATCATAAGCGATGTAGAAGAAGAGCGGCAAGCCAAAGTTCATCTCCACTGGACCTTATAACATCGTTAAGGTGAAAGCCATTGTTTCTTTCTCCATCGATGATTACATTTCACTACATGTATTGTTACGCCGGAGGCGTTCTCCATTGGGGTCTTCTGGCCACCCCAGCCAATGAGAACACTTTTCGATGGCGCATGGAACCTATGATATTTCGCCACGTGTCTGTCATCTGTCAGATTCGGCAACATCTGCTTGGGGAATCCGACGGCTCGCCTTCGTTTTGCACCAGATCGCCTGCAGAGTCATGTTTGACGGAAAATTACGCCTCTTCTAACAGCTGGAACGCCTATTCAGAATAGGGAGCTCTCGACTCATCTCCATCTCCAGAAGTCACAGTCTTTGGAGCCGCTGATAGATTTTGAGGAAGGAGAATAAGGCTGGATCCAGTTTTGCAGCTCCAGAGCCTGTTGGTGAAAGGGGGCGAGACCGTTTGTGTCGGGACAAATCTCGCCATCGCAGAACCAGATCACTGTCGCCACTCAGAAGCTCGGCTCAATGGGTAGAAGAAGAGACTTCCAAATTAGAAGATGAAGAAGCAGGGGATGTGGATGAGAAGTCCAAGAACATTGCCTCCTCTTCTACTTCTTCGTCCTCGAGCTCCACAAAGCGAAGAGGTTCAAAGCGCTGGAGTCTGAAAGATCTGCTCTTGTACAGAAGCAAAAGCGAGGGCAGAGACCACACCAGAGAGCGACACTCGGCTTTATCATTCGCCAATCCTGCAACACAGTCCTCGGAGAAACATAAGGTACCTAAACAAGCTGAAAAGCCTAAGCCTGCACCAGTCAAGAAGACAAATGCAATCCCAAGCTCGAATCCCACCAAGGGCTCTGCTAGAAGAGGGGTCCCTGTATCTACCCACGAGCTTCTACGGCGCAATTCGCCTATACAGACCAGAAAATATATAGATCCTGCTGTTGGGAATTTGAGTTCCTTGACGATATTGAAGCTGAATGACAATGAGCTCACGGGGACAATTCCTAAGAGCTTGACGGCGTTAAAAAACCTGAAGCAATTGGATGTGACTAACAATAATTTGAGCGGACCAGTTCCAGTCTTTGATACGCAAGTAGGGGTTAATACTCAGGGGAATCAGTTTATCAATACCATTCTCCCTCCTGGTTCTGCCCCGTCTGGTAATGGCAGCAATAGTGGATCTGGATCTCCATCTGGGTCTGCTGACAGTGCAGGGACTTCCAAAAAAAAGAACGCATCAGGTATGATCGTTGGGATTGTTGTTGGTTGTGCTGTTTTTTTGATCTTTGCAGTGGCTGCGATTCTCTTTTACTCGAGGAGGATGAAGCCCAAGTTCTCAAAGCTGCCGTTACATCCTCCGGCACCACTTAAAGGTAAAAGGGTCAAGTTATGACAAAAATATCAAAATTCTGCAGTTCTTTTCCTCTTCCAATGCTGCGGCCATGTTTGAGGAAGCCAAAAGATCCGAAAATAAGAATATTATGGGAGAAAATGCAGTAGAAAGAAATGCAAACATCAGGCCAACGTAATGTTCCAATTTGTTCATTGATCTGATAAAAAATAATCACATTACTGAGAGTAATCTGGGAATAAAACCTATCAAACGCTGTGTCTTTCCAGTACTTCGATCTTCATTATTCAGATTCCATAATTTATTAGAAGAAATGACTACGGGAGGAGTAAGACTAAGGGTGAAAGAAGCAATCTCTGCTCTGCTCTGCTCCGCAGGAAGGCCTCCTTGCTCTTTTGGAGGGAGATGAAGATATCTATGAAAATGACAATGAAGCCTCCCTGTAGGAAGAGTGCCCTATCTCGCCAAATGAAGAAATAGATGAAGGTGAAGCATCCCTAAACTGTGATGTCTTTGCCGTCAATGAAGACAATGTTGTTGAAATTCAAAATAAAGGCATCAAACAACCATCTAAAGAATTTTGAAGCCCCTATTCATGATGATAATGATGTTTTACAGATGAAGCATTAGAAGAAGACTTACAGGAACAATTGGAAGAATATGATAAGGAGTTGTTGGCTTTCCTCCAAAAAAGGGACCTACTGTGCCTTCCTCTCGAAGATGACACGACTGTTTTTAAAGAGATTGCCACAGATCTGGTGTTCTTGATCAAGAATAGAACAATTCAAAGAATGATGACATTGATGCTAGGAAAGACAATCCTCTTGAAATCAGTGAGGTGGTTGCTATAGATCTAGCAGAACAATACAAAAAAAACACTAATCAACACATTGAGCTAGATTTATTCATTGCACAAAGTTGAGACAAGTCATATTTCCTGTGTTCTGTCTGTCCTCCAGATTCTGATGAAAAGGTTGGCCGTGACCATAAAAAAAAAAAAGGATATAAGCCAGCATATTGTGAAAATGTGAGCGACAGATCATCCCCACAATGTCGTTGATAAAAATTCAAATGGACTATGCTTCGAAAAGCCACTAGGCTTTGATGAGAGTCATAAAAACAAATGGGAGGAAAAAGCTGTTATTATTGTGTTTATGTCTGGTGTCGGTGTCACATTAAGAGCATGGTACAGAGGAAGAAGTTCCTGAACAAGAGAAGAGAGGGAAAATTTCTGAAGCAGAATTATTTATTTCTGAGCCGTTTGATAAATGAAGCAAACTGGCCAATACTGCCAATTCTTTTTCTCAATAGGATATATGAGGTGAAGGAAATTTGATTTCCATGTATCAGCAACAATTGCCATATTTAATAACCTTAATTATTTTTAGGCTCTTAGAGTTAATGCTGTTGTTTGTTTTTTTAATTTCCTGTTTCCAGATTTTCATCTACTATGTAGAGAACTTGCATGGCATTGAGTGCAAATGGCTGAATCATATTCTACAAGGTACATTGTAGCCCTTTCTCAACACTTCCCTTTTAATGCTTATTTATAGTGTTATGATCATTTGATTTCTCTAAATTAATAGCATATACAATTTGTAAGTAATTCATTAATTTATTTCTCGATTTTAATGGCCTAATAGTGCCGCATCTATTTATTTTTGCTTCCATTGTTTTTGTTAGCATATGGGGAGACGGATTGAGTGCCAGGGCAGACCGAGCACTATTGCAAAGGAAGGAGTGTGCAGTACTGCTATGAAGCAATGATTTTAAGGTACTCTGCAGCTGCTTCTCAATATCTATCTTCTGTGTTATGGCTTTCTTTGTGTTGTAGTTGAGTTGACAAAATGTATATGGAGTTAAAAATACAAAGGCTATTCTTAATTTCTTGTTTAGTGATAGAAGAAATAGCGATAAAGATTAGGTTAATGTGTAAATGCTCTCTAAATCAATCATAATGAAACATAGACTTAAAAAAGTCTTTTGACAAACAAACTGAAATAAATAATAACATGTTCTCCACATTAATCTTAAAATTCATGAAACAAACCCAAAACATCATCCAAGATGGGATTTCTTGTGGTGCAAGCAACCCTCTCCACACTGGGCACCTTTTCATGGTACAAAGTTGAGCTTCAATATGGCTTGTTCATCCTTAAAGCCTCTTGAAAGCTCCCTCATAGCACATAGAGGTCCATCAACCTCCCAAATTGTGTGCAGCAAGATAACATATAGCCCCCTTCCAAATGGATATACGGACTACAAGACTACCACGTGTCTTCCAATTTGCTACTCAAAGCCATTCTAAATTTGGTACACAACTCTAAGGTCCTCTTCCAAGGTGTCCAAGATCCCCAAACATATACCCTGTCACCATTTCCAATGTGGATAGTCATTGCAGCCAATCACAGAAAGAACAACCCTCCTGTACCATATTCCCAAGGTACAACACCAACTCCAAAAGCCCCAAGGTCTTAATTGAACCTTCAAAAGTGGACACAAAACCCTGAAGCAATACCCTGTTTCCAATGATCTCTCAAGCATATAACTTGAATCATCCATAAAAGGAAATCAAAACACCCTAAACTTCCTTTGAAAGGTGCATATGAGGGTCTCCAAATCATGTTAAAAAAACATTCAAACACCCATAACCATCTATAATGACATAGATCCGCCCAAATAGTGCTCCAGATTATGAAGGTAAGCTCGAGGATGGTTCAACGGTTGCAGTGAAGAGAATCGATCCTGAGCTTGTGAGTAGCAAAGGACTGCAAGAGTTTCAAGCAGAGATCAGCATGCTGGGCAAGGTCCGCCATCGAAATCTTGTTGCACTCCTTGGGTATTGCACTGAGAACAATGAAAGGTTGCTCGTATATGAATTCATGCCTCAGGGCACGCTGAGCCAACACCTTTTCCATTGGGAGCAGAATGGGCTCAAGCCTCTCAGTTTGAACAGTCGTCTGCTTATTGCTTTAGATGTAGCTCATGGGATGCAGTACTTACACAACCTGGCTTACAAAATTATCATTCACAGGGACTTGAAGCCTTCAAATATTCTTCTGGATGTCGAGATGCGAGCAAAAGTCTCTGATTTTGGTCTTGCAAAGCTTGCTCCCGAGGATAAAGCATCCGTGGAAACAAGATTGGCTGGCACATTTGGATATCTTGCTCCAGAGTATGCAGGCAAGTTTTGATTGTAGTACCTTTAACTATCTGTTTTGTTAGGGAAACAATGGATGTTTTTTTTTGTCAATGTCAATTATAAAATATTAATTTCTGTTTCACCTCTTGACTATTGCAGCCACCGGACGTGTAACTACAAAATCAGATGTTTACAGTTTTGGAGTTGTGCTTATGGAGCTGATAACAGGCCAGAAGGCCTTGGATGAGAAGCGGTCTGAAGATAAAGTTCATCTGGTGCCTTGGTTTAGACACATAAGTAGGGATCAGGAACGGCTCAGGACGTCTATAGATCCAGTACTCCAATCAATGGATGAGAACTGGAAAAACATTAATACCGTGGCTGAACTTTCCTGGCATTGTACCCAACGAGAGCCTAATGCACGCCCTGACATGGGTTATGTAGTTGCTGTTCTGGGGTCATTGGTAAAGCAGTGGAAACCTTCTGATGTTAACCCTGAGGACAGTGAGGACAGTTTAGGAATGACACCGGAACAAGCTTTAAAGAAGTGGAAGATCTTCGATGATTCATCAATGACGTCCTTTGGAGGTAGGACTACTGATGTTGGAAGTTCTGATCAAGCATATATTGAAGGCCCTGGTTTTGTGAGTGCAAGATGATTCGGAAACTAGGGGATTAAGAAGCAAGTGTATGTGAGGAGGTAGATGTGTCATTTAAAAAGGCTTAGTCTTCTGCTCAATGTGCTATGGACGAGGATGCACAAATATTGAAATTACTCAGAACTACCATTAATATTGCATACCTCACATGACGTGTCTCCACATGTTTGCAGAAGTTACAGGTTCTGCAATGGATTATTCAATGCTTGAGAGTTCTGGTAAATTTAGAAATCAGGAGACACGATTTTAAGGAAGCGAAGTTTTCTGCGAAGTGAGCAAAGAAAGAAGAAAGAATGCAGAGACACTCTGTTTCTTCTCTGGTTGCAAAAGTTAAAAATAATTCTATACTGATTGGTTGTTCCAATTAAAAAATCCAAAATGCTTTTTTCCTTTCTGTTTTGCTCAGTTTAAATATCGCCTTATATCGCCTTCTATTTCATCTGCTCTGGTGAGTTAGATAGCCCTTGTGCGCTGTGTTGTGAGCACATATAAGAGAAGATACATTGACAAATTTGATTTGAAATTAACATGTTTTCTGTTTTTCTTTGACTGATAAAATAAGCAAAAATTTGCAATGACATGAATTTTCAGACTGTGTTCATGTTTTTTCTGACATTACTTATTTTGAGACGTCTCCGTCGGATTCTCAAAGCTCTCCCACACAACACCACCGTCACTGCTCTGCATCAAAACCAGATTACCTAAATCGCAGGGCCGCGGAAGCACGCCCGCACCGAAACTAAACACATCTGATTCTACTGCTGGCCGCCCGGTGTGAAAGCACTCTGGTGCGATGTAGCCCATGGTTGCCACGAGACCAGTTGCTATGAAGGGTCTCCGATCGTGTTCAGTCAGACGAGCAAGGCCGAAATCGCGGAGCCGGGCATTATATTCAGAGTCAAGCATGATGTTGCTGGCTTTCACGTCCCGGTGAATCACCTGCTGCTCGCATTCCTCGTGGAGATACAGTCGAGCGGTCATACAATTGGGCAAGCGCGGTGCACCACATTCAGAGCTCACGTCTACAACGAATCCAACATTGACACCTCCTTCGCCACTTCGGTGAAGGCAAACTGCCCAACCACTGGTGCCGCCAACACCCTCTCGCCCTTAGATCTGGCCACGCCTACCACATTTGACAGCAAGTTTTACACTGATTTGAAAAGCCAAAAGGGACTTCTGCACTCCGATCAGCAACTACTTAGCAGAGGCTCTACAAATTCCCAAGTCAATTATATTTAAAAATCCAGCAGATTCTTTTTTTTCTTTTAAATAAATAAAGATATCATTATATAAAATGAAAATATCTCTAAAACTCATAGTTGTCATCAATAAATAAAAATCACAACTCTACATATCAAACAATCATAACCATTCATGCTTGATACTTTCTCAGCATATTAATTGATAGGGGTCAACTTAATTCTTGGAATGCGGATTTGTAACATTTCTCTACCATCTCACATTGTTCAAATTTGTGAGCTCTAGAATGAACAGAATCTGATCTAACACAAATTAAGTTGAAGTTTCTATTAAAAAAATTATTTCCAAATTTGTAGTTACTGTCGTTCAAAATCGTCATATTCACATAATTTTATTCCAAAGTCATTTTCAAATTTACATAAACACAAATTCAAGACATTTTCATATTTACATAAACAATTTATATTACCTAGCTAGGGATAACACAAAAAAAAAATATGCTTGATAGTTTAAAATCCAAAATTCCATATCGTTACAAACTTTTCATTTTCATTAAATTACTTCCCTTACATATCTACCGCCCCGGCGTTCCTTTGCGCCTCTTGGTGCAATTGCTAGTTTTATATTAAGTCCTCACATCCAAGTTGGTAAAATGGAATAACCAAAATGACCTTCATTTTATTATTTCAAATTTTGTAACAAGGTAATTCGGATGAAAAAACATGGTTATTATATTGGAAAATGTAAGTGTAAAAAAATAGAGGTTATTTGGGTAAAGACTTTACCATCTTTTTTAAAGTCGTTTTTTTTTATTAATTGTGTTAGTTGTTTTTTACACCAAACTAACTCTAAATTAAGATTAATTGCTAATTTAGTATCATACTTTAATAATTGTTAATAAACTTTTTGCATTGTGATTTGGGGTTATAATTATATGTTATTCTCAAGAGAGGTGAAGCTATAGTTCACATAGTCAATTATCTTTGGCATATATGTGTATTACTAAAATCTTTGGAAGTGATTCATCTTTATTAAGCATAGTAGGGTTTGGGGTTAAATGTGCTCCTAGACTTTCACTTTATCTTTCTACATCCATGACTACATTTTTTTTTTATCTATTCTTTTGTTTTATGTTAAGATATAACATCTAGGTTGATGATTTAAAATAAGTAAGGTGATATTTAGCTAGAGCTTAGCACATGCATTTGATAAGAATTTTATGAACCATTATTCACGCTTTCTATTCTTATAAAAATTTGGTCTACATGTTATTAAACTCTTATAGTTTATTTGCTTAAGGAGCTCATACGAGTAGTTAGAAATTATACTTATAATCGCCTTATGAATGGAAACTCCATCTATGCTCATAACAAACTAGAATAAAGGTTTTGCTAGGAAATAGTTTGGTTGGTTACAACAACTCTGCCATCAATGAAGGTAAGCACTTGAGTCCCTACATATATGATTTTTTCTAACATTATATGCAACAAATGTTTTATTTGGCAAACTTTGATACTTTGATGCCTCGTTATGAGTATATGCAGAGTTATATTTTTCTTTTTCTTTTAATTTATTTATTTAGTGGCTTTATATGTGGGTGTATAAATCCCAAGATGAGTATCCCATCTCTGTGCATCTCGTTTGGTAACCTCCACAACTTTTGTTCACTTTAATTTTTCTTTTTTTCCCTAAGTCCCAACCATTTCCTTTTCTCCAAAATTTAGTTAATACCTCCACAACTTATTTCTCCTGATTTTATTTAACTAAAAATATTTATTGTTTTCCAAAATTGCAAAATTGAGAATTTCCCTTAGCAAAATTATTAATTGGGGACATTACAATCCTCCCCGCCAAAAATTGCTTGTCCTCAAGCAATGCATGAACAAGTGCCCTCTCTAACTTTCGATCACAACTGTAACCACCAATAATATCAAGGTCCATTGAGTCATCCCCAATCTCAGCATTGTTCTCACATGAAGGAATCCTTCGATATCAGGATCCCAAGTCATCCTAGTCAATGTGAAGCACACCTTGCTCCACTCGTTATCCAACCATATACAGGTACCAAAAGCCCTCTACATACTAGCAATAAGTAGAGCATCATGATAGTGTAGGACTCAATCCAACTCCCCATGAAATTTCCCTACTAAGTAGTCCATCTCATGCACTACAAGAGTAAACTCCTAAATATGTAACCAATCATGGTGGGATTGAACCCTCGTATACCCGGGCCTCCCCTGATCTCCTCCTATCGATCACCCTGCCACACCAGTGAATTTCCCCACACCATCAACAAATCACTAAAACCAAATGGAAGATCTAGATGACCCTCCCTTGTGGAAACCAACTCACCTCTATGGGTAGTTGAAATGCTCAACCTTATTATGCCAAAATTCCCTTCCCGTTGCAAAAGGAACCTATCCAGCTGACATCGTGACATTCTAGTCATGACTGACTTCCTAGCATGCTCATACTAGAGCCTCCTCTCCCATAACTCTCGACCATAATCTATGGATGATCGAGGCTAGGCCAATCCTGCCAAAGCGACTCAACAGCGCCAACGCTTATCACTCCATGGTTAGCCCCAATCCTTAGCAAAAATCTTCCTTGTCCTATGGCGAGGGCTTCGGTGATCCCCCATGTGTCTTCCTGTGAATGAATCAATCTGCCTGTTATCCTGACAATGCTCACTAAGGAGTGGAGTATCCCACCAATCCACTAGATCCCTGGATCCCATAACCATACTGGAGGTCCACAACCCCTAATATTCTCTTCATGTCATTGTGATATGTTGTTAGTTTTTGGAACCCCTTTATGCCCCATCTATGCTTCCTGTAGGTATCGAATAGGTAGGCACCGAGCATCAAGAGCTTGTGTCGTGAATATCCAATTGCTTTATTCCTTCCAAATTACACAACAAGGTCTGTTATCCCAGCTCTTGATGATGTGCCCGGGTACTATCAGAAGCCTAGGCATCATCCTGCCAACAAGGACTACCGTCCTTCGCACCTCATGCTCATCAAACACCTCAAGTTGTCCAACTAAAAAAACACCATGTAACTCCCTCTTGGTCACCTCCCCAAGTGTGAGCCTAGGGGTGGAACATATGCTACCTCGACAATAAACCATGCCATCCCTAAGCTTGTAACCATCAACTCGTGCACCTACCAAGTGTCTAAACTAGAGAGTCTCCTCTCAGCCCATGACATGTAGTGTCTCATCCAACTGCCTAGGGTGAGCCTCCCATGCCTTGGTGCTTGAATGGAGAGTGTTAAAGGGCAACAGCCAAACCCTTTGTGACTTTAAGAAACACTAGAGGATGATGGTGGGTATGTCCCAAAGAGTATGATTAAGAGTCTGTCGGAATGCTCAATAGTAATCCTACGAACGACCCTTTCTCTGCCTCAGATCTGTTGATAACCCCCTCAAGGCCCTGCCTGCACTGAACATGGTGTCCCTAGATTCTCAACAATGTCCTCATTGATCCTAGGCAAGTTGTGTCCAATTGTACACCTACTGTCCTTGTCCATAAGTCTCCCTGGAGGCAATGCTTCAAGAACCTATTGCACCACATCAGGTGTCACTGCATACCACCAAGTACCACCGCACTCCTCGACATGCCATTGTATGTCACAACTTGTCCCTGTACACCATTGGATACCCACGACTACTGCCATACCATCATGTACAATCATGTGTCCTACCTGTGTCACTGCACATGTCTCTCCACGCATGTCCTCAATGCGATGCGAGTCACTCCTCCTACCCCATAATGTAAACTGACATGTTGCGATATACCACCATGCATCTCCATGCTCCTCTGCAAGCCACTTCTCCTCGTTGCATATCCCTACACACCACTGGGTGATATGGCCTATAATTGGGTCTGTATGCATTAGGCCACATCCCTCTATATAATTTTGGACATTGCGGCCTGACTATGTGCAGTCTTGTGTTGCCTATTGTCATACCACCTTGTAACATATGGTATCCTCTGCTAGTGACCCCGCCATGACACACGTCCTGTCCCCTCGTCCATCCCGATAGACATGAGCACCCTAAATCCACTCCTCCTAGAGGGGATATCTTTGTTGTAAAAATCCTCTGTGACCCTTGAGTCCTAAACCTCAATGGGAGAACATTGTCTCCATACAATTTATAGTCCAGTGGCCTACCCATGCCACCTTTTCCAACCAGCTCCTGCCAGAGAATGTTAATCATCTTGCGCCCCCATGTGCAACCGACATGCCAAAATAACCAATGGAGTCTGCTCACAAACCACCTGACCACTAGTGCTAACTGGAACTCCCCTAAGGAATGCATGCGCTTAGGCACTGTGTTGACTACCTTGTCAATGCCATAGCCATCTCACATGTCTAATATTGGATAGGAAGCCTTGCTTGGATCCCAATGCCAACCTAGCCCTCCAGTACCCTTGATGTCTAAGAGCTCTCACTAAGCTTCACTCCAAACTACGACCATCTCCATGAGTCTAGCCCACTCCACTGGGTACCAATCAAAATCTCTCACCATCCAACTCCAAGAGAGGGATCAAATGCAAAAACTCCAGCAAATAAAAAAATCCCTCCATCATGCGAGTGTTGCACCCTACACAACTCATGTCGCCTCAACTCACCATCTTGGTCAACACATAAAATTTTTCGAGGGTCTCTGCACATCTCTCTCTGTGGTGCAAAGGTATTCTAGCAATGTTGCAAGCCCCATATATATAAGCCCCGAGAGAGATACTATCTGGAAGTATTGCAACTCTTTTGGCGGTCTGTGCATCTATCTTCTCTAAGTCAGTAGTTGGCCCCAAAGAATATTGCTCGTCCTCCTCCACCATGGGCTCAACATGAGTCACAATCTACCCCTCCATGACTAGCTCACGCCCCTTTATGTGCTCTCCATGTTGTCGTAGTTGACTTTCATCCCGCATCTATGTCGTAGATTTGGGTGCCTCTGTACATATCAGCTCCTAATCAAGGGTGGTGATGTCTTTTGGCACCTCATCATCCTGTCGTGTGATACTATCACCTGAAAACTCGGTCACAACCCCGGATACCTCATAAATGGATAGCTCAACAACGAATGTCACCTCCTCAACCATGGACATGTTTGTGTCTCTTGGCACCTCATTAATGGATGGCCCTATGGGTGTATGTTATAATCTCTCCCCCAAGGTGTCAGCTAGTGCTATCAAAGAGGCCTCCAACAATGGTGACTCCTGTTCCACACCAGGTATACCAATGTGTTCTTCACACTCCCGCATGTCCTCTGCCTCATGCTCAATCTCCTCCTCATGCCCCTCATATCTAAAGTTAGGTCTCCACCAGCATAAGTGCCTCCTAGTCTCACCCTTTAACTATTCTTGTCCTTTCTGCTCCTTTTGAGCAGATTTGGTGTCCTGAGTCTATCGATTTACCCCACATGGTGTAGATGGTTGCACCCCCACAGTTTGTGTACCTCTAGTGTCTCCACTGTAAGGACGAGGATGGGTTTGTTCTGTCACCCTTCTCAACTGGGCAAACCTCTCATTGTCCCAATGGATTCCACCCGAGAACTTCTCCACACTGAATTTCTCTTGAGCCATGGTTTTGTTTATGGTTTCACCCGTAACTATGCCTACATACCTGAATCTTCCATGATCTTATTGGTTACCCACAACTGGGCCAAGATCATGATATGATGCCATTTTAATGTTCCAAAATAGGAAAAACAAATATATGCAAAGCAAAGAACAATTTTACACCACAAAAATTTGAAAATAATTAAAACACATCCATGACAATCATAAATATAGAAGCATTTGAGCCATTTTAGTATAAAATTGTTGCAAGAGTACAAATGTATGGAAAGGATGCACTTGGGCTTGCCTCAAAGGCAAGCGGAGCAAAGCCCAGGTGAAGCAATGATAATCCAAAAACTGCAATCAAGTGCCCAAATATTGCTTTGCAGAGTCCCCAACAATTATACACTGTCTGCTGCAAAGATATGGCTGGAAACCCCACCTTCGATGCTCAGAAAATTCTACAAAATTATTTCTATACTCCTCAAGCAAAACCCACAAAAACTCAGAAATGGTTTGGCTTGGTTTTGACCTCCCAAAATCGACCCCCAAAATCCCTATGCCCTCCAATGGTTGTTGAAGCACACTGTTTGTCAATACACCAGCAAAATCCACCCAACACACTCCTAAAAGGTAGAAATCAACTCCACCAACACTTTCCTTATTTCTCCCGGCAAGAAATAGCTCCAGTGGATGAGTCTTTCACTCTGACATGTGCTCGGTATCTCTCTTCTGTGTTGGCCCCAGGAACAACGAAATGACCCCTAAAAAAAGCTCAAAATTTTTTGAAAAAGATAGAGAGAGGCTCCTCACACCCCAACCAATAAAACCCATAAATATTTTGAGTTAATTCCAACTTTCCCAAAATGCTAAAATAGTGTGAAAATCCCAGTTAAACCGACAATTCGCCCTACTATAAGAATGACGATTTCAGACTTGAATATTGCCCGAAAAATTTTAAAATTTTAACCAAAAAATCCCCTCCCAAAACCAAGAAAACCCCAACAATTCTTGGGTTGAATCCACTAATCACTGAATCCCAAAAATCCACATGTATTCCCTTGTGATCTACCAATGAGCTACAAAAATCAAACTGCTCTAAGAATTCACACTTTCCCTTAAGGGAAACTCCTCCAAATCCCTATAGAATTTCTTCCTCAAAATTTCGGCCAAAATTGGCTCCAATTCTTGGTAAAACATTACTACTCAACCCCTGCAAAATAGATGGAAATCCAACCCACAATTGTTGATCCTTAAATGAGCAACTGGAACTTTCTTTGTGTCGAAGGAGCAAAAAATAGAGTGAATACCATGCAAATAAGCTTTGTTGAAATCCTAAATTGGACTCCCCAAATTACCTCACTAGGGAGACACTCGAAGTTCTTTGAAATGAGGGTGGAATTTCGCTTGGAGATTCCTTGTGCTAAACAATACTGGTTGGCTTGGCTATGCAGCGCAAGAAGAATCTCCAATTCTAAAATGAAATGCCAAAATAGAATGATCAAAATGAGGCTCTAGCCTTCCTTTTATTGTTGATTTCCCTTCCTCATACCATGATTCAATTTTTCTCACAATATGCTTTGATACCATAGTTTGATTCTTCCCATGGTTTGATTTCCCGTTTGTTAACGTCCACAACTTTTGTTCACTTTAATTTTTCTTCTTTTCCTAAGTCCCAACCATTGCCTTTTCTCCAAAATTTATTTAATACCTCCACAACTTATTTCTCATAATTTTATTTAACTAGAAATATATATTATTTGCCAAAATTGCAAAATTTAGAATTTCCCTTAGCAAAATTATTAATTGGGGAAATTACAGTACAAGTGTTGCATGCAATGAGTGATCAGCCCTTGGGAATTGCGCAATTAATTTCAAGGAAATTCTTCAATAATAGGGGCCAATTTCCTTCATATTTGTGCAAGGAAATAGGAGGTTAAGTAAGCTTATATTTGTCTAAGTGTTGGCTAGAGTTGTTCGTTGAGCTGAGAGAACAATGGTTCTTTTACATGTCAAGCTCAGAGTTGGAGCTATAAATTATAATAGATTCTCTATTCATCTGATTAATGGAAAGTGGCTTGAGGTGTTTTTCCAAGTTGGGTTCCATTATAAATCATTATGTGTTTGTGGCTTTTCTTATTGCATGTCTATGCATGTTGTTATAAATTGTGAATTTCATTTCGTAGATCAGTAGAGTATAATTGTGCCTCTTGATTTTAGATTAAATTTCTAGAGTGGTTGCAATTTTATTATATTTCTACATGGTATCAGAGCCTCAAAATTCACACTAGAACCAGTATTTCGAACTTGTGTAATAGACCCGGGCTAAAAGTTCATGTAATAAAAGTTAATAAAGGAAAAAAAATAAGACCATGGTTAAGGGACATGTATTCCAAGCTGGATGTTGGACAAAATATCCTAGTGGGCATCACTGGATATGTGTTTATGACTAAGGAAAATTGATAAAGGCAATGGCTACGACATTAAAGAGGCAAAAAGTATTTTTGGCACACTTATTTATTGAAATAAAGGAAATTAGGAGAAAAGGAAGGTCAAAGGTCACAGGTTGCATGTGAGGAGGAAAATGAAGGGAAATAATGGAAAATGAAGAAAACATAGGCTTCATTGATAAAAACGCTTATGAGGATCAGTTGGTACCTTTTGTCAGTTCAGTTTTGGAGTGCTCTCATTATTCTCTCTCTATCATACTCTTGGATACTTAGAGTTTTCTTGGAGCAATTCAACATTGTGTCAAGGAGGAGGAAAGAAAGCAAAGGAAGGACAAGGAAATGAAAGGAAAGCAAAGATCAAGCAAGGAAGAGCAGGATCTAGTAGCTTCAACAAGAATACTTGTAGGTAAAATATTGCATGTGTGATTTCCTAGCTGTTTTGGACATGCATGGCTTATGCATGTTTATATTTGGTTCTCTTGATGTCGGTGACATGGTTTTGTGGAGTTTTGACAGTGGTTTTCTGCCTTGTCTTGCCTTTTTTTGGATGCCATGGTGTGTTGGGACTTTGATCTCAGTTTTGAGCTTTGGAATTGTCGGATGGATTTCAAAATTTAGGGTGGAGGTACTCTCAAGGTTCATTCCCAAAAGCCTAGGAATCCTTTGACCCGTTTTGGCGGGATACACGGTAAAGCCTAAGGGAGGTGTCTCGGTTTAGGACTTAGTGATTTGGGATTGGATTGCAATAAGTCCTAAGAGACAGGGAGACGAAAATTTCCTCAAGGATAGGGATGGATCCTGGATGGAATTCCAAGTTCGGTTCGGTTTTATGATCGGAGCACCGGTTTGGTGTGATCACGGTATGGTGAGGGTGGAGGTGGAGGTGGTTTAACTTGTGGGTTCCCTTAGTTGTGTTTTGGATGGGTTTATCCATGAGATCCCACATTCATGCTTGGAATATCGCACGAGGGTGACTGGATGAAGATATATTTGGCTCAACCATGTCTATGGTTGGGTGGAACGTGGAAGTCCCGAACTTGGTCGGTTATTGCTTATGTTTAATGGAAGCTAAGTTCTCTCGCTTTTGTACCTAATAATATGTGGATTTATGGATGTTATTTCATTGTTATTTCCATGGTTTTATGTTGGTTATAAGCATGTTTAAATTACGGGTTCATGTCATGGTTATTTAATGTATTTACTTGTAATTGTTAAAATAATGGATGCAAGACCTAATTGATGTCATATTTGTTCAAGGAAGAGGGTGGTGATGCTTCTTGTAATGTCTCATAATAGTTTTCATTTAATCATGCTTTGTCTTGTATCCTAGACCTGTGGATTTCATTCATGCCAAGTCATGGAGTCATTTTTTGGTTATTTGGCATTGTCGTTATGTGTTTAATGATTTTTGGAAGCTATAGGAAGTTTTGGGCAGTGTCCGGGATTCTGGGCTTAAAAAGTGTCGTAAATCCTGCGCAGGCAGGCATAAGTTTGGAAATTTTAGTCCCTGGACATAGGCATGTAGGCTTGTGGGTGCGTCTAAAGCCTCCCAGACGCAGACATGCAGGCTCGTGGGAGTTTCTGAGGGGTTTTCTTCATAAAATTACAGTGGGACCTAGGGACAAGTTAGGTGGATGAATGGGATAGCCTCTGGGGGTCATGTAGCAGGTGGTATAGATAGCTGTTATGGTTTTCCGCTTCGATTCCACTTCCTTAAAGTCACCAAGGAGGTTGAGTCAGTCTTAGTTTCCCCTCATCTCATGTTTACCCCGTTTCATCAGTTACTTGGGTAGGTGTGAGGGGAGGTTTACATTACAACTTGTGTCTCAAGGAATTTTGAATTTCCAGAGTCTATGCAACAACTTTTCTTCAAGATCGAGAGAACTTATTTCAACGAGCTGAGATTGGAGTATACCCTGGAGGGTAGCTCAAATTTCGTAGCCTAGAAGGATTAAATGGAAGCAGTGCTCGATGAAAATGGTGTGTTGTAATATATTAAAACTGCTATTGCAAAAATATAGTAGTCGAATGCACAACAACTAGCCCAATTGAAGAATGATGTTGTGAAGGCTAAAATTTCTTGAAAGTGTGAGGTACCATGTGGTCTCAAACTCCATCACAAAGAGACACCACTTTCTATGTGGAAGACACTAACTAGGTTATTCGAAAATAACAATCACCATAGAAAGTTGGACCTAAAAGACAAACTTTGAAACATTAGAATGCAAAAGAATGATATTATTCTACAATATCTCTCTAGATTTACACGAGTTTGGGATGAGCTTAAAGGGGTTGGGGTGAAAGTTGCAAAATATGACCTAGTGAGCTTAGCTCTTATGGGCCATCTAAAATCCTAGCACAACTACCAAGACCCTGTGAATGGAAGGGAAAAATCACCGAATTGGGAAAGTTTGTGGTTTGATTTGGTTCAAGAAGAGTTCAGGAAAAATACTAGAGATAGAAATTCATCTAGAGCACATGATGAAGACAATTTTGTCTTAGTTGGAAAAGGGAAGAAGAACCAGAGCAATCCTGAGTCCAACCAAAATAATGACAAGAATAAATACATGAGCAAGATTAAGTGCTTCCACTGCCCTGAGTTTTGGCACTATGCAACAAAATGTTTGCATAAGAAGTCTACCATGAGGCTTGCAGTAGGAGTAACAGGTGAAGCATTGGCTTCATAATTCAAATTAGACTTCACCCTAATAGCATGCATGGCCAACACTATTATGGGGAGTGTGTGGTACCTTGATTCTGGTGCCTCGTTCCATAGCAAGGATTTTTTTAATAGCCTGGAGGAGAAGGATCTCTAGATGCATATCAAAATGGGTGATGATGGGAGGTACAGTGCTATAAGAACTTTTTGGGTATGTGTTATATTCTTTCCATAACTAGCCCCACGCGCTGTACGTTGTGCCGGGCGCAGCAGGGGGGAGGCAGCCCCCACTGTTGGGGTCCGGGGCAGCACCCCTGCGAAAATTTGTTTGGTGTGCAGACCCACTCATAGGCGGACCCACCCATGTTTTGTGCATGGTTTTGGGGTACGATGGTTTTCGGCCCCTGGTATTTTGTAGATTCGGTCAAGGGAACTACGGTTATGTTCTAATCCAGGGTTAATGGATTGGGGTTTATGTATGCTTCGGCATGTATATATATGTGTTGTAACACTAAAAGGAATATAATGAAAATCAAGCTGGTAGTCCCGATTTGGGATCCAGGGGAAAAATCTCTGTGTTTATATGTTTTATGTTTTATGCTCTCGCTATTGTTTATTTTCTGTTATAAGATTCGTGTGTAGATAATTTCTGTTCAGGGTTAAAACCTACATTTGGTATCAGAGCTGTTTCGGCTTCAAGGGGACGCCTTTGTTGTTGAGGGTTTTTTGCTCGGGCCTGTGGTAGACCCTGTGCAGTGGGAGATCTGCGGGATCAATTCTTGCGGTGAAAGAATATGGCGAGCGGCGGAAAGATAGAGATCGAGAAATTTAATGGTCAGAGTTTTGAGTTGTGGAAGCTCAAGATGGAGGATCTGCTGGTGGATAAAGATCAGTGGATCGCGGTAGATCCAGGTACTAAACCAACGGCAATGTCAGATGAAGACTGGAAGAAACTGGATCGGAAGGCGAAGAGCACAATACGGTTGTGTGTCTCAGATTCAGTATTGTTGAATGTATCTGGGGAAGCTACGGCGAAGACCTTGTGGGAAAAACTTGGGACTTTGTACCAATCTAAGTCTCTGGTGAATAAGTTGTTCCTGCGGAAAAAGCTGTATAACCCGAGGATGAAGGATGGAGACTCGGTGACAGAGCATCTGAACGCCTTCAATACTATGGTAAGTCAGCTGTCATCTGTTGATATTAAAATCTCAGATGAAGATAAGTGCATCAGTTTGTTGTGTTCTCTACCAGACTTGTGGGATAGTCTGGTTATTGCAATATGTAGCAATACAACTACCTTGAATTTTTATGACATTGTCTCAGCCTTGTTGTCGGAGGAAATGAGACGGAGAAATATGGAGGGCCAAAATGGAGATGCCTTATTTGTACGAGGAAGGTCCCAAAACAAAAACAAGAATAAGGTTTCGAGTGGGAGATCCAAATCTAGAGGGAGATCTAAATCTCCTGGAAAGTTTGTAAAGGTATGCTAGAAATGCGGAAAGGAAGGGCACTACAAAAAAGACTGCAGATCTAAAGCTCCTGAGAAAGGAAAGGGATCTGATGATGCTCCTTCTGCAGAGGCAAAAACCACCTCGGATGAAGGTGGGGATGTGTATTTGGCTTCTTCTTCAAATACACGTGTAGATCATGAGTCATGGTTGATTGACTCAGGTGCATCCTTTCACTTCACTCCCCATAGGGAGTGGTTCTGCGAGTATGAGAAATATGATGGTGGTGATGTCTTCCTAGGGGATGATAGGAGGGCCAGAATCATCTGACGTGGAAAGGTCAAGCTGAAGCTGCAAGGTGGAAGGATTAGAACACTTCCTGGTGTTCTGCATATTCCTGCATTGGCCAGAAATCTGATTTCTGTAAGCAAGATGGATGATGCAGGTGTAAAAACAGTGTTCGAGAAAGATGCCTGCAAGATGGTTCGGGGAGCACCGGTATTAATGCGGGGAGTTCGGACTGGAACTCTGTACAAGCTACAAGGTAGCACTGTTATTGATGAGTGTAACAGTTCTGTGGTTCCTGAAAGTGAGACGGAAAGTCTAGCTGTCTCTGGAGAAAAGACCATGCTATGGCATCAAAGGTTTGGACATATTGGAGAGAAGGGCCTTCGAATACTGCATAGAGATGGTATGGTAGAAGGTATGTCTAATTGTTCTCTGGATTTCGATTTCTGTGAACATTGTGTATATGGGAAGCAAAATCGGGTGAGTTTTCCTTCTGGTGCTAAGAGGGCAAACAAGATATTAGAACTTGTGCACAGTGATGTGTTTGGGCCTGTGTCAATTCCATCACTGGGAAAGTCTGTGTACTATGTTTCATTCATAGATGACTTCTCAAGGAATACATGGATATATTTCTTGAGGAAGAAATCTGAAGTCTTTGACAAATTTAAAGAATTTAAGGTTCTGGTGGAAAACCAGACAGAGAAGAAGATAAAGGCGCTGAGGACAGATAATGGTGGGGAGTTCTGCAAGAAGGAATTTGAAGAGTTCTGTAAGAAGTGTGGTATAGCACGACAGAAGACTACTCCATACACACTGCAGCAAAATGGAGTTGCAGAAAGAATGAACAGAACACTGATGGAAAAGGCAAGAAGCATGCTCAGTGGTACCGGGTTAGGACAAGAATTCTGGGCAGAGGCAGTGGAGACTGCATGCTATCTGGTTAACAGATCACCTTCATCAGTGTTGGAGGATAAGACTCCACATGAGGTATGGACCGGTAAGAAACCCTCTCTTTCACATCTAAGGGTATTTGGATGTGATGCATATGTACATGTTCCAAAGGAGAAAAGGACCAAGTTGGATAATAAATCTGAAAGGTGCATCTTTATTGGGCACAAGGATGGTTTAAAGGGTTACAAGCTTTGGAACCCAGAAACAAGGAAGGTTGTGTACAGCCGAGATGTGGTGTTTAGAGAGGTGAAAGATGTTGTTACACATGAAGTCCTACCAAAGGAACCTGAGAAGATAGAGTTTGAGCTAAAGGAGGATGAATTAGACTCTACAACAGAAGAAGACTCAAAAGAGGAAGAGCCACAAACTCCAGCTGTGAGAAGATCAACTCGGGAAAGAAGGGAACCAGAAAGGTATAGTCCATCTGCTTTTTGCTCAAGTTTTTCCTTAACTATAACTGATGATGATCCCAGAAATGTCAAGGAGGCAGTAGATTCAGAGGATGGAAAAATATGGAAGGAGACCATGGTTGATGAAATGGCATCCTTGCACAAAAATGAGGCATGGGATCTGGTGGAGTTGCCGGCTGGAAGGAAGCCCATCGGGAGAAAATGGGTGTTTAAAAAGAAGATGAATGTAGAAGGCAAGGTGGAGAAATACAAAGCTTGGTTGCAAAAGGTTATTCCTGGGTGTTGGGAATTGATTTTGGTGATATTTTTTCTCCTGTTGCCAAAGTTACTTCTATTAGATTACTTTTATCTGTTGCTGCTGCATTTGATTTTGAGATAGAACAGATGGATGTGAAGACAACATTTCTTCACATGTATCTAGAAGAGGAGATCTACATGAAGCAACTTGAAGGCTTTATGGTGAAGGGTAAGAAAGAACTGGTATGCAGGTTGAATAAGTCTCTGTATGGGTTAAAACAGTCACCAAGGATGTGGTATCAGAAATTTGATACCTATATATGGGGACTGGCTTCACCAGAAGCAAGGAGGATCACTGTGTTTATTTTAAATTTATTGGTGACCGTGTTATTTATTTGGTCTTGTATGTGGATGATATGTTGTTGATTGGAAATGACAAAGAAATTATCCAAGATTTGAAGACCCAGCTGTTCTCCAAATTCGACATGAAGGATCTTGGTGCTGCAAACTATATTTTGGGCGTGGAAATCAAGAGAGATCGGGCAAAGAGGAAGCTTTGGTTAAACCAGAGGAAGTATGTCGAGACTATATTGCAGAGGTTCAATATGCAGGATAGTAAACCGGTGAATGTTCCTATTCCTGTGGGTGTAAAGCTATCTGTTGAACAATGTCCCAAGACACAAGAAGAAGAGGATGATATGTCCCGTGTTCCATATGCAAGTGCAGTGGGTAGCCCGATGCATGCAATGGTTTGTACTAGACCAGACATTGCACATGCAGTGGGAGTATTGAGCAGGTCTATGTCAAACCCGGGGAAGGAGAATTAGATTAATGAATTCCTAATTCATGAATGTAGGACCTAACTGGTGTTATGACTGCTATTGTGAGAAGGCATCGGTCCTTCTTGTTAAACATTAGCTAAATTTTCAAATCCTTATGTTCAGATATGCACTCATGACTTGTAATTTGCATGTTTACCATGTGTTTGACGAAATGTCAGTCCCAATTGGGAAGGGTCATGTCAAGTCTTGGTTCAATTTTTGGTTTATAAGCCTTGTTTCTATGTCACTCATCATTTCTGAAAGTTTCATTAAGTTATGGGCAGAGGCTTGAGTCCTAGTCCTGAAAAAGCAGCTCAGAATTCAGGGTCGCGGGCATAAAACTTACTAGAAAAGTCCACAGTCGCTGGTAGCCAGGCCTATGGAAGTGACTAGAGGCTTATAATCGTCTACATGACTTGGCAAGGGAGCAGCTGAGGCTCTAAGACATGAAAAAGAGATTTATCTCAGGGGTTGGACACCTATAGGTGTTGGGTTGCTCCTGGAGGTCCTGTAACACCTGAGGGAGGTCAGTAAAGCCTTAAGTTGTTGAATCCATTTCCTCAAGGCCATATACAAGGTTGAGTCTCATCATAGTGACCCTTAGCTCATGCTTACCCCAGGAAACCAGTGAAAGTGGGTAAATGTGGGAGATGGCGTTACAGGGTGGTATCGGAGCATGGTTCAAATACTTGGACAGGATGGGATGGATGCATGTTGTTATGCATGCATTTTCATCTTCAAGGTTGCCATGCATGAGGTCATTGCATGTATTTTATGTCATTATGATGCTATTGGTATGTTCTAATGTTGATGCATTGGTTGAGACGAAGCAAGAGATGCAGATCATGAGAGCGAGGTTGCAACACTAGACTTTGGGGTAAGCGCAGATCATCATACAGGTATTGTATGTTTGGCATGCAGGTATGTTGGTTAATGGTCGTCATGAGCATTAGGGTTATGTACATGCTTTTCATTTTATTTTTGTTGTGGTTACATGCATGATAGATGCTAGTTGGCTAGTGCGGTCATATGCACATGCATCGGTTAGTCATGTATGGTAGTACTTGTTGTTATATGCATTACAATCATACATAAGGTGAGTATTTTCATTGCAGTTAATATCTTGATGTTATATGTATCATGGTAATCTGTACTGGCCTATACAAATGGTTATGGTTATGATATTCAAATACTTGTTGATACATTTGTGATATTGTGTAGTACTAATTTGGACTGACTTGTGCAGATGTGATAGCCTCCCTTAAGATACATTGAGGTATGAGTTGGTTATGTTTTCTATTGGGTGTTTGATTGTTTGGTGTTTATTATGTTGTCTATTTGTTGCTTGAATGTTTGATTAATTGCATGGTATGATTATGTGTCTATGAGATTGCTTGAAGGAATGATCTTGCTTTAAGATGATTGTACTAACACATTATGTTCTGAGACAACTGATATGTGCTTGAGTGCAAGCAAGTTATAGTTGTAGCATTTTATCTAATGACTGTGAGTTTATTATGACATGGTTGTTAGTCTCGGTAAAGGTCGGTTTCAAATTGAAGGACGCACTGTAACAGGTGGCTGACATGTGTGAACAGTTGCAGGGCAACATGTTTGGCATTAGCATGAAAAGGTAATAATTGATTTGTTTATATAAATAATAGTTGGATGATGTGACATTACATAGTAAGACTCAATTTCAACAAGGAAAAAGTTAGAAGAGAGGAAGGGGTGAGAATTCCTTTGGCTATGTTTATAAACCACAATTCCAAATGAATGAGTTCTTACACCAGTACAAGAAGTATTCTTAACCTTAATCTTGTTGACATTATGTGGATATATGCTATATTCATGAACATTTACTTGACATGTAAATAGTTGGTTTCCGGTTATGGTTGGATTCATTAAGGAATTGGAGTCCCTTGAGAGATGCTATGTGTATGTGTTCAGTTACAAGACAACGTGCTAGGTACAACAAGGTAAGGTAATTAGTGTATTGTTGTATTTATTTATACATGGATAGTTATATGTTTATGGTAGTATGATGCAAGGATTGCATGGAAAAAGAGACTGCCATGAAGTCTTGAAGAAGGTTTGGGTTGAGCTTTCTATTGGGAGCATTGGGAATCCATGTGGATTGAGTCATGGTGTTTGTTGTTAGTTTTTTTGCTTTCAGTGCCTTGTGATTTGTTTTTTCTTGATTTGCAATTTTGTTGATGTCTAGTGCATGGCCATGCCACTTGTTTGTGGAGTTGTATTGCTATTGGTTTCCCATGGTTTTCTCTTGTTTTCTTATTTTTATTTCCTTTTATGTTTTAAGGGCCTTGGGAATTGGTTAGGGAAAGAGGAAGGTTAATGAAGCTCAGGAAGAGCTGAGTGTAACCCATAAAGCAATGTAAGACTAGGATGAAGTTGGTGCATGTATAAGGGTAGTTGAAAGCAAGAATGTGAAAACTAGTTGGATTGGTTGGGTCCATTGGGATAAATGGATGGTGGCAGGACATAAAAGTAAATGGATCTGAGGTGTCAGATGCCTTGGTTACATTGGGAACATTTGTTCTCAATTTTTTTCATGGTCAGCACAGATAAAGGTTCAATCATCCAAGAATTGTTCATTTATGTAATGTATTGGAGGTTTCCCCCTCGAAGTGGTTGATTTCTAAGGCGTTGATCTCTCTTCTCTTCTATTTTTGGAGCCGATTTCATAACATTTGGTATCAAAGCTTTGGATTATAGGGTTTCGCTGCTCCAAATAGGTCATCGTGGAATTTTCACTATAAATTTTTTTCTATGAAGGTTCAGAAGCTGAAATTTTATAGAGTGAAGCCGAAATCCTGAGGAACGTCGTGGAAAAATTTCAGATCTTGGTTTGCAATATTTTCAGAGATATGATCTGTGCAAGTCAGAGATTTTTGCAGGCTCTTGAATTTAACCTAAACAGGTCTCATGGCATCATTGCTATAATTTTTTTTCTACGTGGATTCAGAAGCTGAAATTTTCACAGAGTGAAGCCGAAATCTTGAGGAACGCCGTGGAGAATTTCCAGAGCTTGATTCACAATATTTTCGAAGATAGGGTTTGTAGAATTTTGGGATTTTTTAGGCTTTCGAATTTCATCTCAAAGAGGTGACCGTGGGAAAATTGTCATAACTCTCTCTCTGAGCATTGGATTGGAATTATGTAAAAATTGGCTGCAATCACATGGATTTTAGTTTCTTCTATATCAATTTTAGAGTCGAAGGAGGAAACAGTGACACGTGGCAAGTCGTACAAGTTTGCTCTACTGAACCAGTCCATAATTAGGTCATTGTAGGAGATTGGGCATAACTTTGTCTTCAAGAATCCAAATAAGGTCATACCTGTGGCATTCTAAAGAAGATTCAGAGGGCTACTTCAAGGCCGAATTTTCGATATTGAATATCTAAAATCACAAAGATATTCAGTTTCAATTTTGAGCTCCTCAAAATCAAGAAAAAGGTGTGTATTTTTTTCAAATTGCATGTCTTGTTTGAAAAATCTGTTTTAAGTGATTCCAAAGGCCTATTGAGCATAGATATCAGTATTGGGTTCTAAAATTCCTCCTAAAAAGAATTCAACACCCATTAATCCCTCACGGTACTCTACTATGACTCATGAAGATGAAGAATTGCAACATGATCTATCAAAATTACAAGAGCAAGTGCACCAAATTCCGCTCTAACAAAGAGCAAGAAAAAATGAAATGGAAGTTTTGAAGAAAGGCGTGGAAGCGAAGATGGATGGTTTGAAGAGTAATATGGAGGGTTTGAAGAAATGCATGGAGGCTAAGATGGATGGCATGGAAGCTAAGATGGATGACATAGAAGAAAAAATGAAAGACAACATGGAAAACATGAAGAATGATCTAAAAGCAAATATGGAAAGTTTGACAAAGTTGATACAAGAAATGTTTCCTAATGGAAAAAAGATAGTAGAGGAAAATATTGATGAGAACAAAATAAATGTTAATCGTGATTTCATAAACTCTAATGTTGGATGGAGAACCACCATATTCCAAAGATGGATATGAGGAAGTTTGATGGCAATGATCCTATAACATGGATACTACAAATGGAGCAATATTTTGATCTCAATAATGTGCAAAACACACAAAAGGTACGCATTTCAACTTTACACGTAGAAAAAAATACATTTGTATGGTATCGATGGCTTTGCTCTCATAAAAATATTATCACTTGGTCAATTTTTACGGAGGAAATGATAGCACATGATGATGATACAAAGAGAAACACCTTCTTTAGCTAATTGATAAATCTCAAACAAAAGGGTTCAGTGGGGGAGCACATTGAGGACTTCCAAAAATTGAATATAAGGGTAACTGATATTCCAGAGGAACACAAGATTGATGTCTTCATAGCGACTTTAAAGGATAACATCCAACATGAAGTTCGCATTTGGGAATTTGATTCATTGGAGAAGGCATTCAAGTTGGCAAGAAAAATTGAATGTAAAATTATGGCGACAAGGAAGCCTACCACTCACATCTATAAAGATGGAAGTGTTGTTGCTACTAGACTTCCACAACCTACAAGGCTAACACCACAACAATTGGAAGAAAAAATTGCAAAAGGGCTTTTCTATAGTTGTGATAGCAAATACACTAAAGGTCATAAGTGTGCTGAGAAGAAATTATTTTACATAGATTGTGAAGAGGAAGAAGAAAATGAACAAGAAAATTCAAAAGAAGAGGATTTACACTAGGAACCAACCCTAGAAGAAGAAGAAATGAGTCCGACCATATCGTGTAATGCATTGGAAAGAATTACCACTCCTCAAACTCTCAAGATAGAAGGACATATCAAGAAGGAATAGGTAATAGTGTTGATTGATTCGGGTAGTACCCATAATTTTATTCATTGTAAGGTAGCTAAGGAATTGAATTGTTTCCTATACCCAACACCAGAATGTCAAGTGATGGTTGCAAATGGAGGAACTATAAATTGCTCTGGAAAATTCCATAATATCAAGCTAGCCATGTAGGAATATGTATTGAATAGTCCAATGCTTTCCATTCCAATGGGAGGTGTTGATGTTGTACTAGGAGTACAATGGTTACAATCTTTGGAGACGATAGCTTTTAATTTTCAATAAATTTTCTTGATTTTTTTTTTTCAAAAGGAAAGGAAATCGAATTTCGGGGTATCGTAGGGAAGCCAAGAAAGATAATAAGCTCTGATGTCATAACAAAGCTTCTGAAGAAAGAATGAGGCGACATCACTAATATTTACTTGTAGTTCTAACATCAAATCATAGTTTTCCACATCTCAAAAAAGTTTGGACAGAGTTTGGACAATCATTCCAAGCTTTTTAAAACTCCCAAAGGATTCCCACCTATTTGAGAGCATGATCATGCTATTCATTTGATTCCAAGAAGTGTTCCTCCAAACATCAGGCCTTATAGATATCCTTATGTCCAAAAGAGTGAAATTGAACGTATGATTACAGAAATGTTAGAGGTGGGTATAATTCAACCTAGTCAAAGTTCTTTCTCTGCTCCTGTAGTATTGGTACACAAGAAGGATGGATCATGGCGTATGTGTCCGGATTATAGGGAGCTCAATAAGCTCACCATTAAAGATAAATTTCCCATTCCTGTGATTGATGAATTATTGGATGAATTACATGGAGCAATTTATTTTACCAAGTTGGATCTTCGTTCAGGATATCATCAAATTAGAATGAAGACTGAAGATATTCCAAAAACAACATTTTTAACTCATGAGGGTCATTATGAATTTTTGGTCATGCCTTTTGGCCTTACCAATGCACCTTCTACATTTCAAGGGTTGATGAATTCCATTTTCAAACCCTTCCTAGAAAATTTGTGCTAGTATTTTTTGATGATATACTAATCTGCAACTGGTTCTAGGATCTGCACCTAACATTTTGACATATGCTCAAACTATCACTGGAGGAGAAATAATGATATGAAAAAAAAACATCGAATGTTTTGAGCACAGAGGTGTGAATATTCCATCACATTTGTATCTCACGAGAGTGTTAAAGTAGACCCTAACAAAATTAAAGCCATTACGGAATGGAAATTCCCTACAACCATAAAGCAATTGCGAGTATTTCTCGGGTTAACAAGGTATTATTGCAAGTTTGTTAAGAATTATGGGAGAATAGCAACACCTCTAACAACATTACTGAAGAAAGACGCATTTTCATGGAATCTTGAAGCAACTAAAGAACATCTCAAAGATAAAACAATGATAGCACACTTCACAAAAACATTTATTGTAGAATGTGATGCCTCAAGAAATGGAATTGGTGTTATTTTAATGCAAGAAGGAAGACCCATTGCTTTTGAAAGTCGTCCAATCAGAGGAAAGTACTTACAAAAGGCTATTTATGAGAAGGAAATGTTGGCAATACTACATATACTAAAGAAATGACGACCTTACCTAATGGGAAGATACTTCAAGGTAAAAACTGATCATGATAGTCTTAAACACTTTTTGGAACAAAGACTATCTTCAGAAGAGCAGCAAAAATGGGTCACAAAGATGTTGGGTTATGACTTTGAAATAATATAAAAAAAGGGCTAAATTTTGTTGCAGATGCACTCTCAAGAAAGGATGAAGAGGTGGAAGCATTTCTTTGTGCCATTTCTATTATCCAACCATATTGGATAACTGAAGCAAGGGATGAATGGAAGAAGGACGAAGAAGTGTGGACACTCATTCAAAATTTGCAGCAAGATCCTAGGACATCTGATACATTTAGTTTGAAAAATGATTCCTTATGGTACAAATATTGCTTATATATTTGCAAGAATTCCCAACTAAAACAAAAGATTCTTTTGGAATTGCACACTTCTCTTTTAGGAGGACACTCAAGATTTTTAAAAACTTACCACAGGGTGAATCCAGTAATTATGTTGTGATCGTGATTATGTTGATATCTATATATGTATACACGTATGTATGTATGTCGTTTTATGATAGGGTCGTTAGGGATCATGATTGTTTTATGTTGATGTCTATATATGTATGTATTTTGTTATCAGACATCATCAAGGATCGTGATTGTTTTATGCTAATGTTTATATGTATATGTGCATGTATGTATATCGTTGTCTAATAGGGTCATTAGAGATCATGCTTGTGGAGGAATGATTACTTATGCAGGTAAATGACATGAAGAGGTTCTTAGTCTTATGAGGAATCAAGTGGGAAGAGTAGCCCTGACATATCTTTGAGGTTAGTATGATGTGGATATGAATTGATATTATGTGATTATACTATGTATATGTTTATGCTATCACAAGTAATGTTGAGGGATACGTCAACGGAGTGAAAGCAGTGTGACCTACGACATGCTAGGACAAGCATATATAAGACATTAGAAGCAAGGTTTCTTGGTGGAGACAATGTGGTTTCTGGAAGTACAGTACCATTGTTGTGTATATGTTGTACATGTTGTACTTGTGATGTTGTGTACATGCGGTGTTGTGTATATATGAGGTTGTTTATGCAGTGTTGGTATCAGATGGTGCTATGTATATGTTGTTTATGCGGTGCTATGTACCTATGGTGTTGTGTATGTGTCGTGTATGCGGTACATGATGTATATATGGTGTTATGTGCATGTTGTATATGTGGTATTGTGTATATATGGCGTTATGTACATGTTGTATATTTGGTGTTGTGTACATATGATGTGGTGTGCATTTTGTACATGTGGTGTCGTGTACATATGGTGTTGTGTGCATGTGGTGTTGTGTACATGTTATACATGTGGCATTGTGTGCATGTGGTGTTATGTACATGTTGTGCAGGTGGTGTTATGTGCATTGGTTGTTGTGCACACATTGTGCAAGAGGCGTTGTGCACATTGGGTGTTGTGTACACGTTGTGCAGGTGGCATTGTGTACATGTGGTATTGTGTACACGTCGTACATGCTGTGTTGTGTATATTTGGTATGGTGTTACAGGCATTGTACAGTCGTTGTATCGCGACATGTGTATTTGTGGTAAGGTACGAAGTGTACATATATGTATTTTGTTGTACACCGAGTGTAGGTATATGTATTGTGCTGTACACTGGGTGTAGGTGTATGTGTTGTGTTGTACACTGGGTGTAGGTGTATGTGTCATGTTCTACACCAGTTGTAGGTGCATGTGTTGTGTTGTACACCACGTGTAGGTGTATGTGTGGTGTTGTATACTAGGCGTAGGTGTATGTGTTGTGTTGTACACTAGGTGTAGGTGTATGTGTGACGTTGTGCACCAGTTATTGGTGTATGTGTTGTGTTGTACACTATGTATGTGTATATGTTGTATATTGTAATGGGACATGAAAGTATGGGATTGTTTTGGCCCTCATTTTGCTATCAAGGATTGAGGTGGTTCAGTCTCTGGATGCCCTTTTTGATATTGAGGTTTGAGGCGGTTTAGTCCCAAGATACCCTTGTTGCTATTGAGGGTTGAGGTGGTTCCGTCTCTGGATGCCCTTGTTGATATTGGCGGTTGAGGTTGTTTAGTCTTGAGATACCCTTGTTTCTATTGAGGGTTGAGGCGATTTAGTCTCCAATTGCCCTTGTTGTTGATATTGAGGGTTGAGGCAGTTTAGTCTCGAGATACCCTCTTGTTGCTATTGAGGGTTGAGGTGGTTTATTCTCGGTATACCCTTGTTGCTGATATTGAGGGAGGAGGCAGTTTAGCCCTTGGATTCTCTTGTTACTTAAAGAGAGGGCACTTGGTGCTTGCTGGGGTTGGAAACTGATTTAGTGTTTGTACTGAAAGGACAAAGAAAAAAGGCAGAAGAAAATAATCATTGAAAGATGAGTATCAATATTTTATTTCAGTTTTTAATAATGCACGTGATTTATGAATTTGATTTATGATGGTTACATGTGATATGTGATTTTTATTATGATGGTTTTGTTTGAGCTAACCGGATGTGATATGTTTATACATTATGATTTGGTCAAAGGTCTAGTTTGACTTGTTATGGCAGGAAGTAAACATAATTGGAAGTGTACCTTATTGACGGGCCACCAATGGGGTATGATTTGAATTTATTTCAATTCCTTTTTAGTATAATGGAAATTATGTGCTTGGTACAGGAAAACAAGTTAATGCCCAGTTTGGGTGGTTGAAACTGACTGCAAGGATTAGAAGTAAGACAAAAGGAATTGCAACAGGCAACAATATGTTGGTAATGCATTCATGAGCAAGGCCAATGTGGGACACCGGTACCCAATAATGTCCATTGATTTCCATGAGCATGGTATGTATGGTGTGATGGTTTTGAGGCAGGGTTATGCCTTGGTTTTTGGACCTTCTGATGCGAGGAAACCTTGCCAAGGGATGGATCTCCCAGGATAGGGGATGTCGGGGAACTTGGAAGGTGAGTGACTGCAAGGAAGGGGGTGACCAGATTTCTCGAGGGATTGTGTAGCAGAGAAGGGAAGGTCGAGGATGGATTTGTTTTGGTCATTAGCATTGTCATATGGAATCAAATGCACATTGGGAGTGTACCCTAGAACAATCAGTCGATAATTTCTCATTGAGGGAACAAGTAGTGCATGTTGGAAATACTGAGAGGGGGGTGAATTAGTATTTCTTTTCAATTGTTATTTTAACCAGTTAGATTCTTCAAAATTATAATCAAAGAAATGTATAATGATAATTTTATTACGAAACAAGAAGGATTATAATCCTTTTTCAAATGAATCAGTATAATAAGATGTGAGGGTACCAACCCTTCAATAATCTAGGCACAAACCTGTTGGAAAGCACCAACATTGACTTTGATGAGTCTCCGATCTCTAGGGCTTCGACCCTATCTTTTCCAAGGCTCCAACCTTGCGTTTAGGGGCACATACCCCAAGAACACCAATCGTTCTTGTCTTATTTTGGTATGAAATGAGGTCTTTAAGTATTGAGGATGTTATCGAGTGTTTGAGAGCTTTGTCAACCCTTTTTGACTTGATCCATCTCTTTCCTTAGAGATAATATTTTAGCTTCACGTTTTTTCACAAATTTCTTCTTTCTCTTTTAGCTTATTGTTCAAGAAGTCCTCCCTTCTATTTTATTCCTCCCTTTCTACTTTGAGAGAGATAATTTTCTTTCGTAATTTCTCATTTTCTTCAATGGCACTTATTAGTAATTCATCCATATTTCCTTCACCTTCTTGTTCTGGTCATCATCATTTGTAAATGCCATGAATAATACTTCTTTGCTTCCAGCATAGTTATTTTCTTCATCTGATTCATCATCATCTCTTTTGTGAAGAGGGATATATTTAGTTGATTTCTTCTTGGTGATCACAAATTCATCTTCATCGGAATCATCTTGTTTGGAGAAGAAGTTATTCTTATTAGATCCTTTCTTTTTGGACACCAACTTCTTAAAATCTTCCTCATCATCACTATCATGCTTATGAGGACATTTTGCAGCATAAGGACCTATTATTCCACATTTGAAACATATAAGAGGATACTTACCTTTTAGCTTGGAACCTTTTCTTAGTTTTCGTACAAATTGTGCTACTTCGGTTTCAGTATCAGAGTCATCACTGTTGGTATTCCAACCTTTCCCCTTTTTTGTCATTTTTGAATCTTTGGATGTTGCTTCTTTGGAATTTGGGATTCCTTTTCTCATTTCATAGGCAATGAGAATTCCATGAATTTCATCCATTTTTAGGGTATCCAAGTCCTTTATTTCTTCTATAGCACTTACTTTGGAGTCAAATCTATTTGGAAGAGATATCAAGACTTTTTGAACAATTGTGCTTTCTTCAACATTTTCTCCTAACCCTTTAAGTGAGTTGACAACTTTAGCTACTCGGAGAAAGTCTGATGCAATATCTTCTTCATCATCCATTTTAAGACTTTAAAATTGCCTTCTATGAGTTTGAAGTTTTTCCTTATTAACTTTGGAATCCACATCATATAAAGCAATCAACTTATCCCATAAATCTTTGGCAGAGTCACAATTCATGACTTTTGTGAATTCATAATCAGTGATTCCACTAGTCATGGAATTTAGTGCTTCGACATTTTGTTATGAAACCAACTCACAAAATAGAAGAAAAGATAGATCAACGCCTTAGAAATCAACCTCTTCGAGGGGGAAACCTCATTTAATTTACATAAATGAACAATTCTTTGATGATTAAAATGAAAAAACCTCCTTTCTATATATTGGAGTCCTTGGGGTCACAATATAATCCTAGCCGACCTAACAATAGTAATGTAAGGGCACTACAATAACAATAGTGGGCTTTTATGGGGCACAATAATAACAATATGGGGAATACAAGGGCAAAACAATAACAATAAGGGGGCTACACTAACAACAATAAGGGACTACACTAGTAATATAGGGACCTAACATGCCCGTATCCTTCAAAAAATTGTTGTCCTCAACGCTTGAGTAGCTCTGGATGCTTCTGTATAAAATATTCATCCTCCCACGTGGAATCTTTAGTGGGTAAGTTCTTCCACTTGATGAGATACTCTAAAATTGATCGATTTTGTAGTTGTTGAGTTCTTGTTTCCATGACTGCTTCAGGTTCTAATACGATTTTTCCTTCCTCATCAAGTTATGGTAGTATTGTTTGAACTAGAAGTTTGTAACCTATAACCTTCTTTAAGCATGAAACATGGAAAACTCGGTGCACTTGAGAAGAAGCAGGAAGCTCCAATTTGTATGCCATAGTACCAATATTTTGCAACACCTTGTAAAGACCATAGTACTTTGGTGATAATTTAAAATATTTCTTAGGTTGCTTGAGGGACATTTGTTTGTATGGTTGCAGCCGTAAAAATAACTAGTCTCCTACATCAAAAATTCTCTCGCTGCGATGTTGATTTGCATGTCGCTTCATTCGATTTTGTGCCAAATTTAGGTATCCTTTAAGAGTTAGAGAACTTGTTGTTGATGCTCGATGTGATCTTCCACTGCTTGAACCTTAGAATTTTCTCTTAAAGATGATGTGATGGATAGTGGATGATATCCATAAAGTGCCATAAATGGGGTCATTTTTGCTACAGTATGGAAGGAAGTTCTATACCACCATTTAGCCATAGGTAACCACTGGACCCATTGTGTTTGTTTATCAGATACAAAGCAATGAAGATATCCTTCCAAAAATTTGTTCACTATCTCAGTTTTCCCATCGGATTGAGGATGATAAGATGAGCTATGAGCTAGTTGAGTACCCAAACAAGAAAATAATTCTGTCCAAAAATTTCTAGTGAAAATGGGATCTTTTTCACTTACAATAATCTTTGGGGTTCTATGTAGCTTTTGAATTGTTTCCATAAATGCAGTAGTAGTTGTAATTTCTTTAAATGGATGAGAATGCACAAAATTGTGCATACTTGGTAAGTCTATCAAGTACCACCATGATGACACTCTTTCCTTCGGACTTAGGCAAACCTATGTTGAAATACATTGAAACCTCCTCCCAACGTTGAATTGGAATGGATAAAGGTTGTAGCAGACCCGTGGTATTAATTGTCTCAATTTTATTTTGCTGGCAAACCAAACATTCCGCCACAAACTTTTGAATATCAGATTTAAGGCCATCCCAAAAAAATATTTCTTCACCCTGTGGTAAGCTTTTAAAAATCCTGAGTGTCCTCCTAAGGGAGAGGTGTGCAATTCCAAAAGAATATTTTGTTTTAGTTGGGAATTATTACAAAGATATAAGCGATCTTTCTACCATAAGGAATATTTTTTCCAACTAAATGTATCAGATGTATTGGGATCTTGTTGTAGCTTTTGAATGAGTTTCCACACTTCTTCGTCATTCTTCCGTTCCTCCCTTGTTTCGGTTATCCAATCTGGTTGGATAATAGAAATGGCACAAAGCAATGCTTCCACCTCCTCATCCTTTCTCGAGAGTGCATCTACAACAACATTTAGCTTCCATTTTTTGTAGATGATTTCAAAGTCATAACCCAACATCTTTGTGATACATTTTTGTTGCTCTTTTGAAGATAGTCTTTGTTTCAAAAAGTATTTAAGACTATCATGATCATTTTTTACCTTGAAGTGTCTTCCCATTAGGTAAGGTCGCCATTTATTTATTGCATGTAGTATTGCCAACATTTCCTTCTCATAAATAGCTTTCTGTAAATACTTTCCTTCGATTAGACGAATTTCAAAAGTAATGAGCCTTCCTTCTTGCATTAAAACATCACCAATTCCATTTCTCGAGGCGTCACATTCCACAATAAAGGTCTTTGTGAAGTCTGTCATAGCTAAGACCGATGCTAGTCACATTGCCTCTTTTAGATGTTCAAAGGCCTTAGTTGCTTCAGGAGCCCATGAAAATGCATCTTTCTTCAATAATGTTGTTAGAGGTGTTGCTATTTTCCCATAATTATTAACAAACTTGTGATAATACACTTTTAACCCGAGAAATCCTCGCAACTGCTTTGTGGTTGTGGGGACTTTCCGTTCCTTAATGGCTTTAATTTTTTTAGGGTCTACCTTAACACCCCCTTGAGATACAATATGACCCGTATATTCCACCTCTTGTACTCCAAAGAAATATTTGGAGGTTTCTGCATATAACTGTTTCTCCTCCAATAGTTTGAGCACCCTCTCAACATTTTGAACATGATCCTTCCAAGACCTATTTTAGATTAGTATATCATCAAAAAATACTAACAAAAATTTTCTAAGGAAGGCTTTGAAATTGGAATTCATCAACCCTTGAAATGTAGAAGGTGCATTGTAAAGGCCAAAATGCATGACCAAAAATTCCTAATGACCCTCATGAGTTCGAAATGTTGTTTTCGGAATATATTTAGTCTTCATTCTAATTTGATGATATTCTGAACGAAGATCCAACTTGGTAAAATAAATTTCTCCATGTAATTAATCCAATAATTCATCAATCATGGGAATGGGAAATTTGTCTTTAATAGCGAGCTTATTGAGATCCCTATAATTTGGACATATGCGCCATGATCCATCCTTCTTGTGCACCAATACTACTGGAGCAGAGAAAGAAATTTGTCTAGGTTGAATTATACCAGCCTCTAACATTTCTACAATCATACATTCAATTTCGCTCTTTTGGACACAAGGATATCTGTAAGGCCTGATGTTTAGAGGAACACTTCTGGGAATCAAATGAATAGCATGATCATGATTGCGAATAGGTGGGAGCCCTTTTGGAGTTTCAAACACCTTGGAATGATTGTCCAAGAATTTTTGGAGATTTGGATAAATAGATTATTTTGGTGTTGGAACTTCTAATGAGCATAAGTGTGCCATTACATCTCGTTGTTCTTTCTTCAGAAGATTTGTCAGGACATTAGAGCTTATTATCTTTCCCAACTTCCTTGCAATACCCCGCAATTCAACTTCCTTTCCTTTCGAAAAAAATTCAAGAAAAGTTCTTGAAAATTAAAATCTACCGTCATTAAAGATTGTAACCATTATACTCCTAGTACAACATTAGCACCTCCCATTGGAATGGAAAGCATTGGACTATTCAATACATATTCCCCCATGGTTACCTTGATATTATGGCATTTTCTAGAGCAATTTATAGTTCCTCCATTTGCAACCATCACTTGACACTCTAGTGTTGGGTATAGGAAGAAATTCAATTCCTTAGCTACCTTGCAATGAATAAAATTATGGGTACTACCCGAATCAATCAACACTATTACATTTTTATTCTCGATATGTCCTTCTATCTTGAGAGTTTGAGGAGTGATAATTCCTTCCAATGCATTACAGGACATGGTCAGACTCATTTCTTCTTTCTCTAGGGTTTTTTCCTGGTTTATATTCTCTTCTTTTGAAGTTTCTTGTTCACTTTCTTCCTCCTCTTCACAATCTATGTAAAATAATTTCTTCTCGGCACACTTATGAACTTTAGTGTATTTGCTATCACAACTGTAGCAAAGACCTTTTGCTCTTTTTTCTTCCAACTGTTATGGTGTCAAGCTTGTAGGTTGTGGAAGTCTAGGAGTAGCAACACTTCCATATTTATAGATGGTGAGTAGTAGGATTCCTTGTCGCCATAATTTAACTTTAAATTTTTCTTGCCAACCTCAATGCCTTCTCCCATGAATCAGGTTCTCAAAGGCAAACCTCATGTTGGATGTTATCCTTTAAAGTCCCTATGAAGACATCAATCATGTGTTCCTATGGAATATCAGTTACCATTATATTCAATTTTTGGAAGTCCTCAATGTGCTCCACCATTGAACCCTTTTGTTTGAGATTTATCAATTGGATAGATAAGGTTTTGCTCTTTGTATCCTCATAATTTTCTATCATTTCGTCTGTAAAAGTTGACCAAGTGACAATTTTTTTACGAGAGCAAAGCTATCGATACCATAGAAATGTATTTTTTTCTAAATATTGCTCCATCTGTAGTATCCATGTTACAGGATCCTTGCCATACAACTTCCTCATATTGATCTTTGGAATATGGTGGGTCTTCAATCCAACATTAGAGTTTATGATATCACGATTAACATTTATTTTGTTCTCATCATGTGTTTCCTATACTACCTTTTCGCCATTAAAAATCATTTCTTGTATCAAATTTGTCAAACCTTCCTTCAAACCTTCCATGTCTTATTTTAGATCATTCTTCATGTCTTCAATGTTGTCTTTCATTTTTTCATCTATGTTAGCTTCCATGTCATCCATCTTAGCTTCCATGCCATCCATTTTAGCTTCCATGCCATCCATATTAGCTTCCATGCCATTATTCAAACCATCCACCTTAGCTTCCATGCCATCCATTTTAGCTTCCATGCCATCCATATTAGCTTCCATGCCATTATTCAAACCATCCACCTTAGCTTCCATACCTTTCTTCAAACCATCCATCTTAACTTCCATGCCTTTTTTCAAAACTTCCATTTCATTTTTGTTACTCTTTGCGAGAGCGAAATTTGGTGCACTTGGTCTTGTAATTTTGATATATCATGTTGCACTTCTTCCTCTTTATGAGTCATAGTAGAGCCTTATGAGAGCTTAATGGGTGTTGAATTATTTTTAGGGGCCATTTTAGAAGCCAATATTGATATCTATGCTTCAAAATGCCCTTGGAATCACTTCAAACTAATTTTTCAAACAAGACATGCAATTTGAAAAAAAAATACACACCTTTATCTTGCTTTTGAGGAGCTTGATATTGAAACTTATGTATCTCTGTAATTTCAGATCCCCGAGATTTTATCTTCGTTCCTTTAGTAGCTCTCTGAATCTTCTTTCCAATGCCACAAGTTTGACCTGATTTGGATTCTTTAAAGAAAATTTATGCATAATCTCCTGCAATGACCTAATTATGGACTCGTTCAGTAGAGTGAACTTGTACGACGTTCCACATGTCACTGTTTCCTCCTTTGGCTCTGAAATTGATATACATGAAACTACAATCCATGTAATTTCGACCACTTTTTACAGAATTCCAGTCTGATGCTCAAAGAGTGAGTTTTGACGATTGTCCCAAGGTCACCTCTTTGAGATGAAATTCGAGAGCCTGCAAAAACCCTAACTTCCACAGATAATATCTTTGAAAATATTGCAAACCAAGATCTAAAATTTTTACAAGAGTTCCTCAGGATTTCTTCGCAAATGGGTTTTTTAATCTTCTGAACCTTCATAGAAAAAATTTATAGCGAAAATTCCACGATGACATCTTTGAAGCAGTGAAACCCTAGAATCCAAAGTTCTTATACCAAATGTTATGAAACCAACTCACAAAATAGAAGAAAAGATAGATCAACACCTTATAAATCATCCTCTTTGAGTGGGAAACCTCCTTTACATTGCATAAATGAACAATTCTTGGATGATTCAAATGAAAAAACCTCCTTCCTATATATAGGAGTCCATGGGGTCACAATATAATCCTAGCCGACCTAAAAATAATAATGTAAGGGCACAACAATAGAAATAATGGGCTTTTACGGGGCACAATAATAATAATATGGGGACTATAGGGGTACAACAATAACAATAATGGGGCTACACTAGTAATATAGGGACCGAACACATTTGTAATGTAAGCTTTCCTTCCATATTGATCAGTTGGGGGAGTGGGAGGAGCTTTGTACCCATCCAAAACAGATTGCCAAACTTTGGGTCCAAGGGACATTAAATAGTAGGACATACTCTTCTTCCAAAAACCAAAGTTTGTACCATCAAATAAGGGAATCTTCCCCGCCACTTCTTGATTCTTCATTGCGACTCAAGAATCCTTCTTCCAACTGTTAAGCTAATTATGAAGAAGTTGGCTCTGATACGAATTGTGGGAAATACTGAGAGGGGGGTGAATCAATATTTCTTTTCAATTGTTATTTTAACCAATTAGATTATTCACAATTATAATCAAAGAAATGTATAATGATAATTTATTACGAAACAAGAAGGATTATAATCCTTTTTCAAATGAATGAGTACAACAAGATGTGAGGTAACCAACCCTTCAATAATCCAAGCACCAACATGTTTCCAAGCACCAACTTGGACTTTGATGAGGCTCTGACCTATAGGGCTTAGACCCTATATTTTCCAAGGCTCAAACCTTGTGTTTAGGGGCACCTACCCCAATGACACCAATCCTTCTTATCTTCTTTTTAGATGAAATGGGAGTTGTACTTACTTGAGTGTCCTTGACATAGTTTTCACTGTACAATCAACTCCAAAGATGCTCCACTTCCCTATCACTTTGTTTTGTGTTGACTTAAATTTCAGAATTAACTTGCTTCACTATTCAGGTGTAAGTATATTCATTGTGAGTCCTTCAATGTTCAAGGTGTTCATTTTACTTAGTTTGAATTATGCACCATACTGAACCATTAATTCTGCACCATACTGCACCAACAATGGATATTTACCACAACAATATGAAGTAGCTACACCATAGTCCTGAAATGTCACAACTCCATAGTTCAAAGGCCACACAATCATTGAAATGTCATGCATTGTAGTAATAGCCAATCTGATGCCCACAGATTTAAGCACCACCGAATTATAATAGTCATAAATCCACCTCAAAACCCATACTTCAATGAAGATGGCACCTTATAGTTCGAAATTACCACAGCTCAAAGAATCACCACCCAAACCTAAAACCACAATGAGTGTTGTAAGGATTCAATCATCTATAGATACTGCAATTAGGGTCTGAGACTGTTGTATACCCCACACACTTCCACGGGTCCGAGACTGTTGTATACCCTATACTTCCACAAGTCCGAGACTTATATGGATAAAAGAGTTACAAATCTACAGTGATCTTCCGTTATTTTTCATTGTAATAGTCATGTTCATGAGATGTGAAGTAATATATATTATCTGTGTATGTATATCCAAGCTATGTTTTTAAGAATGAGTATTTAGCTGATAATCCAATAATGGTGTCCAAGCTCTTATATATAGAGGTATTGTGGCTAATGTGAAAATCCACCACTCCCATAGGAAGACCAACATAAGAAGCCGAATATAGGTCGACACCAATACTTGATAATTACATTTCAACTTAAAAATTTGATTTCTCTCTCACCACAGGGAATTTGGAGGTGTGTGAGGGCTAGCTGGAAAGATGAAACAATCCTCTTTGATATGATATAAGGTTCATAATGAAGGGATTTCTCTAAGATGGTGAAAATCCCATTTTTATTGTGACTGTCCTTAAAATATTTAGTACAGAAGATGATGGAGAGTGTGGCTTTGTCATAAGGATCCGTCATGAAACTAGTGTGATAGAGTAGCCTTAATTTGGAGAGATCCTCAAGTATATTTTCATCAATGAAAATGCATTAGACAAATATTGACCAAAAGTGCAAGGATTGTAGTGTTGGAAATTGAATGTAGATTTCAATTTGGCAGTGGATTCTGAACTTCCTGGGAAGGAGGTGAATCCTGGTACTAATTTTGAGGGTGGAGGTGTGAGCCTCTGGATTCCCTTGTTACTGATACAGGTATCGTATCCTTTTATTCCTTGGTTGAGAAAATGCACATATGTGTATATCATTATAAATATTGCAACGAGTTGGAGTACAAAGCTCCATGAACAATATGGTTATTTGTTGGTTGAAGCAAATGATCGTAAGTATATGTAGTTGTTATTGTAAACATCGTAATGAGTTGTGTTATAAAGCTCCAGTAAATAATATGATTGTCATGTTTTCAACAGTGGTCATTGTAAATACTGCAACAAGCTGAGCTAAGTTATAAAGCTCCATGGGCAGTATGTTTTGGTTTTCAGCGATCTTGCTGGTTATAGGTTTCATTCAACACCAAGGATGATGTTCCCTTAAGGGGAGGGGTCTTTAACAGCCTTGGGTTAAAATTTCATGTAATAAAGCTAATAAAGGCAAAATAATACCAAGATCACGGGACACGTATTCCAAGCTGAACAATTGGGAGAAATATCCTAGTGGGCATCACTTGTGTTTATGGCTAAGGAAAAATTAACAAAGGCAGTGGAAAAGTATTTAAAAGGAAAAACGACGTTTTTTGGCACATTATCTATGAAAATAAAGGAAATTAGGAGAAAAGGAAGGTGAAAGGTCACATGTTGCATGTGAGGAGGAAATTGAAGGAAAATAGAGGGAAAATGAAGAAATTAGAGGCATTAATAATAAAAAGGATTTTGACGATAAATTCATAGCCTTTTGTCGGTTCAATTTTAGGATTAGTCTCATAGAGGAGAAGAGCACCAAGAGGATAAGTAAAGCAAGCAAGCAAAGGAAGGACAAGGAAAGCAAAGGAAGGATAAGGAAGGAAAAGGAAAGCAAGGATCAAGAAAGGAAAGTTTGGATCAAGCAGCTTCAACATGAATAATTGCAGGTAACAAGTTTCATTATGATATACTATTTGGTTTTGGCATGCATGGCATATGCATGTGTATATTTGGTTTATTTGTAGTTAGTGGCATGGATTTTGTAGGATTTTGACAGTGGTTTTAACCTTGCCTTGCCATTTCTAGATAGCCACAGTGTGATGTGTTTCTTTATCGGCTGAGCTTTGGATTACCATAAGGTTTTTGATCTAGGTGAGGTGGTCTCAAGAAAATCCCAAGAGTTGGGGGTTGAGATGATTTTCTCCAGGAATCCCTCAACAGATGGGTGGAGACAAAAAAAATCCTCAAGGGATGGTGAAGGAATTATGAGGCATCCAAGCCAGTTTGGTTTTGTGATCTCGACACTGGATTAGGTGAGATCACAGTATAGTGAAGTTGGGTGTGGTTTAACCTATGGATTCCATTTTTTTTTTTATGGTTTGGTTTATCCCATGATATCCCACATTCATGCTTGGAATATGGCACGAGGGTGATTGGCTGAAAGCAATATTTGTTTTAGCCCAATCTATGGTCGGGTAGTAAGTGGAAGTCCTGGACTTGGTTGGCTTTTGCATATGGTTAAAAAGAGCTAAGTTTCTCTTGCTTTGATGAGTAAATGAAAATTTTATTTTGTGGCTTTAATGGTTGTTCTATCATCAATATTTATCTGGTTATATGTTGCTTATAAGCATGGTTATTAACAAATCTAAGTATGGCTCTTATCACATTTTCATTGATGAATGTCTAATTCATGGATGTATGACCTAACTAGTGTTATGAAAGCTATTGTGAGAAGGAATTAGTCCTTCTTGTTAAACCTTAGATAAGTTTTCATATCCTTATGTTTAGATGTGCATTCATGACTTGTAGTTTGCATGTTTACCATGTGTTTGAAGAAATGTCAGTCCCGGTTGGGAAGGGTCAAGTCAAGTCTTGGTTCAAGTTTTGGTTTATAAGCTTTGTTTCTATGTCACTCATCATTTCTGAAAGTTTCTCTGAGTTATGGGCAGAGGTCTGAGTCCTAGCCCTAAAAAAGTGGCTCAGAATTCGGGATAACTAGCATAGAACTAACTGGAAAAGTACACAGTCATAGGTAGGCATGCCTATAGGAGAAACTAGTGGCTATAGTCACTTGCATGACTTGAAAAGGGAGTGGTTGAGGCTCTAAGATAGTTAAAAAGAAAGTTATCTTAGGAATTGGACACCTGAAGGGGTTGGGTTGCTCCTAGAGGTCCTATAGTACCTAAGGGAGGTTAGTAAAGTCTTAAGTTTTCGAATCCATTTCCTTAAGGTCATATAGGAGTTTGAGTCTTATCATAGTAACCCTCAACTCATGCTTACCCCGGGAAACCAGTGAAAGTGGGTAAATGTGGGAGGTGGTGTTATAAGTTCGGGTGAATAACCTATACAAACTTGAGGTGGGGGATTACACTTCATTGAGTATTAAGGTGGAAAACGTGTAGAGTCGCGATGTTGGACAACCCTGGCACAAGAGATTAGGTCATCTACACCATGATTCCTTAAAAATCATACTGCAAATAACCACCGATCTCCCTAAAGAGTCCCTTGACCAAAGGGATGTATGCAAGGGTTACACATTGGGGAATATGTCAAATCCACATTCCATTACCGAGAGAGAAAAGTAATTGCAATATTGGAGCAAGTCCACTCTGATGTTTGTGGACCATTTTCTATAGCCTCCATACCAAGACACAAATAATATGTTATTTTTATTGATTATTTCTCTAGGAAATGTTGGATCTTCTTCATGCAAAAGAAGGAGGAGGTTTTCTCAAACTTTGTTGAGTTTAAGGCATTAACTGAGAAGGATATTGGGAAGAAGGTGAAGGCTCTCAAGCGCGACAATGGAGGTGATTTTGTTTCGCATGCGTTCAAATACTTTTGTGCAAAAGAAGGTATTAGAAGAGAGCTGACAACACCCCATAACCCACAATAGAATGGGTTAGTTGAGAGGAAGAACATGAGCATAATGGAAGCAGAAAGGGCGATGTTGCATGATCAAGAACTACCTTTACATCTGTTGTAGCTCCTAGAGACAGCCTAGAGTTGTGATAGACCAGTGCCTAGGACATCTTAGCATAGCAAGGAGCATATAATGTAATGTATGGAGTTGTCAGCTTCAGCTCACATGCTATCTCCTGTAAACAGGGAAATGAAATAAAATGGGACCAAACTCTCAGAAACTGACACAGGAAAAGAGACACTGCAGAGGCAAGATGCAGAACTCTAATACAAAAGCAACAGACAATTCAGAGACAGTTCACTGCAAAGCGGGCCGATTCAGAAATACTTCACAGACATAAATTATCAGAAGGTGCATGTAGTGAAAGAAGTATTAAGAAGATACTAGTTAACATTGAGTTGATACCCAGATATACAATACCACCATGCATGGGCTTACCAATCTAAGAATCCATACATGATAATAGCATTTTAAAAGCACCCTCCCAAAGCAACTAATATAGCAGAAGTATGGTTTAGATGAGTAATGAAACAGAATATCATGCATGAGCCATATTTAAAGCACTTGAATGATCTGAGCATGGGCATCAACTAGGATGAATCCATACTAAAAATCAGTGAGCTACTCGCATTCCAAAACATGATACAGGAAACATGGATGAAATGAAATGTTCTATTAATATAACACAATAAAGAGAGTTACAGACTATGAAATACCAAAGACCGGAATCCTCTTTGACAGATAGAAATCCTCCTCACTGAGACCCTATGGGCTCTGAGCCTTCATACAAGAATTTTACAAGATGTATCCAAAAAGCCTTTCATTGCATAATTTTCTGATAAAAATCTGGAACCTCTACAATGCGTTTTTTCGTGGTTTTTATAGGAGAAACCAAAACCTAGTGGGAGAGGTAGGTGATGAACTTTTAATTTGCATAATTAAAACAAAATGGCAGAAACACTTGCGTCCATACTGCTGAATGGCTATGCTGTGCTGTTTGTACCTTGTGGCCTGATTTCTGAAGTAAATGCACCGGGTAAAAATATCTTCAGGAACACGGTAAAGCAGTAAGATCACACAAATATCCATCCTTGCCTGGAAAGAAAACTCTGTTGAAATAAAGCCTTGAGGACATTGTTTTCTATGTATAGATCTTCTGAATGATGTGTAGGATCTTCAATTTGGTACTCTGCTTAAAAAGGCTAGGACAAGGCCCCTAAAATCTTCAAATACCTGCCTTTAATTCTCTGCTGATCATTGATATTCTTTATCTGCCCCATTGATATCTCCATCTGTGAAATCGACGCCTTGAATGCCCCTGCAAGGTTTGACAAATTTTACCCCTACTTCTTTAATGAAAGTCGTGTTGTAACAGCTTCCCAAATCTTTTTTCCATAATTCTGCCTCTGATAAATGGTCCTTTGAAGTGTACTTGGCTTTTGTAATGGAGGCTGGAACTTATGATAATTCTCCGTCGCTATAAACCTGCAAAACCCGAGAACATGTTAAGAAATCCAAGCATATGAGGATGGAATATGCGGCGGGGTTAATGGAAGCGGTCGTACAGACTAGCGAAATGGTGAAGCGGCGCAGGGTGGTGACGAAGAAAACGCAGCGCAACAATGTGGGATGACCATAGAGAGAACTAATGAAATGCGGAAATGAGCGTGAAAATACGTAAGGGACAAAGAAATGAGAAAAATATAGGTCTGGGGTGGCGGAGAGCACGTGGAGGAAAACTGGAGGACAAGCGGCACGATATCAAAAAAACGAGGAATGGATGACGTGGAGGGCTGACTTTGAGAGTTGGTCAAAAGCGGGGTGAGCATATCTTGACCGTCCGATCTCGGGAGGAGATCGACGGTTAGAAAGCATCGGAGGCAATGGACTGTGTGCCCGGGGTGTGATTTGCTTGCGTTAACTCCCATGCAACTTCGGAGCGCGATGACCATCGGATGAAGGCTCTCAGGTCCGACGACTGTGATGAATATCGCTGCGCGTCGTTGTCCGAACAATAATGCACGATGGAGGGCGGTATTCGGGCCGTACGCGGGGACACATGGTGAGCGTTGTATGGAATCGCTGGCCCAAGGAGAAATACCACCTACCGCTGAAAGGCGGTTCGATACATACCACCCGGTTTTGAACAGTGTTTTGGGCGCGGGGACCACAACGGTGGGAGGGTTGAGGTACGTTGATCTATGGCTTGATCGGACGGCTCAGAACGTGCCCGATAATCTTTGATAAGCACCTTAGTGCCTTTGCTCTCGGTTCTGGCTTTTGGTCCTGTGGAGGAAAGGAGCAGAGGCTTAGCAGAAGGGGCTAGGCCTGTGGGATTTTTGACTTTACGATCTGTGGCTTTTTATAATGTAATATGAGGGCGAGAAGGAAATGATAGTCGTAGAAATGATTTTTTAAGGCTGGAAGAGGGGATTTGCAGGATTATAAGCCAGTTTGCCTGTGGAATTTTTTAGGAAACGAATTATGATCAACATCGGCTCCACCTAGGGACGACACGTTCATCCTTGGACGTGTCGAGAACTCGCAGACCCTCTGATCATCCTGTATACAGACTCTGCTTCTCCAGCACCTCCATTTTTTACTTTATAATTCATCACAACACCAACATTATTCATATAAAAACAAAGAAGGAAACTATCATACAATATAATACATCAGGTTGCGCTTGCCTGAATCAGAACTAAAAGTAGGGCTTAAGGAATTGACCATTTACAGGGGCATCCAGCAAGTCGCCCTGTAAATTCTCCAACCTGAAAGTATTATTGCCCCCTTGTTCCACAATTTTGAAAGGACCAAACCAGAGGGGGTCGAATTTACCATGTTTTCCCTTCTCAGCTCTCCGAATATCCCACCTGAGCACCAAATCACCAATCTACAGCTTCCTGTCTTTTGCATGCCGATCAAAAATGTGTTTCATTTTCTCTTGATATTCTATTAACCTCTGATTCACCTGGCCCCGTGTTTCTTCTAATTCCACCAATTGATTGATTCTCCTGATCATATCATCAGGTTCCTCCTGGCTTTCTTGCATAAAGCGGGCCACTGGTAAAGCCAGATGTACAGGAAAAATTGATGCTCGTCCATATACCAATTCATAGGGAGATTTCCCAATTGCCCTCTTGTTGGTGATTCTATTAGCCCATAAAGTAAATTTCAATTGGGAATCCCAATTCTTCTGATTTTCATTGATAGTCTTCTTCAAGGCCCTCACCAGAGTTTTATTTGAAGACTCCGCCAAGCCATTTCCTTGTGGATAGTAAGTTGTAGAGTGACTCAATATGGTATTGTATTGCTGGTAAATTTTGTAGACTTGAAGGCCTGTGCATTATCAGTTACGATCCTAGTAGGACAGCCAAACCTGGATATGATGTTTTCCTCCATGAACTTTATGATCACACTCTCTGTAGCATTCCTTGCAGGTATGGCTTCCACCCATTTAGTGAAATAATCAGTGGTCGTTAAAATCCACTTATGTTGTCCACTTGATGGAGGGTGTATCTCACCTATACAATCAATATCCCATTGTTTGAATGGTTCATCCACATGCACTGGAATCAGGGGAAATGGTGTCGATTTCTGTCTCTCTGCAAATTTTTGACATTTATCACATGCTCTTACCCTGGCAAAAACATCTCCAAAAAGCTTTGGCCAATAGAAGCCAGCTTTCAGAATTTTATGAGCTATGACCCTCCAGCTGTAATGACCTCCACAGATCCCTTCATGGAATTCTGCTCTAATACTCTCGACTTCATTCTCTGTGAGACATAGGAGTAATATGCCTGAGGGATCTCGCCAGTATAGCTGACCATTGATGACTATTTACTTCTGTGATTTCAATCTCAGTGCTCTATATTTAGTTTTGTCACAGCTTGGAGGGCGGCTAAGTGTAAGGAGATATTCCACTGTCTCTTTGTACCACGGACTGGTGAGGTACTTTAGATGTGTTTCTAGAGTATCCACTCCAATGCCATGTCGTTCTTCTTTCTCCTCAGATTCCTCACCTGCTATGATGGACAAATTTATGCCCAGGGCTTGATAGTTTGATTCAGATAACATTTTGGCAAGCCCCTATCCTTTGGTAAGCTTAGTAGGGCGGATGTCTAAGTCATACTCCTGTATTTTGGCAATACACTTACCCCTTTTCCCTTCACTGTCCCCATAAATAAGGATATCTTTGACAACAGCTGCAGGCACAAATGTAGTGATGTGGGACTATAAGATATATACACGGAATGCTTTGAGGGATTTCACTAGGGCGTATGCTTGCTTTTCCAATATGTTGTATTTTAACTCTGCATCACGAAGCACCTGACTGAAAAAGGTAATAGGCTGCTCATACCCTTCTTCATTTTTCTGCAATAAAACTCCTACTATTGTATGAGGTGATGCAAAAGAAAAAATCATGAAAGGTTTATCATAATCTGGTCCAGCTAGCACAAGGGCTTCTACAAAAGCATTATTTATCCTGGTAAATGCCTCCTGTGATTCCTGTGACCACTTTACCTCCTTATCCTTCTTTAGCATATCTGTTATATGCCTAACTATCTCAGCATAGTTAAGGATAAACCTTCTCAAGAAATTAATGCACCCTAGGAATACTTGTACTTCTTTCTTATTCCTGGGAAAAGCAATATCATTTATAACCTCTACCCTCTTAGGATCTATCTTCACCCCATCTTTAGTCACAATATGGCCCAAAAGCTTTCCCTCTTCTAATCCAAATAAAGATTTTTGAGGATTCAGAGAGAGACCATACCTTCTGCATTTCTCAAAAGTTCTCTGCAGATGTTCAATGTGCTCAACATCATTTTTTGAAAATACCGTGATATCATCAAGGTAGACCACTAGGAATTTATCCTGCTCCCCAACAAAAGCAATATCCATTGCCCTCTGAAAAGTGGCCCCTGCATTAATCAGCCCAAAAGGCATCCTTGCATACATAAATGTACCCCATGGTGTGGTGAAAGAAGTCTTCTTCTGATCCTTTGGAAGTACAGCCACCTGATTATAACCAGAGAATCCATCCATCATTGACATCCTAGAAGATCCAACCACTTTCTGCAGGATGTAATCCATTTTGGGAAGTGGATAATTATCCTTTAAGGATGCTCTGTTTAAATTTCTGAAATCCACACACAGCCTTATTTCTCCATTCTTCTTGCGTACAGGGACAAGGTTTGCCACCCATTCAGAGTACCTCAATGGCATAATTATTTTGGCCTTCAAAAGCTTTTTAATTTCTTTCTCAATAGAAGGCAGCAACAGGGGGTTTATTTGTCTGAGCTTCTGCTTATGGGGCTTTGTATCTGCCTTTAGTGGAATTTTGTGCTGCATAATATTGATATCAAAAGTCTTCAAATCCTGATAGGACCATGCAAACACATCTCTGTAAGACCGGAATAATTTTTGATATGACTTTCTATATTCTCAAGAGATCTTCTTAGATAGTTTTACAATTTTGGGATCAGCCTCGGTACCCAAATTCAGGCCTTCTACCTGATTTTCTTCCACCACTTTTCTCGGCTGTAATGAGACATCATTCTTGTCAAATAATCTTTCTAGAGGCACCAGTCCTCTAGGTATTGTGTTTCCCTTTAACTGCAACACTTTGTTACCTGCCACTTTTTCCTCCCAATCTCTTTTTGAAATATCTTCAGATTCTACCTCTTCTTCATCATCAATCTCCATATTGGAGAATTCTCCCACTGTTTCTAGGAATCTCTTCATCTGTTCTTCATCTTCAAATACCTGCCAGTGTTTGATGTTATCTGGGATTGAAGGCCGATAATGCACCTCTACTTCATATCTTAAAAGAGGGTTTTGAGGTGGTCGAAATGTACTAGCAGCCACAGCAAGGGAGTCAGCCATCCTATTCTGTTCTCGGGGCATGAACTGGATATTGAATGCCGAAAATAAATTTTCTACCATGTCCCACACTTCATTCCTATAAGCCCTTAGCCTAGGATGCTTGGTCTAGCACTGATTCTTGACTTGTCTGACTACTAGTTCTGAGTCTCCCAGAACCTTTAAACTTTGTATACCCACGCTCCTGGCTGTCTGCAATCCCAACAGAAGGGCTTCATATTCAGCCACATTATTGGTGGCTTCATATTCTAATTTGAAAGACAGTGGGATCCACTTGCCTGCAGGGGAAATCAATAGCACTCCAACTCCATTACCTTCTCTTGAATTTGATCCATCAAAATGGAGTGTCCATATTCCTGCTTCATAACTCTCTAAAGGCTGCTCACTCTTGATCTGGCAGAAGGATGGTTCATGAGCATAATCTTGATCTTCTTCCAGCATCAAGCATGAAAAATCTCCTTCCTTACTGTAGACTGGTGAATTTACAGAATTGTCAGCCTTAGTCACCATCTTGACAAATCTAGTCTCCCTGTACAATCTCCTCTCTTGGCCACCAAAAACTGGGATTGTGGCATATGTTAGATCCATCTTGTGTGATCCATTGATTTTTGTCCCCCAGGACCTTGACAGAAACATACCAAAACGAGCTGGGATGTCAGCCACCACGATGTCCATTACCACACTTTTTGCAGGGATTTGGGCCAAATTGACCACCAAATCCTTGATCATCCCCAAGCATTTAACTCTTTTGGAATCAAACGAATAGAGGTATTTATATGGACGCGTGATTTTTAAACCTAGTTGTTCCATGACTGACAGAGGCATAATATTGTGGGAAGCTCCAGAATCTAGCATACAGTTATGTAATAACAGGTCATGGATTACTAGAGACACATAGAAGAGAGGAGTAGATGGATCTATCTCCTCGACATGTGGGCCAAAAACTACCATGGGTCTCTCTTCTTGAAGGTTGAGACTATCTGGGATGATTGGTGCTTTTGGAGGGAGCATGAAAGAGGTGACTCGAGATTGATATGCTGGCTGTTTCAACAATTCAGTCAAGGGGACTGGGAGTTTGACCTTTTCAAGTTCTTTTTGCAGACTGAAAGCAGGAGGGGAATTTTCTATCACAACCTCTTTGGGCTCTTTATTTTCAACTGGGGACTTGACTTCTTTTGACACAGACTCGGTATTAGGAGGAACGACTACCTTTGAAGAAGAAGGATTTTGATCATTAGAATGAAGGGGTTTGTTTAGAGGTTGCTTACCTTTGTCTTTAGCTTTCTGCATTATTGATTCCTCCTGAGCATGTGCTTCCTTTTGGGGCAACTCTTCTTCTTGATCTTGGGTACGGGTCCTCTTCCTAGAAGATCTGAGATCATATCTTCTATTGAAATGTGCTTGCATGAAATCATCAAATTGTTTACAATAATGATCAAATTCTACTTCTTCAACGTCTCTGATCTTTTCTTCTTTTTGCAATGAGCATCCAGCTTCATCATTCCCTCGTAAAGGGCATTCCTCTCCATCACTATTTGAAAAGGCAAGATTTGCATCCTCCAGTCCATAGGCAGCATCTTCAGTGGAGTCATCTACTGGGCCTTCTAGGTACAATGGGTGTGGTACTTGATCCTGTTGCTCCTTTGCTTCCCTTGGCAATATTTGCAAGGGTGGTTTCCTATACTGAGGGTTGTAACCTCTGTTTGGAGCATTCTGGAAATTTATGAAAGCTGAATTCTTGGCTTCCAGTTCAAGCTTGGCCATTTTCGTCACTAATTTGCGCATTTCTTCCATTTTGTCTGAGTCTCTGTCCTGACTAGAGGTGGACACCTCTTCTTTTCCCCTCCTTCTAGAATCTTGTTCAGATTTTCCTTTTAATTTACCAGTGGAGGCAAAGTTTTCTTCCAGCTCTAGTGCATCTGCCTGAGCATCATCCAGAGTAGCAGGCTTTCTTTCTCTGAGAGAGAAACCAAACTCCGAATCAAAGGCTGCTACAAAAACAACCTTTGCAGCAGTCTGATGGGGTTTCATGTCAGCAAGGAGACTCAGATATAATTTATTAAATCTCTTGATAAATTATGACACTCCTTCATTGTGTCTTTTCTTAAGTGTATTGGATTCAATGAGACAATTTCCATGATCCTTTTTCTCTCCCCATTTCCTGAGAAAAGTGTCTTCCATGTTATCCCAAGTAGTAATAGAACGACCAGCCAATGTCTTAAACCATTTTCGAGCTTTACCATCTAGATATTGCACAAACAGTCTTAGGACTACATCTAAATGTTCAACATTAAAGTTCTCTGCAAAGGAGGGGAAAGTCTCAAGATGTTTTTGAGCATCAATCTCATTTTCTCCATTAAATCTGGGCAAAATTTTCAGATAATCTTGGGGCATATCATTCAGTACTTGGGGTAATGCCAGGGGAGCATATTTATTCATCAAGAAGGCTGGAACATTAGCCATTGGAGGAGGTGGAGGTAGTGCAATAGTTTGATGAGTAAGAAGAGGAAGAGGGGGAGGAAGTGGAGTATGAATAATGATAGGAATATATTCAACTGCAGCTTGAGGGGTTGAGGGGAATAAAGGTCTATTAACATCAGATAATTCGGTTACTTCCTTGACCTCTTCAACTTCAGGAGTAGGATGAAGGCTGTTTTTATTTCTGATACCCTCTCGGGGTGGACTATCTGAATAATAATAATCAGTATCTCCCACAGTGGAGTCGGGAATTTGCAATTGAGAATCTTGAGAGGAGGAAGAAGAAAAATCTTCTATAGACACTTCAGGAATTTGGGAACGGGCTGATTTCCTTTTCCTCCAATTTATTCTATGTATAATCTGGTCAGGGTCAGACACTGAAGTCGTCTTTGGCTTAGACGTATCTGACCTCAGGTGTGGCTTACGAGGAGCCAGGACTGCAAATAGATATATCAAATGACAAATGTGGAGTCGCTAAGGTGAGGGATCTACAACTCTCAACTCTCCATGCTCACCTACTTGAAGAGTGAATATAATTTTGTCGAGGCCCAGGGATTTTGATTTTCTTAAATTCGTCCCCGGCAACGGTGCCAGAAAGATGTTGTAGCTCCTAGAGACAGCCTAGAGTTGTGATAGACCAGTGCCTAGGAAATCTTAGCATAGAAAGGAGCATATAATGTAATGTATGGAGTTGTCAGCTTCAGCTCACATGCTATCTCCTGTAAATAGGGAAATTAAATAAAATGGGACCAAACTCTCAGAAACTGGCACAGGAAAAGAGATACTGTAGAGGCAAGATGCATAACTCTAATACAAAAGCAACAGACAATTCAGAGACAGTTCACTGCAAAGCGGGCCGATTCAGAAATACTTCACAGACATAAATTATCAGAAGGTGCATGTAGTGAAAGAAGTATTAAGAAGATACTAGTTAACATTGAGTTGATACCCAGATATACAATACCACCATGCATGGGCTTACCAATCTAAGAATCCATACATGAAAATAGCATTTTAAAAGCACCCTCCCAAAGCAACTAATATAGCAGAAGTATGGTTTAGATGAGTAATGAAACAGAATATCATGCATGAGCCATATTTAAAGCGCTTGACTGATCTGAGCATGGGCATCAACTAGGATGAATCCATACTAAAAATCAGTGAGCCACTCGCATTCCAAAACATGATACATGAAACATGGATGAAATGAAATGTTCTATTAATATAACACGATAAAGAGAGTTACAGACTGTGAAATACCAAAGACTAGAATCCTCTTTGACAGATAGAACTCCTCCTCACTAAGACTCTATGGGCTCTGAGCCTTCATACAATAATTTTACAATATGTATCCAAAAAGCCTTTCACTGCATAATTTTCTGATAAAAATCTGGAACCTCTATAATGCGTTTTTTCATGGTTTTTATAGGAGAAACCAAAACCTAGTGGGAGAGGTAGGTGATGAACATTTAATTTGCATAATTAAAAAAAATGGCGGAAACACTTGCGTCCATACTGCTGAATGGCTATGCTGTGCTGTTTGTACTCTGTGGCCTGATTTCTGAAGTAAATGCATCGGGTAAAAATATATTCAAGAACACGGTAAAGCAGTAAGATCACACAAATATCCGTCCTTGCCTGGAAAGAAAACTCTATTGAAATAAAGCCTTGAGGACATTGTTTTCTGTGTATAGATCTTCTGAATGATGTGTAGGATCTTCAATTTGGTACTCTGCTTAAAAAGGCTAGGACAAGGCTCTTAAAATCTTCATCTACCTGCCTTTAATTCTCTGCTGATCATTGATATTCTTTATCTGCCCCATTGATATCTCCATCTGTGAAATCGGCGCCTTGAATGCCCCTGCAGGGTTTGACAAATTTTACCCCTGCTTCTTTAATGAAAGTCGTGTCGTAACAGCTTCCCAAATCTTTTTTCCATAATTCTGCCTCTGATAAATGGTCCTTTGGAGTGTACTCGACTTTTGTAATGGAGGCTCGAACTTATGATAATTCTTCATCGCTATAAACCTGCAAAACTCGAGAACATGTTAAGAAATCCAAGCATATGAGGATGGAAGATGTGTCGGGGTTAATGGAAGCGGTCGTACAGACTAGCGAAATGGTGAAGCGGCGCAGGGTGGTGACGAAGAAAATGCAGCGCAACCGTGTGGGATGACCATAGAGAGAACTAATGAAATGCGGAAATGAGTGTGAAAATACGTAAGGGACGAAGAAATGAGAAAAATATAGGTCTGGGGTGGTGGAGAGCACGTGGAGGAAAACTGGAGGACAAGCGGCACGATATCAAAACAACGAGGAATGGATGACGTGGAGGGTTGACTTTGAGAGCTGGTCAAAAGCGGGGTGAGCAGATCTTGACCGTCCGAGCTCGGGAGGAGATCGACAGTTAGAAAGCATCGGAGGCGATGGACTGTGGGCCCGGGGTGTGATTTGCTTGCGTTAACTCCCATGCAGCTTCGGAGCGCGATGACCGTTGGATGAAGGCTCTCAGATCGGACGACTGTGATGAATATTGCTGTGCGTCTTTGTTAGAACAATAATGCGCGATGGAGGGCGGTATTCGGGCCGTACGCAGGGACACGTGGTGAGCGCTGTATGGAATCGCTGGCCCGAGGAGAAATACCGCCTATCGCCGAAAGGCGGTGCGATACATACCACCCGGTTTTGAACAATGTTTTGGGCGCGGGGACCACAACGGCAGGAGGGCTGAGGTACGTTGATCTATGGCTTGATCGGACGGCTCAGAACGCGCCCGATAATCTTTGATAAGTGCCTTAGTGCCTTTGCTCTCGGTTCTGGCTTTTGGTCCCGTGGAGGAAAGGAGAAGAGGCTTAGCAGAAGGGGCTAGGCCTGTGAGATTTTCAGTTTTACGATCTGTGGCTTTTTATAATGTAATCTGAGGGTGAGAAGGCAATGATAGTCGTAGAAATGATTTTTTAAGGCTGGAAGAGGGGATTTGCAGGATTATAAGCCAGTTTGCCTGTGGAATTTTTTAGGAAACGAATTATGATCAACAACATCTATGGGCATAAGCATGCAACACTACATTATACTTGCAAAAACCAGAGTCCACATGGAATACTTGGCATGATCACATCTGAGGAAGCTTTATTTGGGAGAAAGCCTGTTGTGTCTCATTTCAGAATTTTTGGAGCTTCAGTTTATTATCACGTCTCCAAGGATTCAAGGAATAAACTTGATCCTACATCAAAGTTGGAAATTTTTATAGGATACACTGAAACTCCACACAATTACTAAGTGTACATATACCTCCACTCAGAATGACAGTTGCAAGGAGGGATGTCAAGTTCGATGAGGAGAAGACTATGAGATGCTATCCGCAACGAGAGTTGAGTATCCCACCGGAGCAAGAGATTTTAGCTCCAAAGGAGGAGTCTGAGGATGAGCTTCATGAAGTTGTGGAGTCGCCACATGCAGAGGAGTAGATAGGAGGCAGAGTGGAGGCGCCCACTCAACCAAAATATTCTAGAGAAGGGAGAAAGAGAACTTGAGAAGCTAATAGATTGTTGCAGGATGCAAGGGAAAATGTGGGAGCCCCCACATCACAACATAGGAAGATAAGGTCACCTGATAGGTACACTGGTTACATGGCTCTCATGACCGAGCTCATTGAGACAAATCCTTCTTCATTTGAGGAAGCAGTTTCTCAACATGTTTGGGTTGATTCCATGGTGGAAGAATACAAATCCATCATGGAGAACATTGCATGGGAGGTGGTGTCAAGGCCAAAAGGGAAATCAGTGGTTGGTTCCAGATGGATCTACAAAGTGAAGCAGCATGCAACGAATGAGAGCATTGAGAAGTACAAGGCCAGATTTTTGGCCAAAGGATTCTTTCAAATAAAGGGAGTGGACTATGAGGAAACCTTTGCAACAATTGAAATATATTCCTCAATCAGATCCATTCTAGCATTGGTTGCACAGATGGGTGGAAAATCCACCATATAGATGTGAAGACTACCTTTCTCAATGGTGTTGCCGAGGAGGAAATTTACATAGAGCAAAGAGAAGGATTTGAGATACATGATCGAGTGTCACATGTGTGCATACTCAAGAGAGCATTGTATGGTCTCAAATAGGCGCCCCGAGCATGGTACACTTAGATTGACATTTATTTTATAGTATTGGGCTTCACCAAAAGTGAAGCAGATGCGAAACTCTATCAGATTGTGGTAGATGGTAAGTTGCTTATTCTTGTTTTGTATGTTGATGATTTAATACTGGCAGGTAATGTGAAGTTGATTTGTTCTTGTAAAGAGGATCTTGCAAAGGAATTTGAGATGAAAGACATGGGCCTCATGTATTGCTTCCTCAGGCTGGAAGTATGGAAAGGTGATGGTTAATTGTTTGTGTCTCAAGGAAATTATGCTATCAAGATACTTCGGAAATTTCACATGCATAATTGTAAGCCCATGGACACACCTCTAGCTACAAACTGGATGAAGCAGTATGCTTCTTCAGGTGAGGAATTTGATGCTACCATTTACAGACAAATTTTGGTTTCACTGATGTATCTTATGAACACATGAATCAAGATGTGTTATGCAGTCAACCAACTTAGCCAAGCTATGGTGAGGCCTACCAAATTATATTATAAGGCAACAAAGCACGTGTTACAATATCTTAGAGGCACTAACTAGTATGGATTATGGTACATATGGTCAGAGGGAGTGAAGTTGAAAGGCTTTACCAATGCATATTGGGAAGGGATTCCACTTGACAAGAAAAGTACATCAGGTGCTATCTTCAGTGTTGGGTCCACAACTATTTCTTGGTACAACAATAAGCAGAGATTTTTGGCACTCAACTTATCATAGGGTGAATACATGGCTGCAAGTCAAGCAACATGTGAAGCAATATGGATGAGTAAAATACCCGTGGGACTATTTAGTCAGGGGATGGATCCAAAAGTGATAAGTTGTGATAATCAAAGTTGCATTAAGCTCTCTGAGAATCTGATATTTCATGAAAGGTCCAAGCACATTGATATTTGGTATCATCATTTGCGGCATTGTGTGCAAAGGATAATTATGATGCTACAATACATTCCAAATGAGGAGCAAAATGTTGACATCTTAACAAAGGCATTGTTAAGAGGTAAATCAGAATTCCACAGGTGAAGGATAGGGGCGGTGGAAAATCCCTTTCCCGCTAAGAGGAGTGTTTAAAAAATGTAGCAAGAAAATCTCACTTTGACATTAGCCTTAGTCAAATTGAGTAAATCGAATTTCCACATCAGCAGGACAACTTGGAGGTAGTTAACTAGTGTGACATGGTTGTTGTCACTCAGTTAGCTTAGTAAATTTGAGTTAGAGGGCTTGGAGTTCAGTTGTGCATGTTATTTTTTTAAGTTGTATTCAGTTAACTAGCCTCTAACTATTGATAGAGTCAGTTGAAGGTAATTTGAGCAGTGGGACAATAGTCTAACTCAAATATCTATCAGTTAACTGATCAATCAACCCAAAATAGCTAGTGCATGAAAATAATTCAAGTTCCTCAGTTGGAATGGACATGACAAGGCAATGTAACATCAATTGTAGACTAGTCTTGAGTGTATAGGTGTTGCATGCAATCAATGATTAATCCTTGGGAATTGTGTAATCCATTTGAAGGAAATTCCTAAATAATAGGGTCCAATTTCCTCAATATTTGCATAAGGAAATATGAGGCTAGGTGAGGTGATATTTGTCTAAGTGTTGGCCATAGTTTTTCATTGAGAAGAGAGAGAAATTATTTATTTGTAGGTTGAGCTCAGAGTTGGAGCTAGCAATTGTAATAGATTCTCTATTCATCTGATTAATGAAAAGAGGCTTTGGGGGTTTTCCCCAGTTGGGTTCCCCTATAAATCATTGTGTATTTGTGATTTTTCTTATTGCATGTTTATGCATGTTGTTCTAAATTGTGAATTTCAGTTCGTAGATCAATAGAGTAGAATTGTGTCTATTGGTTTTAGATTAAAGTTCTTGAGCAATTGCAATTCTATCAAATTTCTACAATGAGGAGTTGTTAGATCATGTATTAGCAAAATTATTATTGGATGATGTCTTAGTATTTAAACTAAAGTTGGTTTTATATACCTGCAAGGAATTGAATAAAATGTGGTTATTGTTTTCATGAAATGCATTCTACTGGGTAGATGTATTAATTATGATACACTTTTTGACCCATTGATATTTGCTCTAGAGGATAATTTATTGTCTTTTTATAATTGATTTGGACCCTTCAATATCTAACTCAATGATTATCCATGGTTGTTTTTTAATTCATTCCATATGGTGTCCACTACCCAAACCATAATACTAGATATGTTTGATTTTCCATTATTTATTTTGAGAGCATTTTATTCACATGTAAATATTTTTTTTTCAAGGAAATATTCAGGCAGATCCACTCGAAGGGATCACATCTTGTCGACTTCTATTCACATGTAAATCCTAGACAAAATTATATGTACATTCCTCATACAATATCGAGGGGAGTGAATCTTGGCATTTCTTGTGAAGAACCATTGTTCTGTTGGAAAATGTGACTAGTTTCGGTCTTCATAATTGCCATTGTACGCATGTCAATATTTATATCTTATGTAACAAACAAAAGAAGAAATTTTTTTTTTTTTTTTTACTTTCAAGCATGGGTTTCGTGCTTCTTTTAATTTGTCAACTAGGTTAAGCATTTTCTTCATGCTTTTAGGGTTTTTCATGTTACAAGAATAATTTGCATGAGTCAAGAGAGTTAAAATCAATTGTATAAGGCCCATTTTGGCAAGTTTTAACATGAAAAATAATTTATTTTTGTATCTAGAAATTCAAAAGTACCTCCAAGTAGAAGTTGGCTTTGCCAGTGACAAGAAGGCCTAGAAGAGGCCTATTCGACCTCATAAGAAGGATATATAAAGGAAGCAAGTTCAATTCATTTGGATATACTTCTGCAGTTTGATATGTTGTGAAACCAGCTCCAAAAATAGAAGAAAAGAGATATCGACGCCTTAGAAATAAACCACTTCGAGGGGGCAACCTCTAATACATTACATGAATGAACAATTCTTGGATGATACAAATTACAAAACCTCCTTTCTATATATAAGAGTCCATGGGGCCACAATGTAATATTAGCGGGGCCACAATGTAATCCTAGCCGACCTAACAATAATAATTTAAGGGCATAATAATAACAATATGGGGGTTACAGGGGTACAATAATAACAATAAGGGGGTTACACTAACAAAAATAAGGGACTATACTAGTAATCTAGGGACCTAACATGCCCCTCTCCTTCAAAAAAAGTGTTGTCCTCAACACTTGAGTAGCTGCGGGTGCTTCTGTATAAAATTCTCATCCTCCCATGTAGAATCTTCAGTGGGTAAGTTCTTCCACTTGATGAGATACTCTGAAATTGATCGATTCCGTAGTTGTCGAGTTCTTGTTTCGGTGACCACTTCAGGTTCCAATATGATTTTTCCATCCTCGTCAAGTTCTGGCAATATTGTTTGAAATGGAATATTTTCACCTATAACCTTCTTTAAGCATGAAACATGGAAAACTGGATGTACTCGCGAAGAAGCAGGAAGCTCCAATTTGTATGCCATAGTACCAATCTTTTGCAACACCTTGTAAGGACCATAGTACTTTAGCGATAATTTATTATCCTTCTTAGCTTGCTTGAGGGACATTTGTTTGTATGGTTGTAGCCGTAAAAATACCCAGTCTCCTACATCAAAACTTCTCTCGCTGCGATGTTGATCTACCTATTGTTTCATTCAATTTTGTGCCAAATTCAGGTTGTCCTTTAAGAGTTGGAGAACTTCTTGTTGATGCTCGATGTGATCTTCCACTGCTTGAACCTTTGAATTTTCTCTTAAAGATGATGTGATGGATGGTGGATGATATCCATAAGTGCCATAAATGGGGTCATTTTTGCTGCAGTATGGAAGGAAGTGTTATACCACCATTCAGCTAGAGGTAACCACTTGACCCATTGTGTTTGTTTATCGGATACAAAACAACGAAGATATCCTTCCAAACATTTATTTACTATCTCAGTTTGACCATCGGATTGAGGATGATAAGATGAGCTATGAGCTAATTGAGTACCCAAACAAGAAAATAACTCCGTCCAAAAATTTCCAGTAAAAATGGGATCTCTTTCGCTCACAATAACCCTTGGGCTTCCATGTAGCTTTTGAATTCTATCCATAAATGTAGTAGCAACTGTACTTGCTTTAAATGGATGAGATAATGCACAAAAGTGTGCATACTTGGTAAGTCTATCAACGACCACCATGATGACACTCTTTCCTTCAGACTTAGGTAAACCTGTGATAAAATCCATTGAAATCTCCTCCCAACGTTGACTTGGAATGGATAAAGGTTGTAGAAGTCCCGGGGTCTTAATTGTCTCAACTTTATTCTGCTGGATAACCAAACATTCCGCCACAAAATTTTGAATATCAGATTTAAGGCCATCCCAAAAAAATTCTTTCTTCACCCTGTGGTAAGTTTTTAAAAATCCTGAGTGTCCTCCTAAAGGAGAAGTGTACAATTCCAGAAGAATCTTTTGTTTTAGTTGGGAATTCTTACAAAGATATAAGCGATCTTTGTACCATAAGGAATCATTTTTCCAACTAAACGTATCAGATGTACTAGGATCTTGCTGCAACTTTTGAATGAGTGTCCATACATCTTTGTCCTTCTTCCATTCATCTCTTGCTTCGGTTATCCAATCTAGTTGGATAATAGAAATGGCACAAAGCAATGCTTCCACCTCTTCATTCTTTCTTGAGAGTGCATCTGCAACAACATTAAGCTTTCCTTTTTTGGAGATTATTTCAAAGTCATAACCCAACATCTTTGTGACCCATTTTTGCTGCTCTTCTGAAGATAGTCTTTGTTCCAAAAAGTGTTTAAGACTATCATGATCAGTTTTTACCTTGAAGTGTCTTCCCATTAGGTAAGTTCGCCGTTTCTTTAGTGCATGCAGTATTGCTAACATTTCCTTCTCATAAATAGGTTTCTGTAAATACTTTCCTTTGATTGGACGACTTTCAAAAGCAATGGGTCTTCCTTCTTGCATTAAACAACACCAATTCCATTTCCTGAGGCATCACATTCCACAATAAAGGTTTTTGTGAAGTCTGGCATAGCTAAGACCGGTGCTAGGCACATTGACTCTTTAAGATGTTCAAAGGCCTTAGTTGCTTCAGGAGTCCATGAAAATGCATCTTTCTTCAATAATGTTGTTAGAGGTGCTGCTATTCTCCCATAATTCTTAACAAACTTGCGATAATGCCCTGTTAACCCGAGAAATCCTCGCAACTGCTTTATGGTTGTGGGGACTTTCCATTCCTTAATGGCTTTAATTTTGTTAGGGTCTACCTTAACACCCTCGTGAGATACAATATGACCCAGATATTCCACCTCTTGTACTCCAAAGAAACATTTGAATGTTTTTGCATATAATTGTTTCTCCTCCAATAGTTTGAGCACCCTATCAACATGTTGAACACGATCCTTCCAAGACCTGTTATAGATTAGTATATCATAAAAAAATACTAGCACAAATTTTCTAAGGAAGGGTTTGAAAATGGAATTCATCGACCCTTGAAATGTAGAAGGTGCATTGGTAAGGCCAAAAGGCATGACCAAAAATTCATAATGACCCTCATGAGTTCGAAATGTTGTTTTCGGAATATCTTCAGTCTTCATTCTAATTTGATGATATCCTGAACGAAGATCCAACTTGGTAAAATAAATTGCTCCATGTAATTCATCAATCACAGGAATGGGAAATTTACCTTTAATTGTGAGCTTATTGAGCTCCCTATAATCTGGTGTTGTGTGGATTAATCTGTCTTGCGGACAAGACCGATCTCCCTAGCACTAAAAGTATCTAGCAACAAATAGCCAAGTAAACTAATCTTCCTCTAAGCATATATGATCTACGAAAAGCTCTATAGAGGTGTAAAAGACTTACCGTATGTCCAGCGCTTGTTTGAAGTCATTATTATCCCTCGCGCGCTTGAAGGAGTTTTCCTCATAAACCTGCAGTCACAAACAAGAAAAATATTACATAGCACTTGTATAGAAATCATCATAAACCATGCTTATCATAGTGATCAAGGAATCTATGAAATAAACCATTAACTGAAAGCTTATTGAGAAAAACGAGTATATTTGTATTAATTTCAAAAGAAGGAAAACCTTACAACCTGAGCCTTGATGTTGCACAGGCCTTCCCGGGGTCTGAAGCAGGAGTCTCCTTTACTTTGATAAGCTTTGCACTCCTCCAACCAAGACAAATAGAGGTATGTAATCTCTCCTCACAAAAGTCTTAGTTAACTGGGTCTAAATCTCAGCAGCACTTAACTTCAAATATTCTAAAGCTTCAACTCCCTTTGAGGCTACTCAATGCCTCTTTTTATAGTGGAAAAGAGGAGGTTTTCTGTTCCAACTATGAAGGGATAGAATCCTCCTTCAAAGGGATAGACTCCTCACATCAAGGGGTTAGCTCCATAAGGTAAGGGATACATGCACCTCATAAGAGTGGTTCTATCACCGCAAGATATTTTCTGGAAGCTTCTAGAATTCACTTTTATTGAGCTTTTTGGAATTTACTTGCGCCTTTTTGATCTTACAGGGGTCCGCACCTTTAACACAGATAAAGTGCGTTCAGGTATGCAAGAGAGCTGAACATTAGGTGCGGGACCGCAGGCAAGATAGAGAGAAAGTGCGACACCAAAGTTTAGGAGATTTTTAGGAACTTTTCTCTGATTTTCAAGGCTTGATATGAGGAACTGATATGTTAGACTTGCAAAGGGAGAAGTATGAGTAATAATGAGCTCATACACATAGCAAAATGTCAGGATGACAATTTTTAGTGTAATAGATTGCCCCCTAAAGTGAAAAGTCTGGAATAGATGAAACTGAAGTCTGTCATATATGAAGAGTGCAATACTTTATCATTTCAAGGATCATCCTGTGGACACCCAAGTCAGAACCTGTAAAAACATTCAATGCAAAAAATATATATGTAATCATATCATCGCTGAGGTAAGAATTCCCATACTTAGATCAAAACTAACTAAAAACTGATTCAAACTGTTCTGATACAGGAATTATTTTGAGTATATCACAGTATAGACATGTGTAGACACAGTATGGACGCAGCCATTTGTTTATAAATAGTCCACTATATAAATGATAAAAAAATTCCTCGCAGCCTAGATGGTAGAAACTAGATCCAGGGTCTTGATTTCCGCATCTGGAACTAGTACGATTCTATCCATGTGAATGAATGTGTCGAAGTCGAACATGGTAGAAACCACTTGATTACCAGTCAATGATGTAAACTGTTAACAAGTGTGAGAGTAACCACCAGTAATGTCAATGGCTCTCAAAATACCCAGTACAATCCATGAAATGTGAATGAATGAGCTGAAGTCGAACATATCACAGAATCATTCGATCGAAGGTCAATGATGCAACCTGTCGTCGAAGGCGAGAAACCTGCCATTAAGGCATGCAGATTTCAAAGTACTGACGATTTCTAGATCAAATTCCTAGATAATGAGTTGTCGTCGATAGAAAGTGATCTGTCGTAGGCAAGCCCACAACACGAAATCATAGATCAAGTTTTGAAAATGTATATTGGCAAGGACTGACTCAGGGATAGTCAAAATGGATGACAGATATTTTGTAGATGAATGGTTTTATTTGAACTGTCCTCTTGAACACATAACGACACTGCAGATGGCTTGGTGACAATTGACCCAAAGCTAATACCCAGAAACCGGATGAAGATTTTAAATGAGGTTTGATTAACTGTTTAAGCAAAGGATTTCCCAACCCAGGTGGATGAAAGTGTCGTGTTCAAGAGTGGTTAACTGGATTTTTGAAAATTCAAAATACAGCAAACAAGTCATTTTTCTCTCTTTTCCCCCACCATTTCTGGAAAGTACCTCTTTATTTTTGACAAGCTTGAGGAGGATAACATTTGCTTGTTTATAAGCTCATCCTTTGGATGAGTCCAACTTAGTTTAAGATTGGAACCCTAAGAAGGAGTGGTTCATTCCTGTTTTGAAATTGAACAGGTCCTTTACTGTTAAATTTTAACGAGTCCAGTATAGGAGAAACTCGATGTTTTTCAATTTTAGGGAGTCAGAAGAAAAACTTAAGAAAACTCCATGGGTGTAATTTTTCGTAAATTTAGTCTCTCGAGCCCGAAAAAGGATCAAATAATGCGGGAGAGAACTCTATTGACTGTATTTAGTCAACGTATACTTTTTTCGTAAATAGCCCATTTCAGTCCGTAAAAGGAGTAAACTTATACTGAAGGGACAATTATTCATTTACTTTAATGAGTTCGAACAATCAAGTACTCGGCAATCTTTTCATATTTAGAGAGTCTGAAAAGGGCTTAAAAGAGAACTCCAATGTTTCGCTTTTTCGTAAATTTTTGAAAGAGTCCGAAAAAGTGATACAAGTATGCTCTTTGTTGAAAAATGATCAATTCTGCTGAAAAATTCAATTTCTGCACAAAAACTTGAAACATTACACATACCTGTTTAAGATAAGTAAAAATGCTTTCAAAGTACCATTTTTAAAGTGAAAAATAAATAAATTAAAAATTCATCTATTCGAAAAAACTTATAAAAAGGACTTTTTCAATTTCATTTTTACCGTTCAAGTTCAGAGTGAAAAGTAGAATCTTTTGGGTAAAAAAGTTCCTGTGAAGATTCTGGAAAATCCGTCTGACGAAATCAAGAACCGTCAGTCCCAGGTAATCCAAAACCTCTTAATATTGCTTTTCATCCATTTAGAATTCATTTTTAGGCTTTATTTTTTATTTTTAAGGGAGAAATATGTTTAAGAAATCGCCCGCGAGGGCCCGCAGGCACAATACACGGGACCTGCGGACCCCGACCTTTTTCTATGGAGGAAAAGGTCGTGGGTTCGCACTTTTTCCACAGAGCACGTGTGTTCCTACGCACTGTGTACGAAGGCAAAGTGCGGTCCCTGCACATTTTAAATTTCAAAATCAAATTTCTCATTTGCTGCCCAAAAATTTTCAAATTAGATTATTCTAACATATATTTTTATGCATTGTAGGATCAACAAGATGTTGATTTGGAGAGAACGTGAGCATGAGGATGTGGATGAAGCCACGATGCTCCATTTGCCTACAATGCAGGCATTAAGAGCATGCAGTTTGTATAAATTTTGGGCCATTCAGGGCATGAGGGCATAGGTAGACCTCCTGACATGGCTGGTAAACAGGTGGAACGTGCAGGACCAGTGTTTCATTATCGGCGGCCACCAGCTCGAAATCGAGCTGGAGGATATTTATTTTCTGACTGGTTTTTCCAAGAGGGGTGAACAACTTTCCTTGTTTGGGACTAGGCCAGGTGGCCAAACTGTCGCTAGTCTTCGTCAAGAATTCTGTAATGATGAGGCAGACCCCAGGGACAAACGGATTGATATAAAAACTATCATCCGTCCCGAGCTAAAAATTATTGCGTTTACTGTTACCAGACTGTGTGGGAGTGCCGCACTGTATGTGGCTACCGGTTCCCAGATGCGCATTGCTGTAGACTGTTTTCGAGGCACCATTTTCAACTGGTGCGAAGCTATGTTGGCCAATGTAAAAGGCCAACTAACTAGAGCGAAAAATGACAAACTAAACAACTTTGGATATGGATCCATCGTGGTCATTTTTTCTCTAGAGAGGGTACCCATGCTAGCTCCGCAAAGTATTCCTGTTGATGCTGGTCGACCCGAGAACCGAGAATGGTTCGTTGGGTTGCATTGATGGCCCGTCACGGTATTGAGGGCACTGAGATTGTTCGATTTCCTCCTTCATATTTCCGTTGGCTGGACCGCCAAATTTTTGTCATTGAGGAATTTCCATACATCGGGACAGATTTCCGCGGCGACCAGGAGATGACTCTCCTAGTAGGGGAACAGTGGGACGAATCAGGTAAAACCATTTTCAACAAGTTCTAAATTCTATTTTTTTTTTAATTTTTATTTTTGATCGTCTTGAAAATTAATAACCAAAAGTTTTTGAATGCAGATGTGGGCCCATGGCGACCAACCCATCTCCAGCCTTATGACAGAAGACAACCAGTTGCGGCCGCACCAGCCCCAGTATGCCAATTAGCAGAAATCTTGTCTGATTTAGAGCATCATCTAGAGCGTCTGAATCTAGATATTCTAGAGATAGACATAGATGAGATTCCACTCAGATTGCAGAGATATGTGATCGGTGTTCCAGGATCCTTCAGGAGGTTCCTGTGTAGGGTGGCTCGGGCAGTGGTTTCTTATCGTGATCACCATCAGTGATGGGATGATCGTATTGTAGACTCACATTTTTGACTTTTTGTGTTATCATTTTACCGATCATAAGGTGTTTCCAACCTATGATCGAAGACGATGTATATTTTTTGAAAAACTTTTATACTATGATATATCACTATTTACCGACTATCTGTGTGCATATTATGGATGTTGTTTGTTTTAATTTTTTGATCACTGCAAATGTCGATTTATCATACTAGAAGCAACTGCGTCTGCTAATGTATTTAAATGTCTTGGAATGTGTTGATATTCAATGTAATCAAATTCACGTTCCAAGAGACGAACTCTTAAAAATTACCGTAATAACATTGGATTTCTAATGGCATAAATCCTGTTGAGCTGTAATACAACAAGTTCAGAATCCAACCTAACAATCAAACTCCGAATTCCAAATGATATGGATTCAGATAATAACTCAATCACTGCACTATACTCGATAATGTTATTTGTTGTTTGACCAAGGCTTACCCCATGCATGGATACTAACTCGTCAGAGGGTGAATAGATAACCCAAGCTGCGGAAGAAATGTTCCGTGTACTACGACAAACACCATCAGCAAAACCAATGTAGGTTTGAAGAGACGTCGACATCTGCAATATCAGGAGTAAAACTCAGATAAGCAGGAATAGTGATAAAAAACACACTTCTAAACTAGGCACGCTTTTCTAATCTAAGACACACCAACAGTAAAGAAATCTAATCTAATAAAAAATCTCCATACCAAGCTTAAGCATAATATCGCTTCAGATAAAGTCCATTTCTGGGTTTATCTAAAGGGACACCGTCAAAATCTATCAACTCATAGGCCCCTTTTGCTAGCTTTCACTTAACAATGAAAGGACCATGCCACATGGGCACGAATTTCCCAGCTCCTATCTTATCATTGGCTTGATCATAAACTAAAACTAGGTTTCCTTCTGAAAAAATTCGAGGGGTAGCACTTCTATCATATTGGGCTTTTATTCGTTTAACATGAGCCTCGTTTTCTATTGCAGCGTTTCGTCGATTCTCATCTAGCTGAGCCAAGTACAAGAAACGTTTCTCCTCTTCAGACGTAGCTAGGAGTAATTCCACGACTAATTTTAGTCACGGAATTTCGCATTCAATTGGCAACACAGCTTCCAAACCGTAAACGAGTTGAAAGGGAGTGAAACCAGTTGATGTTTTTACTGAGGTTCAATATGCCCAAAGTGCTGAAAATAACATGGAATGCCAATTCGTTTTGTGAATACCAATAATTCGTCTAATCATGGTGACTAAAACTTTATTTATGGCTTCAACCAGACCATTGGCTTGTGGATAATACAGAGTGGAACTATCGTGGTGCAGGCCAAGTTGATCTGTCAGTTCAGTCATCATGACATTCTGAAAATGACTTCCATGATCTGTAATAATGGCTTGAGGAACACCAAACCTAGCAATTATGTGATTAAATACGAAGGTCGCAACAGTCTTGCCGTCAACTGAAAATGTAGGCATTGCCTCGGCCCATTTAGTAAAATAATCTACTGCTAAGATAATATATGCATGCTCCTCGGCCGAGTGAGGGTTACATGTAATAAAATCGATTTCCCATTTCGCGAAAGGACCAACAGCAATTATGGGATGAAGAGGAGCGGGTGGCGCGCACATATTACGATAAAAAAGTTGACAATTGTGGCACTTCCGGATTGCATAAATACAATCTTTGAATAACGACAGCCATAAATAGCTAGCACGCAGTATCTTTTGGGCTGTGGCATACCCAAACATATGACCGCCACATGCTCCAGAATGGCAATCATTTAAAACCTTTTCAGCTTTTTCATGAACAAGACAGCGTCGAAAAACAGAATCCGCTCCTCTACGATAAAGTGTATCACTAATAATATTGTACTGTTTGGATTGGAAGCGTATTTTCCGTCGTTGAGACCGTGAGATTTCAGGCCGAAAAGATTGGGTTTGGAGATAAACAATAATATCTCCATACCATGGATCTAGAGTACTGATAAGAAACAGAGATTCGTCCGCAATGGGTTCTTCTACCACAATTTCAGTATCAGTAGAGGGGAAATCACACATCAGTTCCGCAAATACCAAAGATTTATTTGCCTTGGATTTTTCAAACTCCAAGTCAAATTCCTATAGGATGACTATCCATTTGGAATACTTGCCCTCTAGCAGTTTTTTGGTTAAAATGTACATCATAGGGTTGTAATCAGAAATTACTGTGGTTTTACGTAACAAGATGTAGTGTGTAAATCTTTGGACAACTTGAACAACTGCCAAGGCCAATTTCTCCACATGTGTGTATTTGATCTCAGTAAAATGCAAATTCCGACTAAGATAGTAAATCGCATGTTTAGTTTTAGATTCGTCTTCCTGAACTAAAACCATCCCAATGGTGGAATGAGAAGCAACGAGGTACAAAATGTAATCCTGGTTGTAGTTGGGAGGATGCAATAACGGTGCATGGGTCAACACGTGTTTGAGTGTATCAAAAGATCGATCAACGATCTCATCCCAAAAGAATGGAATGTTCTGTTTTAGCAATCGGGTAAAACCCTTTGTAAGCTCGGCATAGTTAGGAATGAACCGACGTAAAAATTTTTCTTTCCCCTGCAAACTTTGGAGTTGGCATAAAGTCGAAGGAGGAGGTAATTTAACGATAGCTTCGACCTTCGACGGATCGACACGAATACCTGCCTTTGAAACAACAAATCCCAGTAAACGACCCGACTCTACACAAAAAATACATTTGTGTGGATTCAGCCTAATTCGATAATGCCGACATCTCATAAAAATGGCTCGTAAGTGAGTGAGATGGTCAACCTTGCGAGATGAATGAGCAGGTAAATCGTCGAGATATGGCTGCACAATGTGCTTAATGTCATGAAACGCGTAAGACATTGCCCTTTGAAAAGTTGCTCTAGCATTCTTCAATCCAAGGGCAGCTTGCAATAAGCAAACGTCCCCCACGGACAAATAAAAGCTGTTTTTGGCTGATCTGCAGGGAGTATATTTATTTGATTGTACCCGGAAAAGCCGTCCATAAAGGAAAACATTTCACTGCCTACACAATCATCTATTATTTGATTGATATAGGGAGTTGGATAATTGTCTTTTGGACAAGCTCGATTAATATCCCTATAATCGATACATACTCGTATCGTTCCTTGTTTTTTAGTCATAGGAACAATATTCGATACCCAATCCGTTAAGGGAATTGGATAAATGAAACCTGCACGAAGTAATTTTTCAACTTCTGCTTTGATAGCAGCAGCTTTTTCTAGGATGCATTTGACGTAGACGTTGACGTAGACGTTGACGAACAGGTTTGGCATCCGGGTAAGTCTTAATTTCATGTACGACAATTGACGGATCAATTCTTGGCATTTCTTCATAGGACCAGGAAAACACATCACAGAATTCTTGAAATAGGGCTTTAGAAGTTTGAATTTCATCTTCAGTACAACAAGCACCTATATGAATGTTTTCAATTATTCCTGGTTTTACGGAAATGTCAATTGGAACCGTTCGAGAAATATTTTCCAAATTTAACTCAGAATCAGGATTTTGCAATGGATTCTGGGGTTCTTTGACATATTCATCAGTGAAAATTGAAGCGAAATCATCTTCAAAGTGATCTAGTTCAGGTAAAAACGAAGATCGATGATGAAGATCTTCCCATGGTAAATCATCAATGGACAAAAATTCACAAATTTTCTCATCAGTATGAACAAAATCAGGAAATGCCGTTGTGGCTGAACTGGATATAGAAAGTGATTCCTCATGGATCCCATTCATTTGATCAATTTCTGTTGAAGAGGGGTCGGAAAGTGACTGTATAGCCTGGTATGCAACTTCAAATGGACTCAAAGGCATCATGCCATCAATTGAATCTAACTCGGAGTCGGAAGGTACGATCCAAGGATCATCAAACATAACAGTGTCTGACGAAATCATGTGAATATTTGCAATAGAAGGCGATACGTTAGGAGGAGGAAAGGAAAAAGTTCCTAGTAAACCAGAATATTTAATCAAACCTACTCCAACATCCTTATACGGGATAGCCGCTTTACCAACGTGCTGGATTGTTTCTGTAGAGGCTGGGTCAGAAGAGAAATGAGTTAACTGATCTATTGTAACGATCCTTCCTTGATATGGAAATTTTATAAGCCGAAAGACCGAAGAGACAACATCAGTCATAACATATGTCCAACTACAACCTAGAAAAAGGTTGTAATCTAGAGGGGCATCAACCACTTCCACATCTAGATTTATGATTTTACCTTCGACCCCTATGGGTAGATCCTGCAAAATACCAAAAGGATGGAAACCTCGACCATCAAAAGCCTTAAGAATCGTCGGAGATTGGTTGAGTGTAAGAGAACCAAGCGATTTCCAACACTGAATTGACATAATACACGTTGAAGCTCCCTCATCAATCTCAGTCCGATAGATTGGTCTGTTTTTGACTAACACCAGAATTTGGAAATCCATTTGATGAGGTAAGCGGCGCGTACTATTTTCTAAATCAAAGATTATAAGATTAGAATCCTGAATATCTACAGCTCCTATGGCAGACAAAAGCAACTTACGCTGTGCTGGGCATGATTGCAGCACTTCCAAAGCCGACATTGCTGAAGGGGAAATAGCTAAGTATTCAGCAATGCTGTAATTCTGAGTAGCTTTTGCATGTAGATTGAAAGCTGATTTACGAAGAACACCTTTAGCAGGCGGTTTGATTATTAAGTCTAGATTTTGTTTCTCGATCTGTAGCGGACTAGAAACAGGAGGAGGTGGAGTTGATGTATTTGCACTAGAAGATTCTGCTTCTTTACCATCAACAGGATTCTTAGTACCATAATCTTGTGATCGCGTCACAATCCTTACATGAGACATCATCAAAATAGGTTCTTCTGAAGCAGTCGAGGAGGAACCAACCATCTTGCTATCTTGAGTCGGAAAAGGATCCTTCAAGACAACAGGTTGTTGTGAACCTTTAATGAATTTTGCAACCTATGCTCGATGTGGGCATTCCTTAGTAAAGTGATCCTCGTCACAAATGTAACAAGGATAACGAGGTTTGCGCTTTTCATCATTGGATTCATTTTTATCATTTTCTCTTTTGAATTCTTTTTGTTTTTATTCTTCCCTTTCTTTTTACCACCAAATTTAGATTTAGCCGTAGATGTTTCTACGACATGAATGTCGGCAGAAACTTTGGGGGAAGATTCTCCTTTTGGGGAATCTGGTAAAGTTATAATAGGAGAAGAATTCTTTGAAGATTTCTTCTTGCTTTTAGTATTGACTGTACCAATCATACCATCAACGGCATGAGACCCTGAAGGAGCAGCAGCTATTTGACCTTGTTTTGGAAGGTCGGGGATTTTTTCGTGTAAAGTACCTGACTGCGTATAAACGAGGTCAAGGTACTGAGCTTGAGTAATTACTTGCTCTTCAGTAACAACACCAGCTTTAGCTACATCTTGGGAAACAATGATTTAACAAACCATTCTGCCAAAATTTGATTCAGAATGTAAACTTTCACCAAATGCCTTCTACGTCGCCATTCATGAAAATGATCAGAAATATATGTAGACGTAGATTGTTTTAGTAAAGTTAATAATTCTGTGTCATTGTCGTATCTGACAGGCAACTGAAAATGAGTCAAGAAGGCAGTTGCTAACTGACTAAAATTATTAAACGAGCCTCGTGGTAACTCAATGTACCATTTGGCTGCAAGACCAATAAGATTTCTTTGGAAAAGACATAAGCGAATTGAATCATCAATGATTGAATTAGACGCACACCAGAGGTGATAAGTCATGACGTGATTTGATGGATCCTATCCTGACTTACCTTCGAATTTTGGTATATCACTGGGCAACTTATGCGGCATTGGCGGCCAGTACGGATAATAGAAAATCAGATCATTCGTAAGGCGCGTCAAATCAGGTAAATCCAAAGTTGCAATAAATGGTAACTGATGGTTAGGGTCACGAAAACCTTGAGTAGCCAAATCAGTTCCAGGAGGTGGATACCCAGGATAACTGGGAATCAGATTTGCATTAGGAATTGTATAACCTCCCAGAAAACCAGGATTAACTGGACCAAACTGGGGTTGTTGAGGCTACTGATAAGTATAGCCAGGGTACGGTTGATACTAATAGTTTGGATTTTGTGAACCGGGACCGAGTTGAGGATATCCCTGGTACGGTTGACTTGTGACAACTGTACTTGTACCGGCTTGTCCTGCAGGCATCTGATCCGAAGTTTGAACTGAAGGTCCTGATTGGGGTACAGAGACTTGAGGGATTTTCACGGATGCAGAGATAGCCGAACTCGGGGTTACAGATACTCTAGAAACAGGTGTTACAGGTTGAACAGATGTTGCAACAGTTGCAGTAGTTTGAGGTAGAGTCTGAGGTGTACTAGGCGCAGACTACTGAATAGAACTAGGTGCAGGAGTTTGAATAGTAGGCTGGACATGTTGCTGGGTTGGACCTGAAACCAAAGGCTGTCCAGGTTGAAAAGGAAACTGCACATTAGGCTGCATAGGCTGTTGATACTGGGACGGATCCCACACCATATTCATTCCGGGGTATTGTCCCGCAGAAGGTTGAACATAAGGACCATAACCTGGTTGAACGTAGGGCTGATAAGTAAGTGGTAAATTTCTAGCTCCTTGAATAGATGACTGACCAGAAGGCTGTTGGTAACCTTGAATTGGGTACTGACCTTGAGGTTGATAACCCTGAGGCACGTACTGAAGCTGGGGTTGATAAGGACCCTGAGGAGCATATTGAGCTTGGGATTGACCCTGGGGTATGTACTGTCCTGAAGGTTGATATCCTTGAGGTGTGTACTATCCTTGAGGTTGTCCCCCAAAATAATATGATTCCACAGTTTGTCCTGGGAAAAAGCTACCTTGAGGTGGACCCCCAGGTGGTAATTGACTTCCTGAAGGTTTCCCCCCAGGCAATAACTGACTACCTTGGGGTTGCCCCCCAGGCGGTAACGGATTTCCTTGATATTTCCCTCCAGGTGGTAACTGACTGCCTTGAGGTTGCGGATTCAAAATATTACCAGACATCATAAATATTTGCTCTGCGTTCGACGTTTCAATTTTAATTCCACTTAAACTAGATGATAACACTTGTTCAATTGGTTGAGGAGCTGCTCTCGAGAAAGTACCAGACAGAGCCTGATATGCCGAAGGAACAGAAGGACCACCGTGTAAAAATGCTTCCGGTGTCTGGGAAAACATGGATGACTCTCCTACGATAATGGATGACAAATAGTAACCTCTGGGTGTTGGATGAAATGGAACTCGAGGTGGAGAAAAAGCAAGACCCGGATTCTCTAAAAATTTTGTTAAGGATAAATACCAAGCAGAAGTTCGAATAGGGCTGTAGAAAATTGATTCACGTTCCCTAAGATTTAAAGACTGAGGGGAATTGGGAAGAGATAACTCTTCGTCTGGATTAGTATGTTCTTCAATAGAAATTAGTCCAGATGGAAGATTGTCAGTGACAATATTTCTTACCCTAGGTGAACCAAGATCGCTAGAAGTTGGTGTAATAAATCCTAAAGATGTTTCCAAAATAGAAGGTTCAGTTTCAAGTTCAGAGATTTTAGGTTCATCAGCTAGTTCACTGGTAGGAGAAATACTACCAGTAACTTCAGAAACTGAAATCGGATCTTGAATGTGCTCTATTATGGGTGTTTGATAATCGGAATGAACAACTATAGATGAAGTCCCAACTTCTGTTGATTTAATCCTACCGCTACTAGATGATACCAGAGCACCAAGCCCTTCAAGCTGACTTGGTGTATATTTAGGGGGTTTCCCTTGTAGTCTCCGGGATTGTCTCGACAATTCCGCTACGATTAAATATTTAACTAATCACACGCAAACAAAGAAAATTTCAATGAAAACACCTAAAGTCTCTAAAGAAACAGACAGCTGAATCACACGCTTAAAAATCTAAGAGTTCAAACCACACACAAACAGTAACTTCCCGTACCAAAAACATTAGTTGGTGATGAAATCCAACTTAGTAGAAATTTAATACATAAAGGGCGGTTGGAACAGTTACCCTGACAACCTGCTTAATGAAATAAACTGGCACAAGTTTCCTCACAAAACCATCTCGTGTGAAGAGAACCCCCTAGAGAGTCCAAGTGAGTCTAGTCGACGTCTACTCTAGGTACAGTGAGATCTTTCCTTCGCCGTCACCTTAGGAAATAATCTTAAGTTTGTAGTCACTAAGGTTACCAACAGTAACAAATATAACTGGGGGAATAGTCTACGATCCGATCCCACGCGCAAGGGCAGAGTAACAAAGCTCAATCCCCTTGAAGGCTCCTCGACATGGTTAATCCGAGGTTTACCGACAAGTGACCCCAGGCTCCTCGACAATGGTTAATCCGAGGTTTACCGTTTGTAATGCGCGCAAAATCTTCTATCTTTCCCAATGAAACAGAATTGATTGTCTCAAAGGTTCGGATATGATCTCGTGATTGACTTCTTTAAGAGAAGCTTCCCAGATTATACAAATTACAATTGGATTTATTTCCTACCACAAGATTTGTCTACTTGTTTGTTTTTACTACCTTGGAGAGTTAATTACTCCCTACTCCAAGATACTAGCCTAAGCTATGTTGGTGATAAGAGCCCTAGAAAATAAAAAGATTGTTAGATGAATTTTAATTAAGCGTTACTTTTAAGAGATGTTTCTTAAGTCAATGGGTGCGGACATGAAACGCTGATGGTGTGAAGACTCGACTTCCAAAAAAACTAAAAATGCACCTAAAAAATGATAATTAGATCGTTTCCTTTCAATGAAATTCTATTTAAGAAAGAGTTGGAGAATGCAATTCTTTTAATAAACAATTCCTTCTTTAAACATAAAGAACAATTGAAAGAAAATATTTGTCTTTTCAACAATAACTCAAAATGAAACAAATTATCAAAGCTCATAAGAAAATCCTTTCACTTTCAAAAACTTGAAGCTACAAAACAAGTTTCCTTCAAAAGAGATCTACAAACTTTTAAAAGCACTCAAAACTATAAAACTAATTCTGAGATCTACAAACTTTAATAATCTAATTGAATAAAAGCTTTAAGATTTTTTTTGAAGAATGTTTTACTTAATTATTCAACAAACTAAGGATCTATTTGTTCAGAATAAAAAACGGATCAAAAACACTCAAATATGTTTTTTTATAAAAAATGAAATTCAAAAACCAATAACAAAGTTTCTTTTCGAAGATTTGCAAAGAAACGGGCTCTATTTCTTAATAAAGGATGATTTCAAAATCACGTCAAATTCAGCAAAAAGACAAAAGACCAATGTAATCTCAGGTACTTAAAACAGTCAATGCTTCGAATCGCTACAAAGACCAAGTGAAAAACAATCCGAAACGCAAAACTTCTAGAAAATCATCAAAACACCAATACTGCTAAGATTCATTCACAGAAAGATTTTGACAGAAACAATCATCAATCTGGGTAGAAATCAAAACTCTAAATCAAAATAAAGATAAACTGAAGCAATAAATCTAAAGTTTTTCAAAATTTTAACAGGGTCTGCAGGCTTGCAGGAGTAACAGGTGCAGTACCGCACTGTTTACTAAAGCAAAAATGTGAAACTGCCCGCACTATGCAAAGAAGGCAAAGTGCGGTCCCAAGAAAAATTAGAGAAAAACATAAAAGATTTCAAAATTTTCAAAAACAGAGAAAACCTAAGCTACCCAGGCAGATGTCTATCAATCAAAAACTAGGAAAACGTTTCCTCAAATCAAAATAAAAGAGAACCAAAAACAACAAGTTCTTTCCCCAGTGGAGTCGCCAATTTGTTGTGTGGATTAATCCGTCTTGCGGACAAGACCGATCTCCCTAGTACTAAAAGTATCTAGCAACAAACAGCCAAATAAACTAATCTTTCTCTAAGCATATATGATTTACAAAAAGCTCTATAGAGGTGTAAAAGACTTACCGTATGTCCAGTGCTTGTTTGAAGTCGTTGTTGTCCCTCGCGCGCTTGAAGGAGTTTTCCTCATAAACCTGCAGTCACAAACAAGAAAAATATTACATAGCACCTGTATAGAAATTATCATAAACCATGCTTATCATAGTGATCAAGGAATCTATGAAATAAACCATTAATTGAAAGCTTATTGAGAAAAATGAGTATATTTGTATTAATTTCAAAAGAAGGAAAACCTTACAACCTGAGCCTTGATGTTGCACAGGCCTTCCCAGGGTCCGAAGCAGGAGTCTCCTTTACTTTGATAAGCTCTGCACTCCTCCAACCAAGACAAATAGAGGTATCTAATCTCTCCTCACAAAAGTCTTAGTTAACTGAGTCTAAATCTCAACATCACAAAACTTTAAATATTCTAAAGCTTCAACTCCCCTTGAGGCTACTCAATGCCTATTTTTATAGTGGAAAAGAGGAGGTTTTCTGTTCCAACTATGAAGGGATAGAATCCTCCTTCAAAGGGATAGACTCCTCACATCAAGGGGTTAGCTCCATAAGGTAAGGGATACATGCACCTCATAAGAGCGGTTCTATCACCGCAAGATATTTTCTGGAAGCTTTTAGAATTCACTTTTATTGAGCTTTTTGGAATTTACTTGCGCCTTTTTGATCTTACAGGGGTCCGCACCTTTAACATAGATAATGTGCGTTTAGGTACACAAGAGAGCTGAACATTAGGTGCGGGACCGCAGGCAAGATAGAGAGAAAGTGTGACACCAAAGTTTAGGAGATTTTTAGGAACTTTTCTCTGATTTTCAAGGCTTGATATGAGGAACTGATATGTTAGACTTGCAAAGGGAGAAGTATGAGTAATAATGAGCTCATACACATAGCAGAATGTCAGGATGAAAATTTTTAGTGTAACATATGGACACATGCGCCATGATCCATCCTTCTTGTGTACCAATACTACAGGAGTAGAGAAAGAACTTTGACTAGGTTGAATTATACCAGCCTCTAACATTTATGCAATCATACGTTCAATTTCGCTCTTTTGGACATAAGGATATCTATAAGGCTTCATGTTTGTAGGAACACTTCCTGGAATCAAATGAATAGCATGATCATGATCACGAATAGCTGGGAGTCCATTAGGAGTTTCAAAAACCTTGGAATGATTGTCCAAGCCTTTTTGGATATCTGCAGAAATAGATGATTTTGATGTTGGAACTTCTAGTGAGCATAATTGTGCAATTACACCTCATTTTTCTTTCCTTAGAAGCTTTGTCATGACATTAGAGCTTATTATCTTTCCCGGCTTCCTAGAAATACCCCGTAATTCGACTTCCTTTCCTTTTGAAATTTTTTTTAAAGAAAAGTTCTTGAAAATTAAAAGCTACTATCCCCAAAGATTATAACCATTGTACTCCTATTACAACATCAACACCTCCCATAGGAATGGAAAGCATTGGACTATTCAATACATATTCCCCCATGGTTAGCTTTATATTATGGCATTTTCCAGAGCAATTTATAGTTCCTCCATTTGCAACCATCACTTGACATTCTGGTGATGGGTATAGGAAACAATTCAATTCCTTGGCTACCTTACAATAAATAAAATTATGGGTACTACCTGAATCAATCAACGCTATTACCTTTTTCTTCTTGATATGTCCTTCTATCTTGAGAGTTTGAGGAGTGGTAATTCCTACCAATGAATTACACAATATGGTCGGACTCATTTCTTCCTCTTTTAGAGTTGGTTCTTGGTGTATATCCTCTTCTTGTTCATTT
>CM076573.1:156005118-156115817 GCA_034641835.2 Pinus albicaulis | reverse complement strand
CAAAAAATATTTTAAGTAGGGACTCACCAATTAAGCTAACCCTTGGGGTTTAATTATCTATTTTGTTACATTTAATTATAAAGTTAATTTTAATTGCACTTTAGTATTAGAATTAATAACCTAATATGTTTTATAGACTTAAAATATAGTAGTATTACTTATATTAAAATATAACTTAGTATTGTAACATTAATCTAACTTAGTATTATATATATATATATATATAGACATGTATTCCTACAGTAATAACTGGAGACACTAGATTAATTCAAAATGATGCTATGTGTTAGATATAAGTATATAATAGAGTAATATTATTCTCCTATGAGTAACATTTAACTTTAGGGTATATATGTGTGTAGTATTATTATATTATATAGTAGTTTAGTAATTTTATCATTTTGCATTGTATTAATATTAACAATAGAAATAAAATTATAACATACATATTTATAGTGTATGTGTTAGATTTAGCATTTAGTTAGAAAAATATATAGTATAGTTAGTTAATATTATATTATAGGTTATATTAGGAACAAATAATATTAAGTAATATTAACATAAGCTTATTTAGGATATACTAACATAATATATGATTAATATTAATATAAAGTGATAGATAACATAACATTAGTACTAGTATAGCATTAACACATAATATAACATATGATTAATAATTAGTTTCACATAAGTTAGGATAAGTAGGATTAAGGTAGATTAACCTTAGGCTAGTCTTAGAAATGGGTAACTGGAAACCCATTAGAACCAATGAGAATCACCATTATCAATGGAAAAGGGTCTAATTTGGGGCTTTGACCGGGTGGTCTCCCTTGATGTTGATGAGGTCATTTTTTCCCATCAATAGTACCTTAAGGACCATTTTCATTATTGGTGGTTCTTTCACATATGTTAATGATTTTCATCATTCACTAGTAATCGGGCGATTTCTGTGCAAGATTGTGCAAGATTACCCATAAAATTTCTGCAAGATTACCCATAAAATTTACCCAAGAGGGCATTTGATTGTGCAAGAGGGCATTTTATTGTGCAAGATTACCCATAAAATTTCTGTTTTCAATGAATTTTGGCCAAATTTTAAAGAAATTAAACCAAAAAATTCTACAAGAAAAACTTTCAAAAAATCACACTAAAAACTACCTAATTCAATCAATTAATTAAACTTTTTCAATTACATAGGAATAGAATTCAATTAATTATTCATTAACTTATCATATTCGAAACAGGTTTAAAAGCTCAAAAATGCAACCTTCAATTAATTATTCATTAACTTGTCATATTCGAAACAGGTTTAAAAGCTTAAAAATGCAACCTCAATTTGTCTACAGAAATCAGATTTTATAAACAAAGAGGTTAAATATCATCAAACTTGAGATTTTTTTGAAGCATTAGCTTAGATTTATATGATTTTTGAGGTTTAAAAGCTTAAAAATGCAACCTCAATTTGTCTACAGAAATCAGATTTTATAAACAAAGAGGTTGGATTTATCATGTTTTTAGACGGATTAAATCTTTGGAAATCCAAACCTCTTTTTTATTTCTGAATTCTAAAAAAAATTGTCACATTAAAAATTTTTAATTATTTATTTATACAATTATTTTAAAATGTTTTATAAACCTACATTATTTAAATGTTGTATATATTTATTTAAATTTTTTTATTTTTAAAATTTTTTATTTAATTTATCTAAACAAAATTTCAATTTTAATAACAGTTACATATTATACTCTCTAGACATAATAAATTTTACATATCAAATTTTACATATCATACTCTTTAGACATAATAAACTTGAATGATCAACATAATTTACAAATCTGATAGAAATAAACTTGACTGATCAACATAATTTACAAATCTGATAGAATTTCTTTCACGGCCACTCTGAGATTACAAATGAATAAATGTACAGTAGGCGTTCTGAATATTTTTTCTTTCCATTCAAATTTCATATATGAATACAAATATTAATTTTCTAGCCCTAATGACACGTTCTGACATTATTGTAACATTTTTGAAAGTTGTCAAGAATAATTTTTCCAAATTTCATATATAAAGCATTTCTTGTTCCAAATAATTTCAAATTTCATATTTCAAAGAGCATTAAATATAAGTTTATTAATATCTTTAATAATATTAATATTAATTAATTAACTAAAATATTAATTTATTATTTATTAGTTTATAAATTCAGTACTTAATATATTATTAATAATTAAATGTTTAATTTAAAAGCACCCTTACCCTATCTTACTTGCAGTGCCATTCGTGAAAAACTACACAAAGTGATGGAGATACAAAATGGCTTTCAAATACCCTCAAATGATTGCTCACTAAACATAAATTTCGTGATAATACTAAAGAAATTCGTCTTTTTTTAATCTGTTGAAAAAAAAACAGTGTATTATTTCTCTTAAATGCCCTAGACTCCTTAACGTGTGTATTTACACTCTGTCTTAATTTCGTTCTCGTTAAAAGAGAGACAAGTACAATCCAAGGAATTTATAGCCATTCACCCATTTGAGTTTATCTTGTAACAAAATGGTAAAGCCTAACTGTATGTCTCTAGGCTCCATTTTATCACTTTTCACAAAATCAATATTTCTAAGGCAATAAAGAATTTATAAAAAAAAAAAATCGATAATAATCATCTGCAATGAAATATTATCAATTTATTTAGAATTAACTAATGTGGTTCATTTAGACTAAATTATATGAACTTCTTCCTATTACCCTTTCTATTAATTCGACCATCATATTCTAAATAAAACAAATATTTCTCCAACTTTTCCTTAGCAAGTTTAATTTCTTGATTAATTCCTCAATTTTTTCATTAGTTTCTACATCAATTAATTATGGTTTAGGGTTCTGTTTTGGTTTCGAAATATTCTCAAATGATTTGACATAGGCAATACCTGTAATTGTGAGCTCCAATTAGGCAATTACACAATGGATAAACATAAGAATAAAATAATAAAATGTTAAGACTATTTTTATATCATTTGATAGATTTGTGTTAGATTAGGTTTTCTCAATGCTCAAATGGTGAGTCCTATGTCAAATGGTGAGTTTTATTTTGACATAAGGACTTGCAACTTAACTGATATTGGCCTCCTCAATTTCTATATAAAGAAATTATTTTATATATTTTTATGTAACATTGTGAATAATAAAATATTTTTACATGGAGTTGACAATTTTTCCTCTACTAAATTCTTTTTGAGTTTCTTACTTTCTAAGATTTGAACACAACTCTGTTCTAGTGAAATTTGGCACTGTTTTTTATTGTTTAAATCCGAGAGAGGATGATCCTTGATGATTCATATGATTGGTTTATGTCCAGGTCGAAGACCATTCTTCGTGTGTGATTATGGATAAGGTGTCACGTTTCGGCTACTTTCAGCGAGAGTTTAAGAAGGAGATATCTAATGTGATTGATCCAGGTGGATATTGGTGGCCACCCACATATTCCACTTGGGGCCCCACCATTGTCTCTTTCAGTTTTTTCACAACTTACTATTTTTAGCAGTTTTTCAGGTCCTGAACTTCCGGAGCCATTTTGAGGCCCCAAAATGGAGATAGTATGCCGAAGTTACGTCCCCGTGAAGTTGAAACACCAATTTACCCAAAACGGTCCATAGTTTTGGCGCTTCATTTCCTAGGGTTAGGTTTTTGGACGTTTAGAGTTCTCCATTGTTTCTCCATAATAAATAGGCCCTCAAGCTTCATTGCACCAATTTACCCAAACAGAGCCCATAGTTTTGGCGCTTCATCTCCTAGGGTTAGGTTTTTGGGCGTTTAGAGTTCTCCATTGTTTCTCCATAATAAATAGGCCCTCGAGCCTCATTATAACATAGTTCAGAGGTCTGTAGCTGTCACATCTCTTCTCAGAGATTCGCTACCAGCACCTTAGCTATTTTATTTCCATCATGTTTGTAAGCATATTTTTGTGATTTGATATTAATGAAATGAAGCCTTATTTCTGTTGTATTTTTATGTTTATGGTTATTTTTGTATTCTGTTGCGTTCCTGCATAAATCCGGATTAGTGATAGGGACAAGTAGATCTAGATCTAAATAAAGATTTGGTCATTCAAATTTTTGATTTGGTGGCTTAGATTCTTTTTGATGCGATGTTAAAATTTTAATAAATATTGAAATTTGAAAGTTTAAGTAGACATCTTATCAGTTGCATTGTCAGTATAAATTAAAAGTCTATTGTTCGTATAAATTAGATTCATATATAACTCATTTTCTCAAATAATGAAATATGATTTCTCTTCATTCTTCATCTCGTGGTATATTGCTCTTATAAATTAGATTCATATATAACTCATTTTCTTAAATAATGAAATATGATTTCTCTTCATTCTTCATCTCGTGATCTCTTGGTAGGTAGAAGTATTGTTTAGTTTTGTAGTATGATCTTTTTGAGCATTCCCTTGCAGTAAAATTGGGGTTTCGCATTTTTTTTCCAGATTTATAAATCTATTTGAATTTTTTCCTTGGAGAGTAATGCAGGGGATCAACGTTTAGTGCACTATAACAATTTTGTTATGTTGAATGAATTCTTGATACTGTGATGGGTTCATGTTTTCTGGAAGATACAGACTGAGGTTGAGTGTAAAAGAAATTACAACCTCTTTGCGTATGCATGTAATGAATGGATGCTTGAATTGTTTCTAGCACATGGGTTGAGTCAAGAGAAGCACAATTATTCGGCATCACTACTTGAATATCGTTGGATTATTAGTGTAAATACTAGTGCTCCCTTCTCTCTAGTCGTTTATACACATCACTTCATCTACACGTGGATCATGTCTTTTCAACCAGATTTCATGACATCTAAGATATTCGAGCGTGTTGTGAGAACCGCAACAAAGGGTATTTTCTTCAATTAGGATTCTGGTGTTGCATTGTAAACCTGAAATAACACAATGGGGTTGATCGTGAGGAGCAACTTTATAAAGATTGGATTTTCTTAAGCGTAGAGACCCATCAAATTTAGAAGGTCAATCTCTTGTTGGTCAACAATAGTAGCAGAGATTTCCAAAGGAGTGCATCACTCACCTTTTTTCAGAGCACTCAATCCATGCTAGCGAGGTCGTTGTGGCTAGTTATCATCTATGTCACAAGGTTCGTCGAACTTTAACCTTGAGGTTCAAATTTTGGCGAACCTTAAAAAAAATTTGAGGTTCAACGAACCTCATCGAACCTCATAGGCATTGACCAAGTTCATAGATCAAAACTCATAACTTCATGTCACAACTCAAGCTTGTAATTTATCCTTGTAGTTTCCATGTCCATGATAGAATTTTTTATGTTTAATGACGTTGATTTCTTACTATTTTATCCTATAATTCATTTTAAATTACTATATGTGTATATATAGACGAACCTAATGGCGAACCTCATTCGAACCTCATCAAAAAATTTGAATTCAAACTGAACCTAATCATTGTCGAACCCGAACTCAAACCCGAACCATGTGACATTGGTTATCATAGTGCATGTGGATTTGGTGAACGCTTGAAGCAGCCAGAGTAGAGTGAGGTCTCATTCAATGGATCTTCTCACGACACCATTCAGATCTGATAAGGGTTGTCGTGATCAATACTCTTAAAAGTGAAACGCGTATTTTAATACTCTTTCTCTTTTCATAAAGGAGAAAGTGTATTAGAAATGGAGAAAGGAACTTAATTAAAGTTTTCTTATTCCAAAAAAAGAGAAGAAACCCTATTCATTAAAGGAAAAAGGCAATTCATAAAAATAAAAAAAATTGGATTTGAAAAAGGAGAAAGACATATTTAAAAAAACGGAATCTGGGCAAAAATTATTAGCCTTGCCAAAATTATTGGCAAAAAAAAATTTGAAAAGTTAAAATGCTATGAAAAGGATTTTCATTGGAGAATAACTATATTTTGGTGGTTTTGATACCCTTCCTGGTTGGTTATTCATGCAAACTTAGGTGGATAGATATGGTTTGTATCATGCTTTGAAATATAAAGCATTTGTTGTTGTCACTATTAGAATTTTTTTTAGTAATTTTTTATTTTCCAACTTTACCTTTTCAATAAATAGGTATTTCAATTGTAATCATTCATAAATCTATTACAAGCAGAGAATGAAGCTCTTAAGAATAGGTTTCAAACATCAATAGGTGAGAAAATCCAAAAGGTTGACCATCTAGATTCAATGATGAGAAATTATTTCCAAATGTTTGCACATGAATTTAAAGAGAAGATTGACCTCCTTGATGACTTGGAGGAGGAAGTTGAGTTTTTTTCTGACTTGAAAAGTGAAAATTTGAAGAAGCAACTAGAAGAGAAAAATAATTAGCATGTTATGGAAATTAATTGTTTAAAAGAAACAATGTTGGAACAATATCATTTTTTGAAACATAAGTATGATGCATTTTCTCAAAAGTTGATTGAGAAAGATGATGTCATTCAAAACCTATAAGAGTTTAAGCAAGAACTTGAATGAGAAGTTAGTCATCTTCATAAATTTGAGATGGAGACAATTGATGCTAAGGTGTGAATCTCTCCTTCTTCCACACTTGATGATGTTGAACGCCAAAAGCCTGATGTTGATTATTATGTCTCATTACATGACTTTTTCACACCCAGATTTGAAATCTATACTACTGGTATTGCATCTCGATTTCTGAGAAAAATGGGATATAATGAAGGAGGACTTGGGAAGAATGGATAGGGAATTGTTACTCCTATTAACCTTGTAGTGCAGACATCAAGAGCAGGTCTTGGATATGATCCTGTTATTGCCTCATCACCTACATCCAATTATGAGGTGCTTGAAGAAAATGATCTTGTTAATTATGATAAACATATTGATGAAATGGTTGTTAATGTCATTCAAGATAAAAAATTTGTGGCACCCAAATTTGAGTCTAAAAAAAAATGAGATATATGGCATATCCTCATCAGAATAAATTGCCTAAGCATTACCATTATTGGTCAATTACTATTCTTGCATTTAGATCATTACATAAGAGATGTGAGGGAATGAATCGTGGACCACTTCCTACCATCAAGATCATTTTTGGTTGGGTCGATGGAGGATAATCACATCCATTGAACCAATGCTTGAAAAAATTATATCGGCATGTTGCATAAGTTTCTTGTTTTTTATTGCCATTGTTCCCTTAGTTTTGTTTCAGGGAGGGAAATTTGCTAACATTGAAGACTATTGATTATCACTCCTTCTGTAGTTATGTTTTAGGGGGGGTGGGGGGGATTAGATGGTGATAGATATTGTTGCTTTTATCAGTTTGATGGTCATGGTGTTCAGATAATTTCAAAAGTGTTGTTGTGCAAAGTTTGAGTTTAGATTTCCATTCTTATAGGCCTTATTGTTTGTTTGTTGGTTGATGGTGTTGCTTATGTTTGAAGGTTTGTATTGATTCTGTACCGACAAGTAGTTTCGCTGAAGTTTTTTTGGAAGAATTTGATAGTGTTTACCATATGTATGCCTCTGCAATAATCCTACTTTAGAGATCAACTAATCTCATTGAAGTTTCACAACTCTCATCTTAATAATTTTAAGACTTCAACATTTCGTACTTCTTGATTGGAGAAGGCCTATGTTCTTTCCATTCAGTGGATTGTTATGGGATCTACAATTTTAGTTCCATGATAATTCGATCACTCACATCTTTCTCTCTTTTCAGTGGGGTAGTTTGTTCCTACGAGTTTTTCTCTCTTTCTCCGCTTATGAAAGTTTGTACATGGATACCTAATCATGCCTCATTTCCGGGATCCATTCTTTGTTTTCTTTTTTCTTTAGTTACTCCCTATGTTTTGCTTAAGGGGGGGTGTTAGAGTTGGTTTTTCCAACGCTCCATTTCCCCATGATATAAGTATGGTGAGTTGTAAGCTCACATAGGGACTTGCATCTCTTGAGTTGTGATATTTATCCTTAACCGACACTAGGCAATGTCCTCCTCCATTGCTATATAATGGAGGTATTGTATGTACTTTTACACAACATTGTGAGTAATAGAATATTTTTACAATTTGAAAAGTATGTGTATAAAATCAAGGATTGTGTTCGTCAATTGTTTTAACACCATATATAGGAATTTCAATTATTTATATATAATAATTATATTAAATTGGTGAGTGCTCCAAATTTTGTAATTTGGCTCTAATAATTCTAGAATAATAGTCATAAGGATTGTTCCATGATCATTCGTTACTTAATTGTCCCGATCACATTTTTTCTATAGTATTTTAGGTCCTTTCTAACTCATTTTTTTCTATCGAGAATCTAGGAGATTGAAATGTCAATTTTTCATAACCTAGACCACTCACCTTTGAACTTTAAAATCCTATGACATGCATACTAGAGAAACATGGTCAATCATTCATGTCTCCAAATGCTTCTTACTGTGCCATTATGTCCTTTCCTTGACCATTAATTCTCAAATTTATAGAAAAAAAAAGGTAGGCTTCATATGTTTTCATTAAGGTGTAGTCTAACTTATAAATAAAACAAAACCTTGGCCAACAACTAATAGATTAAATAAATAAAAGTACACAATCCAATAGAGAAACAAAAAATGAATGGTTTTGTAAGTTATGGACTCAAGTAATATTTATATATAATATTTAATTTAATAGATATTAAAAAGTATAATTTAATAATAATTTTAAAATAAATTATGATTAATAAAAAATAACTAATATTAATGTAGCCTACTTGAATTTGACCATCAAACTTTAACATAGTAATAATTTTATTATACAAATTATGTGCATGTCCATTAAAATAATTAATATAATATATAACTATATATATTAATGATTTAATAAATGCAAATATTTATAGATGAAAGACCCATTAAACACTTTAATGACATCATTATATTATGATTTGGTCAACGTTTCGAACAAACTAATGTGGTTCATCCTCACATAAGGTGAAAAAGATTAATCAGTCATCATGAATAAATAGTAAGGATGCAACATTGTCCACATATAGTGGTTATTGAGTTAGTGTTGGAACGGGAGTTCCTAGCCCTATTTTGTCTAAGTTTTGTAATATTTTGGTACTAATTGGTCTAGCGGAGAGGGTTTGGGGTGGTTCAAACCCCCAATGGATTGTAATGGGTCAAAAGGGTAGACCTAGGGTCTACAAACCAGGGTTTACGGACCATATGATAGCGCAGGCTAAGGTGTTATAAATAGACAAGTAGATCAAGTCTAGAGGTAGGCTAAGATTGATAGATGTTAGTTGCGAACTGTTGAGATCTGTTTTGGGTTGTAATTGGGTAAGGACTCTGACTGGTTGTGTGCACCGAGATCCTCAGTCCTACTGTGTGCGAACCCCGCTGGCTGTGTGTGCAGGTTGGGAATTGGGTTTGTAAGTGGATTTTGGAGCTAATGAATGATAAATCTGTTTGATCGCATCTCTGTGTTATAGATTGGTTGTGTTCCTGTCATTACGGTGACTTAATTGGTTAATCTGTATTGATGTGCACGTGGATGTGAAGATATTACTAAGATTTGATTAGTAGTAGTTGCTTATTTATGTTATCTGTGGGTTTATGAACTTCTCATTCTACCATATACTGTTAACGGTTTTGTGATAAGATTCCCTCTAGGCAATTCTGATAGATCTTAAACCAGGCCACCTACATTACAATCACCTTTCTCTCAAGGTGCGAAAACCTGGTTCCAACACCCTCCCATACTACTTCGAGTGAGACCTTGGCCTGTGCAAGAAGATCATTTCTGAAAGGGCCAGTAGTATAGGGGTTTGTTGGAAAACCTTAAAACTAAACCTGGGTCAGGACCCCTCAAGCCAACAAATGGTTTCGTTTCCGGGACCAGGAGCATTTTGAGAGAAATAGGGTAATGCCACAGGGTCGCTGGCGGCCTGAGAAGTCTGAGCTTGAAGACTCGTTTGAGAGACAAATCCAGGAATTTTCCTTAAAAGAGAATCGAAGTACGAGGATGACCGTCGAAGCGTGGAAAAACAAGTATATCTTTACGGAAGTATATGAGATTTTCTTTGCAACCTTCGCACACAAATTAAAAGAGTGGTTAGCAAGGTTAGTGGAGTTCTAGACCTGTGGAAAAAATGATCAGGTTATGCAGTGGACTCCTGAACTAATCCAACAGTTAGAAAGGGTTGATAACAAAATCATGCGAACCCTAGATCTCTCGGTGGATAGTGTTTTGGGAGGATTTGTAACTGAGTTCGCAATTGATCAATTCGTATCTTATTCTGAAGATGAGCAGAGATTCTTGAAAGGGTTCAGAGGTAAGTTCTTGAAAATGATGCCACTATTAATTAATATACTATTGTGCGAAAAAAGTGTGTTCTACATTCATACAACGTGAATGACCTACGATCATAATAAAATTACAAAACGAAGCGGTAAATATTACAGGGTTAACCAAGAAGGGGAATGATCGATATATAGTCCCCTAATAGAGCCGCCTACACACGAAGGAACTAGTCCGCCGATCACCCAGCGGTCAAATCCGCGAAAGGGTAAGAACTCTCCTACCCCACCACCACCACTAGAAGACGACATCGTCACATACACGAAGCTACCTACCTTTAAGGGTATAGGGGATGAGGAAATGGACTGATTTTAGTTTGTAGCAGAATCGATATGGACTGTGCAGAATGTTTCTAGAAATGTTGTAAAAAGGGTACAGTTATCCTTAGCCTTTGAGGGAAGAGCCTTGGATTGGTTCATGGGGTACGTCGGCCAGCACACAGATCCATCAATACAGGAAATTGAGGACTCCCTAAAACAACAATTTCGAAAGCCGAAGTCCTACTCTCAACTGGTGATTGACTTGAAATATTTCCGGCAAGGACCTACGGAATCGGTATGGTAGGTCGATCAGCAGCTGAAGAAAGTTATCAGGGATGGGGATTTTAAGTATGAAGATAGACAGCACAAATAATGGTTCATTTCCATGCTATTGCCACACCTGCGCGGGCCTATGGGCCAGTAGACGATTAATACACAAGAAAAGGCCCTGGAAATTTCCATGAAGCTAGAAGTTTCTCCAAGGGATGATGCCCAGTTCGGGGTGCAGCAGATCCAGGGCTAGTTGCAGGTGATGCACCTAGAAATCCAGAATCTATGAAAAGAACGGGGAAAAGAAGCCAGTACAGACATTTAGTGCATACGGTGCAGTGTATCAGATCACACCAAGGACTAGTGCCCTCTGCTATTAGACTACATGCAGGCTAGGGGGCCTAACCCATTATGCCCCAAAGAGGTTGTAGGACCAAGAAACCCCATGTTATGGTGCGCAGACTATTGAGTAGTTGGATTGCATGATACAAACCACTTCCCCCGACTCGGTGCCTATGTCCCAGAACTAAAGCAGCAGTGGTGCAGATTATGCTCGTATGTAGGACATGATGAGCACAATTTCTGGAAACAAGATTTGATGGTAGATAGAGGAAACTTGTATAGGGTACAGGCTGACCCTTCTACATCACCATCTCCCTCTTGATGAGGAGGCTCCCTGGCACAAGGCCGAGGGGGAAGAGGTGGAAGCACAGGACGAGGAAGAGGATAGCTAATTTGTTATAACTGTGGGGAGGTGGGACACTTTGCAAGGGACTGTCCGAACCCTGCATGACAATCTTGCAGATATTGCAGGTAGTTGGATCATGTGATCGAAGATTGTCCTGTCCTGATAGCAAATATGTAGGAAAAACAGCAAACACCGATGTAGAATGTGCAAAGGGTTAATGCAAAACTGAGCGATGAGGGGCCAAGTATTAACTTAATTACGCGTAGTGGCATGGCCATGGGAGGAGCTGAGGAAAAATTCACAACCTAACTACTTATCATAAAATCCGCTGACAAAAGGGAAATTCTGGACTTACAAAAAGAAAAAGAAAAACCTTCCTTGAAGCTGGAAAAGAATTCACCAAAAAATAGGCGTCCACCTCCAAGACACCGGTAGACCTTAAAGAAGACGAAGAAGTAAAGTCGTTCCTACAGGCATGTATGAAGTTACTACGCAACCAGAAGGTAGTCGAGAACCTCCAAGCATTGATCGGCAGTTGCGCAGAAAAGATGGCCCCACCTAAATAAGTAAGAGATTTCAACAAACTTTATAGTCATAAGAAGAGGAATGGTCAGGAAATGCAGCTAAATTCACAGATTGGAGATTATGAAATGGATCGGGTCATCCTTGATCTAGGATCTAATGCAAATTTCTTGCCTAAACAAACGTGGAAGAGGATGGGAGAGCCCAAGCTGGAATGGTCTACTATACAACTCCACATGGAAAACCAGCAGAAGATCATACCACTAGTGTTATCACTCGAATTGAACCTTGGGCTAAAGAAGGCAATTCCAAGGTAATCACAAACCGCGCTTAGCCAAGTAGCTAGCCCTACTAGGCAAGGAGAGGGCTCTCTCTGTTAGGATCACAACCAATATGACTAGATAATGAAAATATTAGGCTAGGTATAGTAGCTTAGGGTTTTGATTGTTTTGATTTGGTTGTGTTGGATCAGAAGGAGAAAAACAGTTAAGGGAAAAGGAAATTAGGTCAAAATTTGCAGGGTGTTCTATGGGGCAAGGTAGGCACAGTGATTTAGCACTTTAGGATTTCAATGGGTGGGATGATCAAGACAGGTGAGGAGCTAGAAAGAGCATGGTGAAATCATGGGTTCTTTCTAAACTGAAAAAATTACAATCTGTGAAATTCTACCCAAAACAAAGCATAAAAATTATGGATTATGTTCATCAAACTTGAAAACATTCACTTAATAGCAATGAAATAATGGATGAAATAAACAAAAAATTCTAACATATGAACAAAAAAGGAGAAACTGAAACTAAAAACCATACCACAGGGATCCCATAAAAATAGCTGCAAATTTGATTAATATTCTTGCTCAGAACTGATACAAAGTGTGTATCTTCAAAGGCCAAGCATCCAACTGAGTCCAACCCTTACTAATGAGAAAGAAGAAGAATATATACACCTCAAAAAAACTCATCCTAGCCTTAGGGGGTCGAATCCATGAGATGAGGATCATTTTCCACCAAATGTTGAACAAGAATATGAAGACTAGGAAGACCCAACAACTTGCCTCTAAAAGAGAGGAAACTGATTCATTTGACCTCTAGAGGACTCAAGCTAATGAATATACCTATAGTAAACTAATCCCCATCACAATTACATTCATATTTAACCATTACATCAGTGAAAACCCCAACTAGTGAGGTAAAACTCAAAAATTACGTGAAAAATAGAGAAAACTCCAAAACAGGCAGAATTTGTCCTATGCGCAACTCCAAGGAGGAAAAAATAGCCCTTCTTGCAAGTCACTTTTGAAGGACTTCCCAATGTCCAAATTGAGATCATGATAGCGCATTGGAAATCTTGTCTTGTCTGATTTCCAGATCTTCTTGCGGTTTCTGATTTGGAGTTGTTTTGACCCCTCAAAAGTGAAATTTCCCAAGACTGCCACTATGCGCAGCACCACCCTGAAAAAGAGGCAGAAACATGATTTTTTGGGTGTTTTTGGCCCTTTTTCTTGACTAGTTTTGCTCCAAATGCTTAGAAAAAGTACAAGGGGCATGTCCTCATCATTATGAACCCAATGATGTCTTCCATTTGTCCATTGGATACTCCAAAAGAGTGTGTAGCGCCAAGGAACTATGCATAGAGCTAGTTTTTCTGTGTTTTTCAAAATTTGCCCAAAAAAACTCAAAAATTTCCAAAAAAATTCAAAATTACTCAAAATTTATGGGATAAGCCCACAATCACATGTCAAGTTGAGCTAAGGAGGCATCATCAAGTATCTTGAGTTTTTCACCTCCCTTCTTTCCCTTCCAGATCTCCTTTAGTTTATCCTTCATATGTTTGACCTTGATATTGCAAATTTTGTTCCAGGTCTGATAGTGATGGGCCATGTGCCTAAGCATCTTATTGTATTTGTTGGCCTTCATTATAAGCTTCTCCAAGTCAATGTTGACTCTCTCAATCCACACTTCTATGTTATCTTCAATCTCCTTTGCCAATTGTTGGTCAAAACTCAGACTTTGAGCTTCTTGCTTTTCTTTCTCCAATTCTCTTTTGAGGCCTCTTGTCTTTGAAGTTTTCTTGATGTTTTCAGCCTCCCTTGTGTGGCCTTCTTTGTTGTGAAATCTCATCTTCCTCAAACTCATCATCACTGTGTTCTTCCTCCGTATAATATCTGTCCTCTCTCTCCATTTTTGTTCTTGGCACTTTGGAAACCCTATGGGAGAGGAAAGAAAAGGGAGAGTGAGTGAGGGAGTGAAGGGAATGGGATTAGGGAAGGAAATGATGAAATGAGGGCTTTAGGGGATAGGGATAGGGCCATAAAAATTAAGGGAGACAGGGAAAAAGGTTATGAAACCTTGTGAGGTGATGGGAGGTGAAAATATTAAGGAAGATGAAAATGAGAATTTAATTATAGGTCAAAGGTATGGGGTAAATCTACGAAAAAATAGTGAAATTCCTAGAAATTAGGGTTCTAATGGAAAATAATAAAGGGACTTATGGATGAGGATGTAGGGGTAGTTTTAGTGTTTTTAGAAGTATGAGGTGATATGGTAGGGTCTAGGGACAATGAATTTGGGACAAGGGGATTTTGGGAAATTTGTGAGGGGGATTGGGATTTTGGGAGTTACAAAGGAAAAATAGGGTTTCTTTGTAATTATTGCCAACATAAAACTCACACACAAGCATAAAATGGATAAAGAGGGAGTTACAATGGCTCACTTACTTGTTTTGGAGGTGAAGAGGCAACCTTTAGGTGTCTGGAGAAGTTTGGGAGAGTTTTGGCCCTGTGCATAGTGCCACACCTAGGTGTGCAACGCCCTCTCTCTATGCGCAGCACTGTGTAATTTTGCACTGGAAAAAACACTCTATGCACAGCGCCAGACTCCTATGTGTAGTGCCACACTCCCATGTGCAACGCCATCTTGAAGGCCACTTTTTAAGGCCTTCCTGGAGTCCAAATTGGGCGTATGATGGCTCGTTGGAAATATATTTATCTTGGCTACACAATGGACCTATCAAGCACTGAAAATGATCAAGTATAGCCCCTCAAAAATCAATTCTCCCAAGACTGGTCAAAAAGTGCAGAATGGGGGTGCAGAAATGAAGAGTGTTGTTGCAGGCAACTTTCAGAGCCCTTCCTCAACTCAAAATTGAGCTCGTGATAGCTCATGGGAAATATCTTCCAGTCTAGTTGTAATTTGACCTATCAAGAAATTCATTTGGACATTTTAGCTATGAGAAAACGTGATTATCCCAAGGTCACTCCAGAAGTGTAGAAAACCTCTTGTAGCACTTGTATTTTTTACATTTCTCCAAAACCATTATACCTGTGTAAAAAATGAAGGATTTTTTTCTTCCTTGGATTATGATGGATAAAAACCTCTCTTACGTTTGTCAAATTCATCTCCGTTTGGTCATAAACATAGTTTGAATCGAAAATAGCCCTATGAGTGGCAAATGGCTTGACTCTTGGAATGATTTCCTGGAAAATGATGGAGATATGATGTTTATGAGTTTGGAATGACCTCATACTTATTGATATGACCTACCTTATGCCTCCTCTACTCATATGTCTCTAATTCCATAGCAAACCCTAGCTCAGTGGGAGAGGAAATTAGGGTTTAGTGCTTGTGGAAAATGATGACTTAGGCACCCTTGGAAAAAGACAACTCCCTTTGACATTTGATCAATTGCTGAAGTAGACACTTTTTGTATTTGACACTTGATGTGTTGGTACGTGGAACTCTGAGTTGGCAGCTTTGGGAGACTGAGTACTTATTACATTTGAACTGACATAAAATTACATGAATAAAAATAAAATTACATCTTGGAATGAAAATCACACTTGAAATCAAATTACAACTTTGGAAACCATCTTGGAGATCATCTTTACATGGTAAAGAGACATTATTGGGATCACTCTCACACCTACTGCCATTTATTTAAAATGAGACAATGCAATGATTTGACCTAATGAAACCCTAGTGAACTAATAAGAAATGAAAGAAACTGACTCAATGAGTGACTTTGACTAAAAGTGGAATGAGAGCATACTTGTTTTCAGCATGATGAAGACATGGAAGAGGGTCAGCATGCATATACTTGTGAATGAAAATGTGACACTTGACAAGGACAACCACCAGTGGAACAATTTTATATCATGACCTAATGGAATGATTGAAAATTATTTTGTGTGGGACACCTAAGATGCACATGCAAAATTTGTTTTGATCCCTGGTGGAAGTATGCAAATAGGCTCCAGCTGGGGATGGTAGCTCCTTGGGAGGTGCCAAGAACACCATAGACCAAGTGCCTATTCATTGGGAAATGGATTCAAAAGCTAAATACTAACAGAATACTGAAAAATTGACTCAATAAATTGACTCAAGATTGACTAAAGACTGACTGAAAAAGATGCTCAGAATTGAGATTATTCAACAAAACCTACTCTAACTAATCCATTCATCACTTGATCAAGTGAAATGGAACAATCAATGCAACCATGTAAGCATTCTAGCTGATGTTTGAATTTTCCGCAAGTGCTTTCTTATGAGAAAGAAGAAAGAACTACTAAAAGGCAACTCCCATGAAAACTTGTCAACAGATTGAATCGTGATGAAATTGCAAATTATGAGCCCATCGGATGACCTCAAGAATGCTGCGAATGGATCTTCATAGGAATACATATTGATTTCCATCCCATCTAATACGTTACTGCTCTCCTATAGGTAGCCTTCATACCTTGGTTTTAAAATTTTCCTAATGTATGTGCTTTCTTTCTTTGATGACTACAAAAAGTTGACAACAGGATCCTAAAACTCGTGAATGACTAATTTTTCTTGATGATCATCAACAAAACAAGAATATTCTTCATTACTCTCCTAATATGACTGCAAATATTGGTATGAGCTTTGTAATGAAACACCTGCTGAACAAGGCAATGAAGTCGGCTATCGTATCAAGTTTATATCAACACTCTTTTCAAGCTCACAGTTAGCTAATGGAGAAGGACTTTTACTGCAGATATCATCCAACACATCAGCTATTGGGTCATGAAAAACTTGAAAAGACTGTTGAAACATATCCATCGGTTTTAATGAGACTGCATGACACTCTACAGGCTGTTCATCCTTTTCTTTAGAGATATTATGAAAATTTTGCTTTAAAAATTGAAATGCTTCAAAACATAGTGGTAAAGAATCATCTTTCATCATTTGATCATGTGTTTCAACTTCCAAGCCTTCATCTGCAACCTGACATTCAATGGCATTCGGTAGCTGCAAATCTGGAGCTAAGGAGGATTCTATGTCGCAAATTATTTTCTCAACCAATTTAGGAGAATGTTCATCATTTATAGTGTTGACCACTTGCTTATCTGCTTGCTTATAGTTTTCTCTTATTTTTGCAAATGAGGAGAAACACAAGGGTAAGGAGCTCTGATCAAAAATTTTATTATCCTCTTGATTGTCAAGATCAAAACTCAATGAGTGTTGATTTTCGATCGCATGAAAGTTATCTCTGATGAACTGAAATGAAGTAAAAAAAAGAGGCAAAGATCCTTCACTTACTTCCAAATTTTCTAGACTTTCCTCATCACTTTCATAGCTGATATGCATTGGCTGATCATTGTTTTGAGCTGCTGAAACTGAACTTCCTCCCACAAACCAACTATTGATTGCTCTGCAAGATTAGCTTCTATTTGGAGAACATAATCATCATCATACTGATCAAAATTTGGAAAATCATCAATATAAGTAATGTCACGAATCATACGCATTAGATTATCAGATTTTTTTCTCCTCAGATTGATCTACAAATCCATTTTCTTATCTAGGGCTTGCAATCTCTTATTTTTCTGGGATAAGTGGGTCATGATGATCTTGAATGAAAAATACATCTCTCATGGTAATATTTTGCATCATTTCCTCTATTGTACTTACCAAAATGTCGATATTTACTTCTGAAGATGTCAGATGCTCTGCAATGTTCCTCTTCTCTTCTTCCTTCAGCTTTTCCCTTCTGATCAACAAATTAGCCTCTACATCTACTGCATTTTTCTGCATCTCTTCAAGTGTTGCAAGGTTCATTTCTCTCAGCTGAAAATCCATTTCTAGATCAAAGGCATCTGGGTAATGTAAAAGAGCTGAGCCAGGAGGGGGTCTTATATCAGCAGGTATCGAATAATAGACTTGATTGAATCTAGAAGAAAATTGTTGTACTATCTCACCTAGTTGTCTTTTGAGTTGGTCATACTCTCTTAGAATTAGGAAAGGGTTTTGTTTGACCATCCACCTGTCAAGGAAAACTTTGATGAACTGCGGTAAATATGAGATGCTCGCGGCAGGCAAGTTTTTGAACCAACTCTTGACTTCACCTTGCAAAGAAAGAGAAAATAGCCTGCTAGTGACATCCTCTTTGTCAACTTCAAAAAGGTCTAGGAAAATCTCAAAATTTTTCATATGTCTCTCAACAGTGATGTTGTCATATTCACCATCAAACCTCGGCAGATATAGATAATGATTTTCAGGGAAAGCATGGAGTATAGGTAGTAAGATGAGTGGTTTATATTGATATGGGTCTATAGAAGGTGTATGAGTATGTACAGAAGCTATAGGATTAGTCTTGGTCTCTTTAGGCTCATTGTCTTGAAAAGGATATGTACAATTTTCAGGTAAGAGGTCTTGGTCTTGATCAAAATCAAAGGGAAACTCGGTATTTGCACTCTTTAAATAGGCAGAATCAAGACTTTGATAAGTGATGATGGGATGATCAAGATAGGTGAGGAGCTAGAAAGAGCATGGTGAAATCATGGGTTCTTTCTAAAAAAAAAAAAAAAAAAAAAAATAAAAAAATAAAAAAAAAAAAAAAATAAAAAAATAAAAAAAATAAAATAAATAAAAAAAAAAAAAAAATAAAAATAAAAATAAAAATAAAAATAAAAATAAAAATAAAAATAAAAAAAATAAATAAATAAATAAATAAATAAATAAATAAATAAAAATAAAAAAGAAATAAAAAAAATAAAATAAAAAAAATATAGGTTGTGAATGTCTACCCAAAACAAAGCATAAAAATTATGGATTATGTTCATCAAACTTGAAAACATTCACTTAGTAGAAATGAAATGATGGATGAAATAAACAAAACATTCTAAAATATGAGCACAAAAGGAGAAACTGAAACTAAACACCATACCACAGGGATCCCATAAAAATAGCTGCAAATTTGATTAATATTCTTGCTCAGATTTGATACAAAGTGTGTCTCTTCAAAGGCCAAGCATCCAACTGAGTCCAACCCTTACTAATGATAAAGAAGAAGAAGATATATACTTCAAAACAAATCATCCTAGGAAGACTAGGGGATCAGTTTCCACCAAATGTTGAACAAGAATCTGAAGACTAGGAAGACCCAACAACTTGCCTCTAAAAGAAAGGAAACTGATTAATTTGACCTATAAAGGACTCAAGCTAATGAATCTACCTATAGTAAACTAATACCCATCATAATTACATTCGTATTTATCAATTACATCAATGAAAACCCCAATTAGTGAGGTAAAACTCAAAAATTACGTGAAAAACAGAGAAAACTCCAAAACAGGCAGAATTTTCCCTATGCACAGTGCCAAGGAGGAAAAATTAGCCCTTCTGTGTTTTTCAAATTTGCCCAGAAAAACTCAAAAATTTCCAAAAATTTTCAAAATTACTCAAAATTTGTGGGATAAGCCCACAATCGCATGTCAAGTTGAGCTAAGGAGGCATCAGCAAGTATCTTGAGTTTTTCACCTCCCTTCTTACCCTTCCAGATCTCCTTTAGTTTTTCCTTCATTCATTTGACCTTGATATTGTAAATTTTGTTCCGGGTCTCATAGTGATGGGCCATGTGCCTGAGCATCTTATTGTCTCCGTTGGCCTTCATTAGCAGCTTCTCCAAGTGAATTTTGACTCTCTCAAGCCACACTTCTTTGTTATCTTCAATCTCCTTTGCCAACTACTAGTCAAAACTCAGACTTTGGGCTTCTTGCTTTTCTTTCTCCAGTGCTCTTTTGAGGCCTCTTGTCTTTGGCCTTTTCTTGATGTTTTCAGCCTCCCTTGTGTGGCCTTCTCTATTGTGAAATATCATCTTCCTCAAACTCATCATCATTGTGTTCTTCCTCCCTATAATCTTTGTCCTCTGTCTCCATGCTTGTCCTTGGCACTTTGGAAACCCTAGGGGAGAGGAAAGAAAAGGGAGAGTGAGTGAGGGAGTGAAGGGAATGGGAGTAGGGAAGGAAATGATGAAATGAGGGCTTTAGGGGATAGGGATAGGGCCACAAAAATTAACGGAGATGGGGAAAAAGGTTATGAAATCTTGTGAGGTGATGGGAGGTGAAAAGATGAAGGAAGATGAAAATGAGAATTTAATTACAGGTCAAAGGTAGGGGGGAAATCTAGGAAAAAATAGTGAAATTCCTAGAAATTAGGGTTTTAATGGAAAAGAGTAAAGGGTCTCAGGGATGATGATGTAGGGGTTGTTTTAGTGTTTTTAGAAGTATGAGGTGATGTGGTAGGTTCTAGGTACAATGAATTTGGGACAAGGGGGTTTTGGGAAATTTGTGAGGGGGGTGGGGATTTTGGGAGTGAAAAAGGAAAACTAGGGTTTCTTTGTAATTTTTTCCAACATAAAACTCACACACAAGCATAAAATGGATAAAGAGGGAGTTACAAGGGCTCACTTACTTGTTTTGGAGGTGAAGAGGCAACCTTGAGGTATCTGGAGAATTTTGGGAGAGTTTTGGCCCTGTGCGTAGCGCCACACCCAGGTGCGCAGTGAACTCTCTCTATGTGCAGTGCTCTGTAATTTTTCCCTGGAGAAAACACTCTATGTGCAGTGCCAAACTCCTATGCGCAGTGCCACACTCCCATGTGCATCGCCATGTTGAAGGCCACTTTTGAAGGCCTTCCCGGAGTCCAAATTGGGCGCATGATGGCTTGTTGGAAATATATTACTCTTGGCTACACAATGGACCTATCAAGAACTACAAATGATCAAGTATAGCCCCTCAAAAATCATTTCTCCCAAGGCTGGTCAAAAAGTGCAGAATGGGGGTGGAGAAATGCGGAGTGTTGTTGCAGGTAACTTTCGGAGGCCTTCCTTAACTCCAAATTGAGCTCATGATAGCTCATTGGAAATTGCTTCCATTCAAGTTGCCATTTGACCTATAAATAAAGTCATTTGGACATTCTATCTATGATAAAATGTGATTCTCCCAAGGTCACTCCAGAAGTGCAGAAAACCTCTTATAGCACTTGTATTTTTTACATTTCTCCAAAACCATTATACCTGTGTAAAACATGAAGCGGGTTTTTCTTCCTTGCCCTATGATGGATAAAAACCTCTCTTATTTTTGTCAAATTCATCTTTGTTTGGTTGGAAACATAGTTTGAAGCGAAATTGGCCCTATGAGTGGCAAATGGCTTGACTCTTGGAATGATTTCCTGGAAAATGATGGAGACATGACGTTTATGAGTTTGGAATGACCTCATATTTACTGATATGACCTACCTTATGCCTCATCTCCTCATATTTCTCTGATTCCATAGCAAACCCTAGCTCAGTGGGAGAGGAAATTAGGGTTTAGTGCTTATGGAAAATGATGACTTAGGCACCCTTGGAAAAAGGAAACTCCCTTTGACATTTGATCAATTGTTGAAGTAGACACTTTTTGTATTTGACACTTGATGTGTTGGAATTTGGAACTCTGATTTGGCAGCTTTGGGAGACTGAGTACTTATTACATTTGAACTGACATAAAATTACATGAATAAAAATAAAATTACATCTTGGAATGAAACTCACACTTGAAATCAACTTACGACTTTGGAAACCATCTTGGAGATAATATTTTCATGGTAAAGAGACATTATTGGGATCACTCTCGCACCTTCTGCTGCCCTTTATTGAAAATGAGACAATGCAATGATTTGACCTAATGAAACCCTAGTGACCTAATGAGAAATGAAAGAAATGAACTCAATGAGTGACTTTGACTAAAAGTGGAATGAGAGCAGACTTGTTTTCAGCATGATGAAGACATGGAAGAGGGTCAACAGGCATATACTTGTGAAGGAAAATGGGACACTTGACAAGGACAAACACCAATGGAACAATTTTATATCATGACCTAATGGAATGATTGAAAATTCTTTAGAGTGGGACACCTAAGATGCACATGCAAAATGTGTTTTGATCCTTGGTGGAAGTATGAAAATACTGACACTAACAGCTAGGAAGGCTATCAAAGGTTATGGTAGACATCGTGGGAGTTAAGGTATATGCAGAATTTGAGGTGATTCAAATTTTCGATGATACGGACCCTTACCATGTGCTCTTGGGGTTAGATTGGGCTATCGACATTGGAGGTATTATCAACTTAAAAATACGAACCATGGTTTTTGAAAACGAGGGTACGCGAGTAATAGTTCCTCTAGATCCAGCAGAGGGTGATCAGTATACAAAATTAGTGCGCGAAGGGGATGATGTTGACAAGATATACTAGCTAACTGCCCGGAATGAGGATTGGATCAACCCTACCCCAGATGGCGTGCTTTGCTGAGAGAAGGATAGTGAATGTCTCTCTGACTCAGATGGGGAGATAGAAAATTGGCAGAACCAGTTGCATGATGTGTCATGCTCGATGCAGAGTTCCGCAAGGGTCCATTGTCTCCTCGGAAGGTAAGAGAATTTCCCTATTTTGATGATTCTATTAGTGTTAAGGAATTTCTTAAAGCATTCAAAGAAGAAGTCCCAAGGGAACGAAGGATGTGGGAGCTTACCCTGGCTATGCGTGCGACCCCTGCGCGGTGGTGGGAAACTCATAAGGGGACTTTCTAGGATTGGGAGGAATGTCGCAGAATGCTGATCCTAAGATTTGAACCTCCAGTCAACCTACTTATGGAGATTTTCCTCGGCAAGGGGAACCCATGCCAGCACTTGTCGGTATGGATGGAAGCATGGTACGAAAGGACTTGGGATGAATGGGTCCACATGTTTATCCACACCTTGGGACCTATCCCCACCACGTGGTATTTGGATGCAGAGCTACACCAGCGCACTCACCACTGGGATACCATGAGGGAAGATTTTTTGGGGACGTTTGGCTTGATAGGCGGGACTGAGAAGTTAGACGAAGCCCTGCAGGAAATAGATGCTCTAGTGTTTGATGAATCGCGCCCTCACATAGAACTTGGGGCACTATCTTGGGATGCACAGATGCAGGATATTGCCAACTGTCGAAATCTATCAGTGGAAGAGTGTGACGAGGACCCACGAAATATCACTATCCCGGAGTCTGAGGGTGAACACGCAGTTGTTGGACCCCCATCACAAGCCGTAGACGTCACCAAGCCTCTCAAATTAAAGGAATTCAACATTGGAATAGAAACGCAACCCAAGATGGCTAGAATTGGGGCCTACTGGGATGATGATACCGTTGGAAAAAACGCGGAACTTCTCACTAAATATCAAGATCTGTTTCCCACAAAATTTTCAAAGCTCAAGGGTATTATCAGGGACCTGGTTGTCATGCAGATCACCTTAAAACCTGATGCGCGTACTGTCAAGCAGCGACCTTACCGATTAAACCCCAAATATAAGCAGAAATTCAGAGACGAGATCGATAAAATGATCACTGCCGGCATCATCGAACCAGTAGAACAATCTGATTGGGTAAGCCCTATGATGGTCCAAGAAAAGAAGACGAAAGGGGAAATAGGAATCTGCATAGACCTGCATAAGTTGAATGATGCCTGCGTGCATGATCCTTTCCCTACACCATTCTCTGATGAAATTCTTAACAGTGTGGGCGGTCAGGAAGCCTACTCATTGACCGACGGGTTTTCAAGTTACCATCATATCAGAATCGCACCCGAAGATCGCAGCAAAAATACTTTCGCAACCGAATGGGGATCTTTCCTATACACTGTCATGCCCTTTGGGCTCAAGAATGCCCCTGCCATCTTCTCACGAGTAGTGGTGGAAGTATTCAAGGAATTCATTCACAAGTTCCTGGACGTATACTTTGATGATTGGACAGTGTTTGGATTGGTAAAGAACCATGTATCGAATCTACACATGATGTTGGATGCCTGCAGAAAGCACCAAATCTACCTAAACATTAAGAAGTGCATATCCTGTGTACCCTTCGGGATCTTGTTAGGACATGTGATATTTCAGCAAGGATTGATGGTTGACCCAGCCAAGGTGGTAGTGATCATTAATTTAGCAGTCCCCACAACTGAGAAGTAGCTACGCTCCATCCTCGGGCACACTGGCTACTATAGGAAGTTTATCCAAGGATATACACTGATCATAGCACCAATGGAAAAGCTACTAAAAAGGACATATCTTTTTTTTGGGACGAGGGTTGTCAGAAGAGTTTTGAGCTACTCAAAGAAAAGATGGTCTTTACACCTATCTTCATCTTTCCTGACTGGGAGAAGGTTTTTCATGTCCATGTGGATGCCTCGGGGATTGCCCTGGGCGCAATCCTCACACAGCCCAGGGAGGGGGACATTGACCACCCAGTTGCGTTTGCTAGTAGGAAACTGTCTAGCACAGAATGTAATTACTCTACTACTTAACGCGAGGGACTAGCCATGGTGTATGCCCTGCAGAAATACTGGCACTATATATTAGGAGGTCACTTCAAGATGTTCACGGATCATTCGTCTCTAAATTACCTATTCAATAAGCTTGTGTTGGGGGGGGGGGGAGATTTTTCGATGGTTACTATTGTTTCAAGAATATGATTTTGAGATAATTGTAAATCCTGGGAAACTAAATGTTGGATCGGACCACTTGTCCCAAATCGAGAGTGGCGAAGATCCAACTATCCTAGAAGAAGGCTTGCCCGATGCATAGATATTTTCTATTAAGGTGGTTGACGAGCACTTTGTAGATATTATTCACTTCTTAACTACGGGGAGGGTGCCTACAAACTACTCGGTACAACAGAAAAGAGAATTGGTCACCCGTGTCGCGGACTTCACCATCATTACGGGCCAATTGTACAAGCTGGGAGCTAATGAGGTGCTGCGAAGGTATGTACTGGAGCATGAAATACTAGCCATTTTAGTGGAAGCACACGGAAGAGTGGCAGGTGGTCACTATGCTGGAAAATAAACTACGTAGAAGATACTAAGGGTTGGGTTGTGGTGGCCCACACTGCATAGTGACTCCCACGCATATTGTAAAGTCTATGATGCGTGCCAACAGACAGGTAGACCTTCGCGCCGGGACAAGATGCCCTTGCAACCACAGACGGACCTACAAGCATTTGATAAGTGGGCCATTGACTTCGTAGGTCCCATTAACCTCCCCAGTACGAAGACATGTGCTCGATATATCATTACGGCCACAAATTACGTTACCAGGTGGGACAAAGTTGCAGTTTTCAAGGACTGCACTACGGACACAGCAGCGCACTTCCTTTTTGAGAATATCGTAACCAGGTTTGGGTGCGCATAGAGCTTGTTTTTCTGTGTTTTTCAAATTTGCCCAGAAAAACTCAAAAATTTCCAAAAATTTTCAAAATTACTCAAAATTTGTGGGATAAGCCCACAATCGCATGTCAAGTTGAGCTAAGGAGGCATCAGCAAGTATCTTGAGTTTGTCACCTCCCTTCTTACCCGTCCAGATCTCCTTTAGTTTTTCCTTCATTCGTTTGACCTTGATATTGTAAATTTTGTTCCGGGTCTGATAATGATGGGCCATGTGCCTGAGCATCTTATTGTCTCTATTGGCCTTCATTAGCAGCTTCTCCAAGTGAATGTTGACTCTCTCAAGCCACACTTCTCTGTTATCTTCAATCTCCTTTGCCAACTACTAGTCAAAACTCAGACTTTGGGCTTCTTGCTTTTCTTTCTCCAGTGCTCTTTTGAGGCCTCTTGTCTTTGGCCTTTTCTTGATGTTTTCAGCCTCCCTTGTGTGGCCTTCTCTATTGTGAAATATCATCTTCCTCAAACTCATCATCACTGTGTTCTTCCTCCCTGTAATATTTGTCCTCTCTCTCCATGCTTGTCCTTGGCACTTTGGAAACCCTAGGGGAGAGGAAAGAAAAGGGAGAGTGAGTGAGGGAGTGAAGGGAATGGGAGTAGGGAAGGAAATGATGAAATGAGGGCTTTAGGGGATAGGGATAGGGCCACAAAAATTAAGGGAGATGGGGAAAAAGGTTATGAAATATTGTGAGGTGATGGGAGGTGAAAAGATGAAGGAAGATGAAAATGAGAATTTAATTACAGGTCAAAGGTAGGGGGGAAATCTAGGAAAAAATAGTGAAATTCCTAGAAATTAGGGTTTTAATGGAAAAGAGTAAAGGGTCTTAGGGATGTGTATAAATTTGCTGAATAATGAATATTTATCCACTGAGATTATCCTTATCATACATTAATTCGAATTCATGTATAACACATAACCTCTTCTACAATTGATCAACAATTTGTGGAAATAGAAACAGTCGCATGCGCACATAAACACAATATGTAATGGGGAAAGCTTATAGATGAAAACCCCCCAGCTATTTGTATATTATAATAGAAGAGAAACATGTAACAATCTCAGTACAATACTCCTCACAAGTACTCAGTACTGTCTCCAAAAGTTACACACAAACTAGCGCAGTTTTGAACAAGTCACAGGTTCAAAACTCATCCACTAATTACCTGCCTCTACTGCGCAATCCAAGTTGGTGTGATGAGAGATCCAAGTTCGAATCTCCTTGGCTTCAGCTGCGCAATCCTCATGGGAAATCTCCTCCAATGCTTGTGCAAATATCATGCACAACTAACGTCGTAACTAATAGCAAACTCACCCTTTCATCTACCTCTTCCACTGGTCTTCACTGAACTGTCCATGCACTTAGTGAACTGAAGTGTTCTTGAGTTGACTAATGAGTTAATAATTAGTGAATTAAATATTATTTAATTCACTCCACTCATGTCTAGTTGATTAGCTAGTTAACTAATCTCAACTAGTTCAACTAAAACAAACAGAACACAACTCCACTATCTGTCCCGTTAACTCCTCCAAAACTTCTGCCACTGAAGTCTAACTAAAGTCAACCATGCAAGAGCTCACCAAACCCCAAGGAATAGCATAATTCATTTTTTCAGATGCATGAGCCACATCCGTAGCTCCAACTGAAGTGCTGTAAGAGAATAAACTGAAGTTTAGAGTCCAAATATTATTAAGTGCTAATAATATTTGACTGACGTATTTTTAGACAGGCAGTCTAAAAATAGACTTCGACCTGTATGTATAAAAATAGAGGTCCATATATTTTTTACCAACTCGACCAATCATCCAAGAATAGCATACTACAACTCCTAGACCATGCTCCATATGTCTAAAAATAGACATAGTCTAAAAATAGACTTTGCGCCAAAAATAGCCTGCGGGCCCACTTAGTGAAGGCGACTTCATTTCACTAAGCTCCATCATCTTGCTGCATTTTCAACACTCCCTCTCAGCAAGATATGGATTATCTGAAACCCCTATCCTACCTCTGTGGAATTCGAACTTGCTCCCGGTGAGCGCCTTCGTCAGGATGTCGGCATCCTGATCCTCCGTGGGAACATATGAAAGCATCATGATTCTCCGTTGAACACAATCTCTGATATGATGGTACCTGATGTCGATGTGTTTGGACCTATCATGAAATACTGGATTATCCGAGAGTTTAATGCAACTCTGGTTATCACAGTAGATCACTGTAGGCTCCAAATGCAACCTGAACAATCCTGCGAGGATCTTCCTCATCCAAATAGCCTCGCATGCAACCAAGCTAGCTGCCATGTACTCGGCCTCTGCTGAACTGAGTGCCACGGATCTCTGCTTCCTGCTGTACCAGGAAACTGTTGTCGACCCAATGCTGAAAACTCCTCCAGATGTGCTCTTTTGGTCCGTTGGGCTCCCTGCCCAATCTGCATCAGTGAAGCCGGAAAGCTTCGCTCCATCCTCCTGTCTGTACCATAGACCATATCCCGATGTGCCACTAAGATAACGCAATACATGCTTGCTTGCCTTCCATAAGAGCTTGGTAGGCTTAACCATAGCTTGCGAAAGCTGGTTAACAGCATAGCATATATCGGGTCGTGTATTGACCAGATACATAAGCGACCCCACCAACTATCGATAGACAGTGGCATCCACTACCTCCGCTGAAGTAGCATCCTCCTTCCTCCAACCACCAAGAAGAGGAGTGTCAACAGGCTTGCAGCCATGCATGTTGAACCTCTCCAGTATCTCCCGGGCATACTTACCCTGAGAAACAAACAGTCCTCCACTGCGCTGCCAAATCTCCAATCCCAGAAAATAATGAAGGAGGCCCAAGTCCTTCATCTCAAACTCTCGTGCAAGATCCTCCTTGCATGAAAGTATCAACAGCTCATCACCCGTCAAAATCAGATCATCTACATATAGTATAATGATCAGCAACTTCCCCTCCACCACAATCTGGTACAGGTTAGGATCCGCCTCACTCTTGGAGAATCCAAGCCCGGTGAAATAACTGTCTATCCGTGTGTTCCAAGAACGAGGTGCTTGCTTCAGCCCATACAACTCTCTCTTGAGTCTACAGACATGCGACTCACTGTTGAAGATCTCGAAACCTTCGGGTGCTCTATGTACACCTCCTCCTCAATGACTCCATCGAGGAACGCAGTCTTCAGATCCATCTGATGGATGTGACACCCTATCTGCGCTGAGAGAGCTAGGACTGCATGGAAGAGTACTCAAGGACAAAAAAAGAAAAAGTCCCCATAATCGATGCCCGATCCGTGAGAAGCCACGGCGATAAATCTCGCCTTGTACTCTCCACACGCTGCCCACCCGCCTAATTTGTAGATCCATCAACTCCAATTCACTGATTTCCCCCATGGCCTGGGACACCCCATGTATCGTTTCCACGATCGAATCATATCTTCGATCATGGCATCAACCCATGCGGGTTCCTCCACAGCTTCCTCAAAAGAGGATGGCTCTGTCACAACACATTGACTCATAAGAGCCATGTATCCAGTGTACCGATCCGGTGACTGTCTCTGTCTGCGCTGTGCCGTAGGTGGTCCTACAACCTTCTCTGCATCCCGAGCCAGTCGCTCAGCTTCTGTAGTGCGCATGCGCCCTCTGATGGTTGGCGCTGCCTGGGTGGTTTCTTCCACCTCCTGAACCTCCCCTTGTGGCTGATCCACATCCGGAAGCTCCTCCTTAGGAACTAACAGCTCCTCATCTGCATGCAAGTGTAGCTCCCTCTCAAGCGAACACTGCATGGCTTTCTCCTCCGGGAATTTTATATCCCGTCGCACAACAGTCTTGCGACTGTCTGGCACATACACCCGATAGTTGTGAGGTGTATCAGTGTACCCCACAAATATTCCAACTTCAGCAGTTGGATCCAGCTTCCTTCTTGCATCCTTCGTCACATGCATGTAGATAGGAGAACCAAAAATCCGCAAATGGGAAATATCAGGCCTCTTGCCAGAATAAGCCTCCTCTGGTGTACTCATGCCAAGAACCTTGTGAGGACAACGGTTCTGCACATACACCGCTGTATTGCATGCCTCAGCCCACAAGTGAAGGGGTAGGCCCTGATCATGCAACATCGCCCGTGCAGCACCCACGATCGTTCTGTTCTTCCGCTCAGCCACCCCGTTCTGCCGTGGGTTATGGGGTGCGATGAGCTCTCTCCGAATCCCTTCTGCGCTGCAGAACTCCTTGAATTCAGCCGAGATGAATTCACCACCGTTATCACTCCTTAGAGCAATCACCTTCTTCCCCGACTCCTTCTCGACCAGTGCTTTAAACTCACAGAACTTCGCGAATGTATCGCTCTTCTTCTTCATGAAGAAGATCCAGCACTTTCGAGAGAAATCATCAACAAAGATCACATAATACTTGTGCTTTGCTGTCGAAGCAACTGAGAAAGGACCACACACGCCTGTGTGAACTCTCTCAAGGATCGTCGTGGCGCGACTATCCTTCTCGTGAAAGGTGGCTTTCACATACTTCCCTAAAGTACACCCCTTGCACTGATCTGACCGCGCAAGAGTGCCCTTAGGAAGCCCAGTAGAAATCTGCTGCAGGATCTTCAAAGCTCCATGGTGAAGGTGGCCCAATCTCCTGTGCCACAGTTCGCCCTCATCATCCCAGCTCACCACTTCTCCCGCCTTGCATGCCATTGTTGCGCAGCCATCTACTTGCAACTGATAAAGGTTCTTGACTCGAACCCCTATCTTCCGGGTCTCTCTAGTTGTCTTACTGCGCAGGAAGGCTTTTCCTTCGCTGAAGACCACATCATACCCCTTGTCTTCCAACATCGCCACAGAGATCAGATTCTTCATCAATCCTGGAACATGCAAAACTTCCTTCAATACAAAGGGTTTACCAGACTCCCTCTCAAAGGAAATGGTACCGATACCGGTCGCATTGTATCTACCATCATCGCCCATCTCGATGTGCACTCCAAGATCTTTCTCCTCCAGATCTGAAAACAGATCTCGATCTCCGGTCATGTGAAATGATGCACCACTGTCCAAGAACCATACTGATCCCATCACATTTGAAACCAAGCATGCGATCAGTGAAAAATCCAGTTCGAATTGAGAAGCCAATGCCTCTCCCGCTGCAGATCTAGCAGCCTTCTTATTTTTCTTCTTCTGTGGACAATTTGTGGCATAGTGTTCGTACTGGTGACAGTGAAAACACTTCACCTTGGACATGTCTTGATTCTTGCCTTTCGCACCAGACTGAGAAGCTTTCTTGCTCTTCCCCTTCTTTTCTTTGGCAGCCAAAGCGCAATTTTCTTCATCAGATACCTTTGATGAAGATCTGTCCCTGGTAGTCCTCCTTATCTCCTCTTGCATGAGATCCGCCCAAAGTCGCTCCCATCCCGGCAACTTCTCCCGACCATTGACAGAGTCCTGATAGGAATGCCAAGCCTTCGGAAGACCAAGGAGAGCTAGGTCTACCATGTCCTCTTCTTCGACAGTCACCCCCACACTTCCCAGCTCATCTCTGCATTGAGTGAACTTCGTGAGGTATTTGGCGATACTGTCGCCTTTCTCCATCTTAATGTTTCTGAGCTTATCCTTGAGCGCCAGCTTCCTTTGGTCGCTCTTACTCTGGAATAGATCTGTCAACGCTTTCCACATAAAATATGGAGAAGCTTTTCCATGCAGGCTGGATACAATGTGATCCTTTACGCCCTCCAACAGAATCCTTCGACATTTCGCCATCTTCTTTTGCCAAGCTTCGACTTCAGCAGGATCAGTAGGCTTTTGGACATCCATATCTACGAACTCCTTCAGCCCATTATCTTCTAATACCGCCTCCATCCGATCTTTCCATGCAACATAATTCGAACTGCCTTCAAGGGCATATTCGAGTCGCAAACCGTTGAAAGACATTTCAACTCCGGCACCAAGAAAACAAGCTGCTGCAAAATTCGAATTCCAAACTCAAAAACTCAACTGCTTCTGGATCTGTGAGAACAAATTATTTCTAGCACAGAGATCGACTATAAGGGCATTTACTGGATATATCACCTTTCAGAGAAAGGATGGATCCAGAGGCTACCTGGCCCGTTACAGACTCTGTCTACCGAAATAATATTGTAATCACTGCAATAGATCCCAATGATTGATTCGCTCCGATACCATGTAGAAATTTGCTGAATAATGAAGATTTATCCATCGAGATTATCCTGATCACATACTAATTCGAATTCATATGCAACACATAATCTCTTCTACAATCAATCATCAATTTGCGGAAATAGAAACAGTCGCATGCGCACATAAACACAATATGTAATGGGGAAATATTATAGCTGAAAACCCCCAGCTATTTGTATATTATAATAGAAGAGAAACATGTAACAATCTCAGTACAATACTCCTCACAAGTACTCAGTACTGTCTCCAAAAGTTACACACAAACTAGCTCAGTTTTGAACAAGTCACAGGTTCAAAACTCATCCACTAATTGCCTGCCTCTATTGCGCAATCCAAGTTGGTTCAATGAGAGATCCAAGTTCGAATCTCCTTGGCTTCAATTGCGCAATAATCATTGGAAATCTCCTCCAATGCTTGTGCAAATCTCATGCACAACTACTGTCGCAACTAATAGCAAACTCACCCTTTCATCTACCTCTTCCACTGGTCTCCACTGAACTGTCCATGCACTGTAGTGAACTGATGTGTTCTTGAGTTCAATAATGAGTTAATAATTAGTGAATTAAATAATATTTAATTCACTCCACTCATTACTAGTTGATTAGCTAGTTAAACTAATCACAACTAGTTCAACTAAGTTAAACCGAACACAACTCCACCAACTGTCCCATCAACTCCACCAAACTTCTGCCACTGAAGTCCTAACTGAATTCAACCATGCATGAGCTCACCAAACCCCAAGGAATAGCGTAATTCCTTCTGTCAGATGCATGAGCCACATCCGTAGCTCCAACTGAAGTGCCGTAAGAGAATAAACTGAAGTTTAGAGTCCAAATATTATTAAGGGCTAATAATATTTGACTGACCTATTTTTAGACAGGCAGTCTAAAAATAGACTTCGACCTGTATGTCTAAAAATAGAGGTCCATCTATTTTTACCAACTCGACCAATCATCCAAGAATATCATACTGCAACTCCTAGACCATGCTCCATATGTCTAAAAATAGACATAGTCTAAAAATAGACTTTGCGCCAAAAATAGCCTGTGGGCCCACTTAGTGAAGGCGACTTCATTTCACTAAGCTCCATCATCTTGTTGCATTTTCAACAAGATGATGATGTAGGGGTTGTTTTTGTGTTTTTAGAAGTATGAGGTGATGTGGTAGGTTCTAGGGACAATGAATTTGGGACAAGGGGTTTTTGGGAAATTTGTGAGGGGGATGGGGATTTTGGGAGTGACAAAGGAAAACTAGGGTTTCTTTGTAATTTTTTCCAACATAAAACTCACACACAAGCATAAAATGGATAAAGAGGGAGTTACAAGGGCTCACTTACTTGTTTTGGAGGTGAAGAGGCAACCTTGAGGTATCTGGAGAATTTTGGGAGAGTTTTGGCCCTGTGCGTAGCGCCACACCCAGGTGCGCAGTGAACTCTCTCTATGTGCGGTGCTCTGTAAATTGCACTGGAAAAAACACTCTATGTGCAGCGCCAAACTCCTATGCGCAGTGCCACACTCCCATGTGCATCGCCATCTAGAAGGCCACTTTTAAAGGCCTTCCCGGAGTCCAAATTGGGCGCATGATGGCTTGTTGGAAATATATTACTCTTGGCTACACAATGGACCAATCAAGAACTAAAAATGATCAAGTATAGCCCCTCAAAAATCATTTCTCCCAAGGCTGGTCAAAAAGTGAAGAATGGGGGTGGAGAAATGCAGAGTGTTGTTGCAGGCAACTTTCGGAGGCCTTCCTTAACTCCAAATTGAGCTCATGATAGCTCATTGGAAATTGCTTCCATTCAAGTTGTCATTTGACCTATAAATAAAGTCATTTGGACATTCCAGCTATGATAAAATGTGATTCTCCCAAGGTCACTCCAGAAGTGCAGAAAACCTCTTATAGCACCTGTATTTTTTACATTTCTCCAAAACCATTATACCTGTGTAAAACATGAAGCGGGTTTTACTTCCTTGCCCTATGATGGATAAAAACCTCTCTTATTTTTGTCAAATTCATCTCTGTTTGGTTGGAAACATAGTTTGAAGCGAAATTGGCCCTATGAGTGGCAAATGGCTTGACTCTTGGAATGATTTCCTGGAAAATGATGGAGACATGATGTTTATGAGTTTGGAATGACCTCATACTTACTGATATGACCTACCTTATGCCCCTCTCCTCATATTTTTCTAATTCCATAGCAAACCCTAGCTCAGTGGGAGAGGAAATTAGGGTTTAGTGCTTATGGAAAATGATGACTTAGGCACCCTTGGAAAAAGGAAACTCCCTTTGACATTTGATCAATTGCTGAAGTAGAAACTTTTTTTATTTGACACTTGATGTGTTGGAATTTGGAACTCTGATTTGGAAGCTTTGGGAGACTGAGTACTTATTACATTTGAACTGACATAAAATTACATGAATAAAAATAAAATTACATCTTGGAATGAAACTCACACTTGAAATCAACTTACAACTTTGGAAACCATCTTGGAGATAATATTTTCATGGTAAAGAGAGATTATTGGGATCACTCTCACACATTCTGCTGCCCTTTATTGAAAATGAGACAATGCAATGATTTGACCTAATGAAACCCTAGTGACCTAATGAGAAATTAAAGAAATGAACTCAATGAGTGAATTTGACTAAAAGTGGAATGAGAGCAGACTTGTTTTCAGCATTATGAAGACATGGAAGAGGGTCAACAGGCATATACTTGTGAAGGAAAATGGGACACTTGACAAGGACAACCACCAGTGGAACAATTTTATATCATGACCTAATGGAATGATTGAAAATTCTTTAGAGTGGGACACCTAAGATGCACATGCAAAATGTGTTTTTTTCCCTGGTGGAAGTATGAAAATACTTACACTAACAGCTAGGAAGGCTATCAAAGGTTATGGTAGACATCGTGGGAGTTAAGGTATACGCAGAATTTGAGGTGATTCAAATTGTCGATGATAGGGACCCTTACCATGCGCTCTTGGGGTTGGATTGGGCTATCGACATGGGAGGTATTATCAACTTAAAAATACGAACCATGGTTTTTGAAAACAAGGGTACGCGAGTAATAGTCCCTCTAGATCCAGCAGAGGGTGATCGGTATACAAAATTAGTGCGCGAAAGGGATGATGTTGACCATATATACTAGCTAACTGCCCGGAATGAGGATTGGATCAACCCTGCCCCGGATGGTGTGCTTTGCTAGGAGAAGGATAGTGAATTTCTCTCTCACTCGGACGGGGAAATAGAAAATTGGCAGAACTAGTTGCATGATGTATCTGTGCTACGATACCTAAAGTTCACAAAGAGATTCCGCTGCATCTCCTCAAAGGTAAGAGAATTTCCCTATTTTGATGATTCTATTAGTGTTAAGGAATTTCTTAAAGCATTCAAAGAAGAAGTCCCAAGGGAACGAAGGATGTGGGAGCTTACCCTGGCTATGCGTGCGACCCCTGCGCGGTGGTGGGAAACTCATAAGGGGAATTTCCAGGATTGGGAGGAATGTCGCAGAATGCTGATCCTAAGATTTGAACCTCCGGTCAACCTACTTATGGAGATTTTCCTCGGCAGGGGGGACCCGCGCCAGCACTTGTCGGTATGGATGGAAGCATGGTACGAAAGGACTTGGGATGAATGGGTCCACATGTTTATCCACACCTTGGGACCTATCCCCACCACGTGGTATTTGGATGCAGAGCTACACCAGCGCACTCACCACTGGGATACCATGAGGGGAGATTTTTTGGGGACGTTTGGCTTGATAGGCGGGACTGAGAAGTTAGACGAAGCCCTGCAGGACATAGAGGCTCTAGTGTTTGATGACTCGCGCCCTCACATAGAACTTGGGGCACCAGCTTGGGATGCACAGATGCAGGATATTTTCAACTGTTGAAATCTATCAGTGGAAGAGTGTGACGAGGACCCACGAAATATCACTATCCCAGAGTCTGAGGGTGAACGCGCAGTTGTTGGACCCCCATCACAAGCCGTAGACGTCACCAAGCCTCTCAAATTAAAGGAATTCAACATTGGAACGGAAACACAACCCAAGATGACTAGAATTGGGGCCTACTGGGATGATGATACCGTTGGAAAAAACGCGGAAATTCTCACTAAATATCAGGATCTGTTTCCCATAAAATTTTCAAAGCTCAAGGGTATTATCAGGGACCTGGGTGTCATGCGGATCACCTTAAAACCTAATGCGCGTACTGTCAAGCAGCGACCTTACCGATTAAACCCCAAATATAACCAGAAATTCAGAGACGAGATTGATAAAATGATCACTGCCGGCATCATCGAACCAGTAGAACAATCTGATTGGGTAAGCCCTATGGTGGTCCAAGAAAAGAAGACGAAAGGGGAAATAAGAATCTGCGTAGACCTGCATAAGTTGAATGATGCCTGTGTGCATGATCCTTTCCCTACACCATTCTCTGATGAAATTCTTAACAGTGTGGGCAGTCAGGAAGCCTACTCATTGACCGACGGGTTTTCAAGTTACCATCAGATCAGAATCGCACCCGAAGATTGTAGCAAAAATACTTTCGCAACTGATTGGGGATCTTTCCTATACACTGTCATGCCCTTTGGGCTCAAGAATGCCCCTGCCATCTTCTCACGAGTAGTGGTGGAAGTATTCAAGGAATTCATTCACAAGTTCCTGGACGTATACTTTGATGATTGGACAGTGTTTGGATTGGTAAAGAACCATGTATCGAATCTATGCATGATGTTGGATGCCTGCAGAAAGCACCAAATCTCCCTAAACATTAAGAAGTGCATATCCTGTGTACCCTTCGGGATCTTGTTAGGACATGTGATCTTTCAGCAAGGATTGATGGTTGACCCAGCCAAGGTGGTAGTGATTATTAATTTAGCAGTCCCCACAACTGAGAAGTAGCTACGCTCCATCCTCGGGCACACTGGCTACTATACGAATTTTATCCAAGGATATACACTGATCATAGCACCAATGGAGAAACTACTAAAAAGGACATATCTTTTTTTTGGGACGAGGGTTGTCAGAAGAGTTTTGAGCTACTCAAGGAAAAGATGGTCTTTGCACCTATCTTCATCTTTCCTGACTGGGAGAAGGTTTTTCATGTCCATGTGGATGCCTCGGGGATTGCCCTGGGCGCAATCCTGACACAGCCCAGGGAGGGGGACATTGACCACCCAGTTGTGTTTGCTAGTAGGAAATTGTCTAGCGCAGAATGTAATTACTCTACTACTTAACGCGAGGGACTAGCCATGGTGTATGCCCTGCAGAAATACTGGCACTATCTATTAGGAGGTCACTTCAAGATGTTCACGGATCATTCGTCTCTAAAGTACCTATTCAATAAGCTTGTGTTGGGGGGGGGGGGGGGAGATTTTCCGATGGTTACTATTGTTTCAAGAATATGATTTTGAGATAACTGTAAAGCTTGGGAAACTAAATGCTGGACCGGACCACTTGTCCCAAATCAAGAGTGGCGAAGATCCAACTATCCTAGAAAAAGGCTTGCCCGATGCATAGATATTTTCTATTAAGGTGGTTGACGAGCACTTTGTAGATATTATTCACTTCTTAACTACGGGGAGGGTGCCTACAAACTACTCGGTACAACAGAAAAGAGAATTGGTCACCCGTGTCGCGGACTTCACCATCATTACGGGCCAATTGTACAAGCTGGGAGCTGATGAGGTGTTGCGAAGGTATGTACTCGAGCATGAAATACCAGCCATTTTAGCGGAAGCACACGGAAGAGTGGCAGGTGGTCACTATGCTGGAAAATAAACTACGTAGAAGATACTAAGGGCTGGGTTGTGGTGGCCCACACTGCATAGCGACTCCCACGCATATTGTAAAGTCTATGATGCGTGCCAACAGACAGGAAAACCTTCGCGCCGAGACAAGATGCCCTTGCAACCACAGACGAACCTACAAGCATTTGATAAGTGGGCCATTGACTTCGTAGGCCCCATTAACCTCCCCAGTAAGAAGACATGTGCTCGATATATCATTACGGCCACAGATTACGTTACTAGGTGGGACGAAGTTGCAGTTGTCAAGGACTGCACTACGGACACAATGGTGCACTTCCTTTTTGAGAATATCGTAACCAAGTTTGGGTGCTCCAGGATCATGATGAGCGACAAAGGCACACATTTCATTAATGCAACAATTAAGGCTCTGACTAAGGAATTCTAGATACACCATGCCAAAAGTACCCCATACCATCTGCAGGCAAATGGAACCGTAGAGGCTTTCAATAAAATCTTGGGACAAGCGCTCACCAAGGCCTGTAACATGCAACGAAGTGATTAGGACGTGCGCATACCCTCTATCCTCTGGGCCTACAGAACCACATGTAAGAAGCTCACAGGAAAAATACCCTTCCACCTGGTCTACGGAAAGGAAGTTATTATGCCTATGGAATACATTGTTCCTAGATTGCGCATCTCGGCCTTCACGAATATGGTTGATCCCGACATTATGGAGGAGCGCTTGGCGCAGCTGGTAGTACTAGAAGAAGATCGGTTCATTTTCCAATTCCTCCAGCAGGTTCAGAAAGCCCAATAAAAGCATAGCACGATCGCCATATCCGACTAAAGGAATTTTCGTAAAACGCATTGGTCTTACTATATGATAGCCAGTTCGCGAAACACCCGAGGAAATTTTGACAGCACTGGTTAGGTCTGTATGTGTTCAAAGAAATCACCAATGGGGGAGCAGTCAGACTGGCTACCCTGCGCAGTGAGTCCCTTCTAGGATATGTCAATGGAAGTCGGCTAAAGTCCTACCAGAATTCCACGGTGCCAATCGAATGACTATATGGCCGGAATAGCTATACCAGGGACACGCATGCAGAGCATGCACAGGAACGAATGCACAGGGATGGTGCGCAGGCATGGATGCAGAGGGGAGATGCGCAGGATTGGTAGCATAGGTGGATGTGAGAGAGGCGCAGAAGCTGCGTGAAATGGACAAAACTAGCCGTTGGCACGAAGCAGGCACATGGAAAACCACGCTCCTCATTTAATGACATGGATAACTGGCAATTAATGAGGCAATTAATCTATGAGTCGCCCCCAACATCTGTTTAGGAATGCATTTGTTTTTTTCCAAAGAAAAACGTTGTTCCTTGTATTAAAATAAATAAAATAGTACATATAATAACTGAATGTTATGAAAAAAAAGCTTGATTGGGTCATCATATGCCAGCGAAAAAGAGAAACAAGACTTATTAGCATCTATCCATCAAAAGATAAACCACATATTGCGACATGTCCATCCTGAAAGACCAAAAGAAAACAACATATAAGCCAAGATATATGTACAGCAGTAACAATGCAGGCCCATGTCCACAGTAAAACAGGATTACCACCAGAGCAAAACTAAGGGAGGGGCAGCGAATAATAGCTCGCCAGCAAGGGTCTCAACCAACGCTCGACGTGAATAGAGCCTAAAGGTAATTCTAGGCCGATTTTAGAGAGTCAGTCCGCCGTTGTATTGGAATCTCTAAAGATGTGTCGAGTAGGAGGGGAGCTCGGAATGTGCCAAAGATGAATCGTTCTACTACTGATTCAGCCATTGAGACCCAGGGGATGAAAGGAAATAGAGCCATTCAGTCCATCAATGACCGCTTTGGAGTCCCTATAGATTGAGAGGTTCAGAATCTGAGCATTGTGAGCAAATCAGAGTAGACTCCAGAGGGCGAGAAGTTTAGTCCTCGAGTTGGTACCTTGACCCCATTCCAACTGATGTGGAAGTGTTCCTCTTGGGATAACTTGATCCAAGATCCACAACCATAGACCCTAAACTGTTCTGCACTATCAAAAAACCTAGCTGGAATTTGAATAAGGTGAGGGTGAATTCTGGTGGAGAGGTCGGGGGTTGAAGGCAAAGAGAACTCTTGTGAATTGATCCAAGTCATAATGGAGTGGAAGATCCGATGCTTGAGAGGAGGGATCACCAAAAAGATGAGTCTTTTTCTCGCCAACCAGACTTCCTAGAAGAGGAAGAAAGGTAAAGAGTAGTATCTCTGATCAATAACGCTTCACCTAGATATGCATTGGTCCATACTGAGTGGCCTCCTGGAGTTTTAGCGGTCACAAACTCCAACGACGGTTAGCTTGCAAGCACATTTGACTTAGCGGTCCATGGAGTCTATCTCATATTCAGTTTTCAATCTCCTAGATTTCTCGAGAATCTAGGAGATTGAAATGTCAATTTTTCATAACCTAAACCACTCACCTTTGAACTTTAAAAATAAACTAGAGAAACATGGTCAACCATCCATGTTTCCAAAGGCTTTTTACTATGCCATTGTGTCCTTTCACTTTGTCATTTTTTTTTTACTATTAATCCTCTGATTTATAGAAAAAATATATAAAAAAATAGTAAATTTTATATGTTTTCATTAAGGTGTAGTCTAATTTATAAATAAAATAATCTTTATTTCCTAACAACTAAATTTTTCAATATTATTTTTTAATAACTAATTAACTAACTCAATAACGGCTAGTTTTTTAAGGTTTGGACAATGTTGCATCTTTACTATTTATTTATGATGATCGATTAAGCTTTTTCATCTTGTCCTGAGGATGAACCACATTAGCTGGTTCTAAAATTCGACCAAATCATAATGATGTCATTAATCGGAAAGACATTCATAATAAGTGTATTCTAACTTATAGAAGAAATAGCATTTTTCACTAGAATTCACCAAAATCCAGCAATATAATTTCAAAATTTTTTTGTTGATAGATGTATTTTTGATTAATCACTTAATTATGATTTGGTCTAAGTTTTGAACCAGCTAATGTGACACATCCTCAGGACAAGGTAAAAAAGCTAAATTGATCATCATGAATAAATAGTAAGGATGCAACATTGCCTCGATATAGCCATTAAAAACTAGTTGTTATTGAGTTAGTTAATTCATTGTTAAGAAAATTATTTAAAATATTTAATAATTATTAAAAAGGTTAAAGATGATAGTAATTTACTTTTAAAATATTTTAATAATTATTTTAATAAATATTCTGATTAATATTAAAAGGGTTTACAAAATTATTTATATTATATTTAATAAATAAGGGACAAAGTTAAGAAAATAAATATTAAGGGAAAAAAAAGGAAAGAGATCCCCAAAGACAAGGGAAAAATATAAAACGAAAGTGGAAAAATATAAGCAAGACGGGGAAAAAATATTTAAAGACAAGAAAAAGAAAGGAAAAAATCCTACAGAGACCTAAGGAAACAATGAACACAACGGGGACAAGGAATCAAATCGAGAGAGCTAGAGTCCACCTCTTACTCAATTTCCTGCCATCATCCCTATTGAGATTCTTAGCATGCCTTTCAAGTTCAATAATCTCCTGAATCTTCCTATGGTAGCAAGGACCTTCTAGTCCTCAATGCAGACATGGTGTCATGATTTTTCGGCATGTTCAGCAAGAGCTGATGTGCTAGAACGATTATGCCTAATGTCTTCACCATGCACCTGATCATAATAATAATGTGATTAATCCGAAATACATCTATATACTTTATGGATCACAAAATTCTTCGATCTAAGATTTTTTGGTGTTTAAAATATATTTTGTGTAGTCTAACTTATAGAAGAAATAGTCTTTTTTCACTGGAATTCACCAAAATCCAACAATATAATTTCAAATTTCCTTTCCTTTAAAATACTTTTTTTAAATCATAAATGTATTCAACACCTTCAAAAACCCCTCGGCGACCAAATTATGCAGATTAAACAATTTAAACTCAAGTTTTAAAAAATATTTATCTCATTTTGATTAAAATTAAGCAAAACAAATGTCATGAAAAATGTCAGTTCTTTTATAAATTAGACTAAAATAATATATATGAAATGTCCATTTATAAGTGAAATTAAAAAATTATCTCCTCCGAATTTTTTAGGGTGCAAAATCTATTTATACATTCAAAAATATATTTTAAACAACAAGAAATCTCAATAAAAATTCAAAATTTTGAACTTAAATTGCTATTAATATATTATTATAGACGAAAAATACTTTTTCATTGAAACTAACAAAATAATTTCAAGAAATAATGTAATTTTTTGTTTTTTAAAATACATTTTTGAATGCATAAATGGATTCAATACATGAAACTTTCCATACTACACTTGAATTCTACATATTAAACAACTTAAACTCAAGGTTTTAAAAATCTTTGCCGGATTTTGGTTAAAATTTACGAGAAAAAATGCCTTGAAAAATGTCATTTCTTCTATAAGTTAGACTACCCCTATTATAATTTATATTAATTTATAAAAATGATATTTAACAAACGAAACACTAATAGTTAAATATATTTGAGAAATGAAATGAAAACTATAAATTATATTATTTTTAAAACCACCATAGATCCATCTTAATGCCATATCTAAAGGCACCAAGAGGGATCAGAATTCTTGAGATATAAACCCTTTCTAAAGTTAAAAAATATTTGATCCCTTGGTAAATCCGAAGTTAAGATAGATCTAAGATGCTATCTTATTCAACTCCAACAACTATTTGTTTTGTGGTTCTTATTTTTTTTATCACCTCTACATTATAGTGAGAGAACCATAGCCTCATCTCAATATGTCTAAGTCCTAAAAATTCAATGTGAAAATATCCCCTTAATTTAGTCTATTCTATCACCTTAATAAGAGAAATTTCAATGAGAAATATATGAGGAACTGGTTTCAATGCCACATAATCAATTTTTTTAAATGTGAAAAATAACAAGCCTCTTCAATTTCAACATTTAACACAAGTGATATAATTTGACATCTTGTGCTATCTCTACTAAAACTAGTTAAAAACTTGAGGAAGTACTCTTTTCAAAAAAAAAAAAAAAATTGGAGTAGTTTTTTAAAAACTTCTTATTCATCAATGTATTCTTGGTAGTACTATATGTCTAGTGATAGTAATCTTAGGAAACAAAGAAATTATTTTCTCTATCACATAAAATATTTAACAAAATAATAATTATATTAAAACAAGAATTACTTGGTAAATTTATACCCTATTCAACAAAATGATTACATTATAACTCATTTTGTAGCAACTAATAACAATATTTTGCAACCATCCACTATCCACTATGTAGTTTGATGGTACAAGCTCATACGACAAACACATATGAAATACTTGATACACTAAATGACTTTTCCCCAATCATTCCATAATTATTGTGTAGAAAAGGAAAGATTAAAAATGATAAGGCTTCAATGGTATGTAAAAGGGTTATCAATGCATCTCAATCCACATACACAAAAAAATGGAGGAGTCATTAATAAATGGAACCAAATCATTTTAAATCCATGAGGAACAATTGAGTAATAAATAATATTTTTATTAAATCTAGATATAGGACTCACACTTGAATTCACAAAAGCCTTTGATGGAACACGAGCTCAAGCTCAAGTGCCATATTTATTGTACTAACACCTAGAAATGCTTTAATTTGTACTCACACTAAATAATGCTTCAATTTATGTTGTAAAGTGTTGGCTAGTTAACTTTGAGATTCCACGCCTATCTTCCCTATTATGTCCTCAAGTTGTATATCTAAACCTTTGATGGAACAGGAGCTCAAGTGCCATATCTATTGTACTAACACCTAGAAATGTTTTAATTTATACTCACACTAAATAATGCTTCAATTTATGTTGTAAAGTATTGACCAGTTAACTTTGAGATTCCATGCCCATGTTCCCTATTATGTCCTCAAGTTGTATATCCACTTAGTAATGACTTTAAATAATATATCAATATGTTTTATTGACACTTATTGGTGCTTCAAACTATGTAGTGTGTTGTAACTAGAGAATTATCAATAATAATTAAAAAAATATTTCAAAAAGTATTTCCATGAATCCCCCGTGTACACATAACTCTGCATAAATCACTTAAAATTATGGCTTTTTAACAGGATTTTGGGAAAGAAATGGCTATCAATGCCCTGTTTTTTCCATGTGTTTTCCATTTTATACCTTTCAACAGAGCGTTTTATATACCATCTAAAGAGTTAAATATAATCTAAACTCTCATATGAGAGTTTTAAATAGAATATAAACTCTCGTTCAAAATATTTTAAATAGAAACTAAAATTTTGGCTAAGTTTTTGTGCCGCAGAAATGTTTTCAGCCAAGCTTTCGTCTGAAATAATATATTAGAATCTACAACTCTCGGGCGAGAGTTTGTGTCGGAATTTTTTTCCTCACACAACTATCGACATAATATTTTGTAAATCTGGGATTAACTCTACCAAATTTTCAGTTGAAATGATTTCAAACGCTTGACCAAGAAATTATCAAATGCTTGGTTGAGAAAATATTTTGATTTTTTTCTCTGTTAATTGTTATTGTGTTATTGTTTTTGAGTAGTTTAAACTAATTTTAATGGACCGCTCTATATCACATAGGCCATTCTTTAATTCTCTATCAATAATTTTACAAGCATAACCAAAATTATTTTCGTATACCAAAAAATATTTCTCAATTTCACATTTGTACCCAAAAACATGCTTAAGGTTTCAAATACAAATAGAATAAACCATGCAAGATTAAAAACAAATTTAAAAGTATTCACCTCTCAATCTGAAGAAATTATAGATTATATATAATTTTCATCGGCCATAGAAAAATATGTACAAAATCATAAAGGGTTTCAAAATATAATAAATACAAAATGTTTCAAATTTCCTTGACATGAATATCATATATATAACCTTAAATGGTCGACAAATTAGTTTCGATTACTTCGACCAACTTAAGTTGTGTTATGAGATTAAAAAATGGAAACAACCAGAAGAAGTGACATTAGCTTTGGAAGAAACATTTGAAAGGCTTAAAAATAAAAATTATGAATAAAAATGTTGTTGTTATATTATTTTCATTTTTAAGTAATTTAAAAAAAAAAAAAAATTGAAACTTTTTTATTTTCTAATAAAGGTATAAGGAAGAATGATATAATTAACAATTATTATAATAAAAATTAATAATAATTGTCATAATAAATCCTATCATTTATAGCCGGATCCTATCTATTCTACCTGCCCCCGCCTTATATCTACAATGCCAGGTTGAAGAGAGTGGCTTGGACCCGTAGAATCATTTACGGAGCTAAGATAATGAATCATAAATCTGAACAACAAAGCCGATGCCCCTCAAAAATCCAAGCAACTCAACTCAGCAATTTGCGCTTAGCCACACACCACGCTGCCTTTTCCATAAGTTGTTCTAGCACCTGCATAAGCCCCTTATACTGCCCCCTGCCTAATAAAGATAACTGGGGAGATAAACTATTTCAAAAATTGTGTAAGGAAATTATGTCTCTTGAAATAACTCTTTAATTATGGAGAAACACCATGAATTGCATGTTGCCAAAATAATGAACAAGGAGGATAGATTAACTCTAAAAAATGATATTTTGTTGTTATTCCTAGAAGAATTATTAGGAACACCCCCTAATAGAGGCTTAAACTTCACTGTTAGAGTTATAGAAAGAATGGAACCTATTGCAAAAGATATTTAGGACATTATGATTCTAAATTTGAAAGAATTACAAATGCAACTCAAGGAAATCATGTATTTGGGATATATTTTTCCATGTATAACACGATGGGGGAATGCCAATAACATGTGTAAATAAGAAAGATGGATCATAGATACTTTGTATTTTACTTTGTGTAAAATAATAAGATATCAATTATTTTTTCTTAAAATGGATAATTTGTTTTATGAAATGAAAGGACATAGGGTATTTTATAAAATAAATTAAAGCTTGAGGTATCATTAATTAAAAACTAAAAAAGAAAAACCTCTAACAAAATAGTCCCAGTTTGTGTGTGAACCTTTTTTTCTAGTAAAAACTGGAGCCTTATATGCTTTAAATTTTTTTATTTCAATTTAGTATAGAAAAGAAATATAATACAACAGCTTAATCTTTTAAGCCACAAGGGTTAGCTCAATTGGTGGAATCCCGGCTTGAAATCTTGTTTAGGCCTTAGTGTTAGGCCTAAAATATAAAAAAAAAGAAAGAAAGAAAAGAAAGAAAAAGTTTAATCTTCTTTTCAATAAATAAATATTAATGAACTTCATAATTTTGGTAGATATAATATCTATTATGCTAATAAAAAAAAATAAAAAATAAATATCAAATCAAATCAAATCAAATCAAATTTCTCAAATAATAAAAATAAATTAAAAACCCAACCCTAATAATGAAGAGTTGTTAATGAAAAAAATATAACTTTAATATTTTTAAACCTTTTAGATAAATTTTAAATAGAGTTTTAAGATGGTGAATGTCACTTTAAGACTATTGAATTGTTAAATGTTTTTTTTGGAATGTGTTAAGAGTTGAGGAGAATATAATTTCTAGATAGAGTTTTAAGATGGGTGCATGTCACTTTAAGTTTATTGAATTGTTAAAAGGTAGGTTTAAATGTTTGAATATTGAATTTTTTTACATTATTAGTTTATTTGTTTTTATGTAAAAATTTATTATTGTTGATTAAAGTATAAGCTTTAGAATTAACATTGTTTTATTGAGAAATTTAAATTGGATAATCTAAAATATTTAAATATGATTAATCAGTTTAGATTCATCTTAATTTTGGATCTATCAAGGGTTGAGAGGGATCAAACCTCTAGAGGTGCAAACCTCTTTTTTGAGTGCAAAACTTGAGGAAATGTTTGCACATGAAAAGATTGATCCCTCTTGGGGCTTGATAGATCTGGAGTTAAGATGGATTTATGGTGGTTTTTTACACATTTAGAAATAGATTATTGTTCAGGCAAGGTTTCAAGCAAGGCAGAAATTAAATCATTCTAATTTGGTGGTAGGAGTGATTCATTACACATGATCCCATCCATGGAGTCGAAGTAGATGAAAAAGTAGAAAATAAAATAAAATGCAGAGCGAAGGAAATCAAACCTAAAAATCTCATAAAAATCTATGGTAGTTCCTACTGTGAAATCCTTTCACAGAAATATTATTTTCCACTCAATACTCTTAGCACAATCACATAAATGCTTCCACACAAATCAAACCTAAAAATCTATGGTGGTTCTTACTGTGAAATCCTTCCATTCAACACTCTTAGTAGGGTCACATAAATGCTTCCACACAAATACAATTCGACACTTTATTTGTGTTAAATTTATATATTTAGGGAGAGAAGTGATTTTTCATTAGGGTTGACATTAGATTAATTAGATTAAATTTTGAATTTTAAATGTTAAACATTACTTTTACATTTACATTTACACCTGAGATAGTCAATACATGTAGTGTACTCAAATACAAACCTCATGGATCCAAATTAATTAAATTTAATAATATTAATATTATAATATATTAATATAAATATTATAATTAATAATAATATTAGCATTAATCTTTTAATATTAATATTAAGTATTTGACCCTTAGGCTTCACCTAATATAAAGAGGAGTATGGAGAAGTTTTATTTTTTACTGCCCAAAGTATTTAGCCCATGGTATTAATAATAATTTGTTCCATGGTATTTGGCCCATAGGCTTCAACTAAATAAAACCCCATATTTTTATTTTCGTAAATATAAAAAAGTTTATGCAGTAAATATAAAAAAAAGGTTTTATTTATTTAGCATACCCTTATACCTGTAATTATATTTTTATTTATTTACCACTACAGTAAGTATAAAAAGAAGTTTTATTTATTGACAATTTATTTATATTTTTATTTATTTACCATACTTCCAATTTATTTATATTTACACTATAAAGTGTCCCACTTTGAAAACAATCCCTTGCCACTTGTTCCATTGTGTACCATTGATTTGCGTACCGTTGATTTTGATGCTAAACGATTGAAATAATATCTACTTTAGGATTAAATATTGTTATTAATCAGTTAAGAAAATCATTTTGAAATTCGAAGAAATGTCAAAGCTGAAAATGCTCCCTATAACCAAATTTCTGCCTATAGTATTCGCTTGAATTACCAGAATCTAAGCACATACGAGAATCTAAGCACAAATCACTGCGTGAGTTGCCAGTATGATGGCTATGGAAGAGGGACCTGTGGCTATGAGACAGAATTGAGCAATTTCCAGTGTCTCTACCATGACAGGAATGTCACCACTTACTATTCCAGTATTCCGGTTACAGAGTAAAAGCTACTTTCTAATTTGTATTTACAAATCTAAATTTGATGACACTTTTATTTAATATGTATTTTTGTACTTGTGCATAAAAACCAAGCCTACGTTAGTGTATTTCTGAATCACGAACTTTGAGCCAGGTTGAAAACTGGTTTAATTCTTGAAGTACATGAGACACAGTTGGTTGAATTCAAAGAATCTTTGTGGATTGACACTCGCTTAGTCTTGGAAACCCTGTTTAATCAGGAAAGAAATCCACTGCTACTTCCTAACCAATAAAGCTACAGATACTATGAGATTTCTCAATTGTTTGCCAGGGAAAAGGGAAAAAACTTAAAATCTAGGTGATTTACATAATATTTTTAAATAGCTAGATATTAACTAGAATAGATCTATTTTAATTTAGTGTTTATTACTCATTAAATATTGAAAATGTGAATATATTAATTATTTTTTAAGCTCAGTGAAATCTTAGTTTCCAGAATTAAGATTCTATTTTTATATTAAATTCAACGTATTTCTGTAATAGAGTACGTCATTGAAAAATTCATTGTGATTATAAAATTTGGAGCCAGAGAAATTATTAGGACTAATGTTTTCTTTATATGGTATACCAGCGGTGGCTTGTGGATGACTGGAAATTCTATGAGTCAACCCCAACATCTGTTTGGGAATGCATTTGTTTTTCTTCAAAGAAGAAAAACGTTGTTCCTCATATTAAAATAAGGAAAATAGTACATATAATAACTGAATGTTACGAAAAAAAAGCTTGATTGGGCCATCATATGCCAGCAAAAAAGAGAAACAAGGCTTATTAGCATCTATCCATCAAAAGATAAATCACATATTGCGACCTGTCCACCTAGAGAGACCAAAAGAAAATAACAGATAAGCCAGGATATACGTACAGCAGTAACAATGCAGGCCCATGTCCACAGTAAAACGGGATTACCACCAGAGCAAAACTAAGGGAGGGGCAGCAAATAATAGCTCCCCAGCAAGGGTCCCATCCCAACCAATGCTCGATGTGAATAGAGCCTAAAGGTAATTCTAGGCCGAGTTTAGAGAGTCGGTCCGCCCTTGTATTGGAATCTCTGAAGATGTGTCGAATAGGAGGGGATCCCAGAATGTGCCAAAGATGAATCGTTCTACTACTACTGATTCAGCCATTGGGACCCAAGGGATGAAAGGAAGCAGAGCCATTGAGTCCATCAATGACTGCTTTGGAGTCTCTATAGATTGAGAGGTTCAGAATCTGAGCATTGTGAGCAAACCAGCGTAGACTCCAGAGGGCGAGAAGTTCAGTCCTCGAGTTGGTACCCTGACCCCATTCCAGCTGATGTGGAAGCGTTCCTCTTGGGATAGCTTGATCCAAGATCTACAACCATAGACCCCAAACTGTTCTGTACCATCAAAAAACCTAGTTGAAATTTGGATAAGGTGAGGGTGAATTCTGCTGGAGAGATCGGGGGTTGAAGGCAAAGAGAACTCTTGTGAATTGATCCAAGTCATAATGGAGTGGAGGATCCCATGCTTGACAGGAGGGATCACCAAAAAGATGAGTCTTTTTCTCGCCAGCCAGACTTCCCAGAAGAGGAAGAAAAGTAAAAAGTAGTATCTCTCATCAATAACGCTTCACCTAGATATGCATTGGTCCATACTAAGTGGCCTCCTGGAGTTTTAGGGGTCACAAACCCCAATGACGGTTAGCTTGCAAGCACATTTGACTTAGCAGTCCATGGAGTCTATCTCATATTCAGTTTTCAATATTTCTATTATCTGCAGAATTGAAAATTGTATCTACAACATCACAAACTTGGTAATAGCTCCAAATTGTCTTATATTTATTTTGATTTTCTGCTACAAATGCCATTCTCAGTACACTGAAATCAAATTGGGGAAACACGGTGCCACAAAGTTGGAGCAGTTCTAATCGTTGCGGGTCTCATTGGGTTAGGGTCACTTGCACAAACTCCGGGCAAATAAGTTCACTGTTAGCATTCCCTTAACAACCTGTGATTGTTATTTATGTGACGACCTTAATATCAAGCTATTTTCACATGTCTGAGATTGTGTTTCGTTAATTTTCCTTTTCATGGGTGGAATTTCTATCAATAATGGAGATACCTCGTTCAATGCCTAAAATTTATAAAGATAATTTGTTTGGACTGCAATTCCCACTATGACTATGCATGGCTGCAACTTCCCATATGACTGCATAGGTTGAATGACTATCAGTAATGTGGGTACTTTGTTACATGTCCAAATTCTCGCATTTTGATTAAGGATCCATATCCATAAATAAATAAATATATGGAAAAAATATTATGGAATATATTTAGTGTTTATTACTCATTAAATGCTTTAAAATGTGAAGACCTTAACTTTTTCTAAGCTCTATAAAATCTTGGTTCCAAAATTAAGATGAATTTGTGTTTTTTACCAATATAGATTCTATTTCTATATTAAATTCAACTTATTTCTGTAATGGAATTTAAATATTTATCACTTAGATAAATTTGCTGAAACAATGTATTTCATCAAATTTTAAACCCATAGGGAGCAGCTTAATTGACAATAGACGTCATAATAATGACAACTTAATTAGCAATATTCCTAATAATGAAATGTTCTTTACCAAGAATTGATGTTCAAATCCCCTAAATTACCCGTGTTCAAATAACAGGCATAAGTAGATACATTCAAGTTATACTGATTATAATGATACCACTGACATATGCTTGCTTGTTTACAGATCATGGCCATCTTCACCACAAAACCCGCCGGGTGATTGCAGGCAAAACATAGGACTCAATTATGGATTACAAGAACAAGTGGTTTCATTTGATATGCTTCTATTCAAGAATCTGAAACTTGAAAGTTAATGTTGGCTTCTTGGATGACAGGGACCGTGGTCAGGGTTGCTGTTGGTGTATTGATTTGTGCAAGTGTTATAATTTTGTATTTCAGGAGGATCAAACCAAAAATACCTGTGAGAATTGGGATTGAGAACAGTAGAAATAGCAATATGTAGTGAGCTTACCATTCTTAATTTTTTTTTTCCTTTCTGAGGTATGAGGCTTTAGGACCAGGGCCTTATCTGATCAGACCTAAGGGCCAACCTTTTACTAAAGGCCTTAAGGTATTACCCTTTAGAAAGAAAAGGCCTTACCTGAGCTCATATAAGGTCTTGGTATTATGTGAGTTAGAAGTGTTGGTCCTTACATCTGAGCAGTAAGGTCTATATGCTGAAAACAAGACCATGATTCTGCACTGTAGAAGTTTACAACAGTCATCACCATGATCAAGAGTTGTGCAGCTATAGAAAGGATGTTATTAGCATTTGTGTGGGGTTTTCTGAGTTTTCCAGATATTTTTATTTGTTCAAACTTCAAAGTAAATCATGAAATCTATACTTTACATAGATAATAACAATTTTTTCTCTCTGGTTCAATGGTGGATAATTGAAATATTGAGTTTGGAAGCTTATTTGACAATGCAATGTGAAAATTTGTAACTACAGTCGTTCCCTTGAAAAGACAATATTGAGAGTCCCATCTCTTGCTTTTATTGGCCTTCCAGCATGTCGGCAAACCTGTGTTTTTAAGGCAGTTTGCAGTGCTCAGAGATTAAACAATATATAGTTTTTACAGGTGGATTCATCTTATTCATCAACCAACCTGATAAAAGAATCAGAGCATAATTTTTAACAATAATAGCTACCATGAAAAGTTATGTTCATATTATTGGTATTTGTTAATAATTTAGAAAAACAAATTTGGAAATTTTTCATTTTCATTAAAAGTATAAGGAAGATTGACATAGTTAATCTAATGATATTTATTATAATTAATTTATAAATCAGTAAGAAAATATTGTAAAAATGATGAAAGGAAATCATTTTTTTTTAAATGACTTAATAGTGTATAAAGGAGAAGAATTCTATTCTTAGGAATATTGATGAATTTTAAGCATGAATCTAGCATGTACGAGAAGAAATAAAATATTTAATACCAGCTGCTATTTCCAGAGAACATGGAGGATAAGTATAGGGAAATGGTGTGAGCCAAAATAAAATAGCAGCTTAAGGTATGAAATGGTTAATATCAAAGAAATGCCAACTTAAACCATAAAATGCTCCCCTATATACTGGATCAGGATAAATAGAACGAAGATGTCGTCTTTGCGGTGAAGGTGGGCCGGTAGTTGTTTGGGGCAACGGTATTTCACGCAACAGACGATAAGCCTCATTTATTTTCGTAGTAGAATTATGCAACAAATTTTGGGTATACCAATTAAAACTGTTACCCAGTATAATAATCTTATTCAAATTGGCAGGAGTCCAGTTTGCGTCCAGAACATTCTCAAATAAGTAGAAGGGGCAGCGAGGCATGAGAAATAGCGTGGGTCTCTCCACTGTACGTCTTCCGTATTCGTTAAAAGAGAGACAAGTACAGTGATCCAACGCATTTATAGCCGTTCGCTCCACTGCAGTGAAATCTGGATCGTACACAACGATATCACTCACCCATTCGATGTTGAGATTTTCTGTTTTTCATTAAAATAGGCAAAAATCTCAGTAGGTGACAAAAATTAGGAATTAGTTCCTAGATTAGCTCCAGTTTGTTGGGAGGGAGTTAATGCATCCTAAATTTGAGTTGAGAGGATTTATGAGGCAGTTAGATTCTCCTTGCTATATAACAGGTATCCATACGGATTGTTTGAGGGTGTGAGAGTCTGTAATCTCCTGTTTGATTAATAAAGAATTTCCGATGCCTATGTTTGGTGGACGTAGCCCAGAATGGTTGGGTGAACCACGTAAAACTCCTGTGTCTCTTATGTGATGTGTTTTATCTGCTGTTGCTTGTCTATTTTGTTTAGCTACTGATTTCTCTAACAATTGGTATCAAAGCGAATGTTGGAGTGCGTTGAATTGCTGGTGCGCAGAATTGTTGGTGCATTGCTGGTGCGTAGAACTGGAGTGCTGCGTAGTATTGCTGGAGTGCGTGGTGCTTCGTAGTATGGTTGGAGCGCTGATCCACTGCGTGAGATTGTTAAACCGATTGCTAAAATCCGTTGCTTTGGTCGTCCATTATGTGCTGTGGGTTGTCAAGCTGCCAGGCCGAGAGCTGGTATGTGCGTTGAACGACTCGGGCAGCGTCAATTTCATAAAGCAGAGTCGTTGTGCAGTCGTCCAAGAGCTGTTGAGCTGCTCAAATGATCTGCGTGACCTGTTGTTGACAGCGTTGTGAGCTGTAGGGCGTATGGTATATGAAATTCCGGATTGCTGTTAAATTGCACGTGAGGGAGATCGAACAGTTTGACTGGAGAAGCCGTGAGCAGGCTGAGTTGAATGGTGTTGAACGGTGAGAGTTTGCCATTTTATTAAATCGATTTGAATTATTTTAATATATCGATTTGAATTATATTAAAATCGATTTATAATACGGCATAGGCATTTTCTTTTGAGATTAACTTCTGTTATTTAAAGATCAGAGATAAATCTAGAAAGTGTTTAGTTGGAGCTCGAAGTTGGAGTGTTGCTGAAAATCGATTTGAAGTGGTGAGATTAAATCAGTTTTTTATACTGGAGTATCAATGGTATACAAATTCCATTGAAAATCGATTCTATTGGAGTGCTACTTTGAAGTTTGTAAAATCGATTTGTATAAATCGATTTGTATTGGTTTTGGTTTTTTAAATGCGTTTTAAATCGATATGAGTAATATGCCATGATCCTTTTTTTTTAATAAATCGATTTTAATATGAAGTTGTTGTACAAAGGTAACACTTCATAGTTTTAAGTTTAATGCCATTTGCATGGTATATATTATCGATTTATTGAATATCGATTTAAATATTCACCATATCAAGTTTGAGTCAAAGCCATTGTATAGGTGAAGCGCATTATTATTTTTTTAACAAAAACTTCATTCATTAAAAGGTGGCAATTGGAGATTATTGTGTTTTTTGCTGAAACAAGATGGCAAAAACTCAAAATGCCCGGTTTGAAATTGAGAAGTTCAACGGCAAAAACAACTTCGAGATCTGGAAGGTAAAGATGCATGATCTCCTGGTACAACAAGGCGTGGCGAAAGCACTGTTGGGGAAAAGAAAAAGGCCTTCTTCCATGACGGAGGATGAATGGGATGAGTTGGATGACAGAGCTCTGAGCGCAATTCGGTTATGTCTGGCGGATGACGTTCTGTTCAACATTGTGTCAGAGAAAACAGCTGCAGGTCTGTGGTCGAAGCTTGAGAAGCTCTACATGACGAAATCCTTGACAAATCGAATTCTCCTGAAGCGACAGCTTTATGGTTTGCGAATGAAGGAAGGTACATCGATTACTGATCATTTGAATGTCTTTAATACTCTCCTGGTACAATTACAAAGTCTAGATGTAAAATTTGATTCAGAGGATAAGGCAATAACTCTATTGTGTTCATTGCCCAAATCGTGGGATCACTTTGTTACTTCCATAAGCTTTAGTACTGCAGACATCCTTGAATTTGATGATGTCGTCGGAGCTTTGTTGTCCGAGGAGACCAGGAAGCGGTCGAATGCTGACACCTCTACATCAGAGGCAATGATGGCTAGAGGTCGTTCTAGAGAAAGACGCTCTGGTAAACGCAGCGATTCGCGTTCAAAGTCGAAAGGGAAGAAGAGCAAAGTAAAGTGTTGGTTTTGTGGCAAATCGAGGCACTTGAAGAAGGATTGCTGGAAGCGACAACAATCTTCTAAAGCAGATTCTTCGACAGAGAAGAAGGAGGCAAATGCGACAGATACAGGTTCGGCATCTAGTTCAGGTATGAGCGACGAAGTGTTGTCTGTTAATATGTCAAATCATGATCAACATTGGTTGTTAGATTCCGGTGCATCAAACCACATGTGTATTCATAGAGAATGGTTTAAGACGTATAGATCAGTTAATTATGGAGTCGTGTACATGGGTAATGATGTCACATCTAATATTGTTGGGATAGGAAGTATACAACTGCAAATGTTTGATGGCACAACTAAATTGTTAACAGATGTGAGACATGTTCCAGACTTAAGAAAAAATCTAATTTCTTTAGGAGCATTGGATACGAATGGATATAAAACTGTAATTCAAGGTGGAGTTATGAAAATCTATAAAGGTATCTTACTAGTAATGAAGGCTAAGAAAGTAAGAAATCTGTTTCAGTTAGAAGGAAGAACAGGGTCAGTTCATGTGTCTACGGTGTCTGAACATGACAGTAGTTCCATTCACCTATGGCATCAAAGGTTGGGCCATATGAGCGAAAGAGGGTTAAAGATTTTGGCTGATCGCAAGTTACTTCCTAATCTAAGGTCTGGAAAGTTAGATTTCTGTAAACATTGTCTGTTTGGCAAACAAAGTAAGCAAAAGTTTAAAACAGGAAAACATACTAGTAAAGGCATACTTGATTATATCCATTCAGATGTTTGGGGTCCAGCACCTACAACTTCATATGGTGGTTCGTCGTATTTTGTATCATTTATTGATGACTTTTCTAGGAAGGTGTGGGTCTACATGTTGAAAAGAAAGTCTGATGTTTTTTCAGTTTTCAAACAGTTTAGAGCATTGGTAGAAAACAACACTGGTAGAACAATAAAATGTTTAAGAACTGACAATGGTGGTGAGTTTAATTCCAAGGAGTTTGACAGCTATTGCAAGGATGCAGGGATCGAGAGACATAAGACCACGGTTTATACTCCTCAGCAAAATGGAGTTGTTGAACGCATGAACAAGACTCTTCTAGAGAGAGCAAGGAGTATGCTGAGTAACGCCGGGTTGCAAAAGGAGTTGTGGACGGAAGCGGTGGCAACAGCTTATTATGTGATAAACCGATCTCCATCGACGGCCATAGACTGCAAGATTCCACAAGAGGTATGGAAAGGACACCCTTGTGACTATTCTAAACTCAGAGTGTTTGGTTGTGATGCATATGCTCTAGTGCCTAAACATCAGCGAACTAAATTAGATCCAAAGTATAAAAGGTATATCTTTGTTGGGTATGGTGTTGGAACAAAGGGATATAGATTGTGGGATCCTACTACCCGCAAAATCATCATCAACAGAGATGTAAAGTTTAATGAATCCTCTCTTGTACAGTTAGATGTAGATAGTAAATTGAAACAGGATGATGTATTCGATTTTCAGCACATTCAGTTTGACAACACTTCTAATGATAGTCATGATGACCATAGTTCAGATACTAGTCATGAACAGGTTTCAGAATCAGAACATGAACAGGGTTCAAGTTTAGATCATGAACAGGTCTCAGATACTGATCGGCAAGAAGTTCCTACAGATGGTAGTCAGCCAATTGCGGAAGCACCAGAAACATCCTTAAGGAGGTCGACAAGAATCAAACGACCACCGAGAAGGTATGATGATTATGTTACTTCAGTTGCATTTACTGCTAATGACGATGAACCTCTGTGCTATCAGGAAGCAATAGAAGGTTCGAAAAGTGACAAGTGGAAAGCAGCCATGAAGGACGAAATGATGGCCTTAAGTAAGAACGACACATGGGATCTGGTTGAGCTTCCGAAAGACAGGAAAACTGTGGGGTGTAAATGGGTTTTCAAGCTGAAACGGGGTGTGAATGATACGAAGGACAGGTACAAAGCGCGACTGGTTGCAAAAGGGTTTTCTCAGAAAGCCGGTATTGACTTTCATGAGATTTTTTCACCAGTGGTTAAAATTGTTTCAATTCGAATTGTGTTAGCTTTAGTTGCTTTGTTTGATTTAGAGTTACAGCAACTAGATGTTAAGACTGCTTTTCTACATGGAGACTTAGATGAGGAAATTTATATGGAACAACCGGAAGGGTTTGTTCAGCATCGCAATAAGAAATTTGTCTGCAGGCTCAAGAAGTCATTGTATGGTCTGAAGCAGTCGCCTCGACAGTGGTACAAGAAATTTGATTCTTTCATGTTGAGTCGAAAATATATAAGAAGTGAATATGATCATTGTGTTTACTTTAAGCAGTTAAGTAATGGCATGTTCATTATCTTAGTGTTGTATGTTGACGATATGCTTTTAGCAAGCAAAAGCATTGATGAAATCAACAGGTTGAAGACTCAGATGGCAAGGACATTTGATATGAAAGATCTAGGAGCAGCAAGACAGATTTTGGGCATGGAGATTTTCAGAGACAGGAGTAATGGTAAGTTGTGGCTATCACAACAGAAGTATGTTGAGAAGATACTTTTGAGGTTTGGAATGAACAATGTGAAGCCTGTGTCAGTCCCTTTCGCTTCCTATTTTAAGCTTTCTTCCAGTTTATGTCCTAATACAGATGAAGAAAAGGATTATATGTCTCGAATTCCATATGCCAATGTAGTAGGATGTTTGATGTATGCGATGGTTTGTACTCGACCAGATATTTCACATGCAGTTGGGGTTGTCAGCAGGTACATGGAAAATCCAAGTAAAGAACACTGGTCATCAGTGAAATGGGTGCTTCGGTATTTGAGAGGCACAAGTAGTTATTGTATCACTTACAATAAGAGTAGTGAATCTGTTTGCGGGTATGTTGATTCTGATTTTGCAGGTGATTTAGATAAGAGAAGGTCAACTTCAGGGTATGTCTTTACTCTTGCAGGTGGAGCTATTAGCTGGATGTCAAAGCTACAGAACATTGTTGCTTTATCCACTACTGAAGCAGAATACATTGCTGCTTCTCATGCTTGTAAAGAGGCGGTTTGGTTGAAAGGTTTTCTTGGTGAATTTGGTAGGTTACAGGACAACATCAGGTTACTTTGTGATAGTCAAAGTGCAATACATTTGGCTAAGAATCCGGCCTATCATAGTAAATCAAAGCATATTCCAATTAAGTACCATTTTGTAAGACAGGTTATTACTGAAAGAGGAGTCTCTCTTGAAAAGGTGCATACAAAGGAGAATTGTGCAGACATGTTCACGAAACCAGTTTTGTTAGAGAAGCTACGCTGGTGTTTGGCTTCTCTTGGCTTGCAGAAAAGATAAAATAATAAAGAACAGGGCATCAGGCTAATTGTTGTCAAGGTGGAGATTGTTGAGATTTTCTGTTTTTCATTAAAATAGGCAAAAATCTCAGTAGGTGACAAAAATTAGGAATTAGTTCCTAGATTAGCTCCAGTTTGTTGGGAGGGAGTTAATGCATCCTAAATTTGAGTTGAGAGGATTTAAGAGGCAGTTAGATTCTCCTTTCTATATAACAGGTATCCATACGGATTGTTTGAGGGTATGAGAGTCTGTAATCTCCTGTTTGATTAATAAAGAATTGCCGATGCCTATGTTTGGTGGACGTAGCCCAGAATGGTTGAGTGAACCACGTAAAACTCCTGTGTCTCTTATGTGATGTGTTTTATCTGCTGTTGCTTGTCTATTTTGTTGAGCTACTGATTGCTCTAACATTCGAATCTCTCTCGTAATAAAATGGCTAAGGCTAACTGCATGTGTCTGTTCTCCCTACTGCATCCCTCCTTGGGTTCAATGTTTCCAAGGCCATAGAGAACCAATTGAAATTTTGAATTACTTGGCCCTCCGCCAATTACCCTCTCTATTAATACGACCATTTCTGGGTCCTGCATTTGTTTCACAAATTCACCATAAAACAAAGATTTCTCCAACTTCTCTTGGGCCAATTGTATTTTCTTGATTAATTCTTGGACCTTTTCATCATTCTCTACATCATTTAATTCTTCTTTTGGGTTTTGATTTTGTTCACAAATATTCTCTAATAATTTCCCAAAGGCAGTATCCATAATTGTTCATCCAAACTATAACGCAATGAATGAATAAACAGAAGAATATGATAATAAATTTAACATCAAGAGTTTAAAATACCTTTTAACTCTATGTATTTATACATCATATTCGACAAAGCTGATGACGAGACGATAGGGGTGTGTCCGTTCAAGTCGGGGGTCGTGCCCCGCCAACTGTTTTACGGCCATATATACGACGTCTCGATTCACTTTTAATTAGTTATATATGCAGTCAGTAAACCAAATTCTTATAATTTAGCTCAAAGCAAGAATTTTAGAAGAATGGTATCAATGGGTTTTGTATTAATGGTAAATTTAACTTTATCATGTTTTTGATTAATTTTATCATTAACATTTGGTTGATTTTTAGATAATTTTTAATAATGCGATTAATTTGAAAGCAATTTATTTAATTACAAAAATTTTATATCTTATTGTAAATCAAAATATAAGTAAAAATTTATTTATGTTAATTTTTCATATCTTTAAAAAATAAACCTTCTCCATTACCAAATATCTATAATTAAAATTAAATATTATTTTATTACCATATTCTTGATAACTGAGATTCAAAAATTTTGTATTTTTAATAATTAAATAGATAAAATATTCTTCCTTTAATAACATAAAAATTAAATTATTTAAAGTTTCAGTTTCAAATGAAAGAATAACATATTTACTGATTGAAATGGAATCTGTTAGGTTTGTTTTGTTAACAACCTATTTGATTGGTTAGATTTTGTTTGCTTCAGCATGATTCACTATTTCCTCACAGTATCTACCGAAGTAATAGTGTTAGTTTTTGAAATTTTTAGTGTTATTTTTTGGAATTTTTGTCTGAAATTTAGTTTTAAAAATTGAGGTAAAATCTTGATTTCTATTATATAAACTGGTTTTTTTATTATATATATGGATTCAGCATCCTAAAAAATCTCTAGGGAATTTGATTGTGCAAGATTACCCATAAAATTTCTGTTTTCAATGAATTTTGGCCAAATTTTAAAGAAATTAAACCAAAAAATTCTACAAGAAAAACTTTCAAAAAATCACACTAAAAACCACCTAATTCAATCAATTAATTAAACTTTTTCAATTACATAGGAATAGAATTCAATTAATTATTCATTAACTTATCATATTCAAAAGCTTAAAAATGCAACCTTCAATTAATTATTCATTAACTTGTCATATTCGAAACAGGTTTAAAAGCTTAAAAATGCAACCTCGATTTGTCTACAGAAATCAGATTTTATAAACAAAGAGGTTAAATATCATCAAACTTGAGATTTTTTTGAAGCATTAGCTTAGATTTATATGATTTTTGAGGTTTAAAAGCTTAAAAATGCAACCTCGATTTGTCTACAGAAATCAGATTTTATAAACAAAGAGGTTGGATTTATCATGTTTTTAGACGGATTAAATCTTTGGAGATCCAAACCTCTTTTTTATTTCTGAATTCTAAAAAAAATTGTCACATTAAAATTTTTTAATTATTTATTTATACAATTATTTTAAAATGTTTTATAAATCTACATTATTTAAATGTTGTATATATTTATTTAAATTTTTTTATTTTAATTTATCTAAACAAAATTTCAAGTTTAATAACTAACAAATACACTTACATATCATACTCTCTAGACACAATAAATTTTACATATCATACTCTTTAGACATAATAAACTTGAATGATCAACATAATTCACAAATCTGATAGAAATAAACTTGACTGATCAACATAATTTACAAATCTGATAGAATTTCTTTCACGGCCACTCTGGGATTACAAAGGAATAAATGTACAGTAGGCAATCTGAATATTTTTTCTTTCCATTCAAATTTCATATATGAATAAAAATATTCATTTTCTAGCCCTAATGACACGTTCTGACATTATTGTAACATTTTTAAAAGTTGTTAGGAATAATTTCTCCATATTTCATATATAAAGCATTTCTTGTTGCAAATAATTTCAAATTTCATATTTCAATGGGCATTAAATATAAGTTTATTAATGTCTTTAATAATATTAATATTAATTAATTAACTAAAATATTAATTTATTATTTATTAGTTTATAAATTCAGTACTTAATATATTATTAATAATTAAATGTTTAATTTAAAAGCACCCTTACCCTATCTTACTTGCAGTGCCATTCGTGAAAAACTACACAAAGTGATGGAGATACAAAATGGCTTTCAAATACCCTCAAATGATTGCTCACTAAACATAAATTTCATAATAATACTCTTTCTATTAGTTCACCATTTCTTAGTCTTACATTTATTCCACATATTCTAAATAAAACAAAGATTTTTCCAACTTTTCCTGAGCAAGTTTAATTTCTTGATTAATTCCTCAAATTTTTCATTAGTTTCTACATCAATTAATTCTGGTTTAGGGTTCTGTTTTGGTTTCGAAATATTCTCAAATGATTTACCATAGGCAATACCCGTAATTGTGAGCTCCAATTAGGCAATTACACAATGGATAAACATAAGAATAAAATAATAAAATGTTAAGACTATTTTTATATGATTTGATAGATTTGTGTTAGATTAGGTTTTCTCAATGCTCAAATGGTGAGTTCTATGTCAAATGGTGAGTTTTATTTTGACATAAGGAATTGCAACTTAACTGATTATTTTATATATTTTTATGCAACATTGTGAATAATAAAATACTTTTACATTGAATAATAAAATACTCTTTTATGGAGCAGGCAATTTCTGCCCTGCTAAATTCTTTTTGAGTTTCTTACTTTCTAATATTTGAACAGAGCTCTGTTCTAGTGAAATTTGGTACTGTTTTTTATAGTTTAAATCCGGGAGAGGATGATCCTTGATGATTCATATGATTGGTTTATGCCCAGGTCAAAGACCATTCCTCGTGTGTGATTATGGATAGGGTGTCACGTTTCAGCTACTTTCAGCGAGAGCTCAAGAAGGAGATATCTAATGTGATAGGGACAAGTAGATCTACATCTAAAGAAAGGTTTGGTCGTTCAAATTTTTTATTTGGTGGCTTAGATTCTTTTTGATAGGGTGTTAAAGTTTTAATAAATATTGAAATTTGTAAGTTTAAGTAGACATCTTATCAGTTGCATTGTCAGTCTTATCTTTATTTATTAAATCATCATCAGTTTTATCTTCTAATCATTATTAAAAGCCTCTATTCTTCTTATAAATTAGATTCATATGTAACTCATTTTCTCAAATAATAAAATATGATTTCTCTTCATTCTTTATCTAGTGATCTATTGTTCTTATAAATTAGATTCATATGTAACTCATTTTTTCAAATAATGAAATATGAGTTCTCTTCATTCTTCATCTCGTGATCTCTTGGTAGGTAGAAGTATTGTTTAGTTTTGTATGATCTTTTTGAGCATTCCCTTGTAGTAAAAGTGGGGTTTCGCATTTTTTTTCTAGATTTATAAATCTATTTGAATTGCGTCCTTGGAGAGTAACGCAGGGGATCAACGTTTAGTGCACTGTAACAATTTTGTTATGTTGAATGAATTCATGTAATGAATGGAAGCTTGAATTGTTTCTAGCACATGGATTTAATGAAATGGCTTAGGTGAGGCTCTGGAGAGTGTACAAACACACTCTACATTTAATCAAGAGAACAGCGTAGTACATATAGGCTTTCTCACAATTTGGTGGTTTGAACCACTTTCTGAATATTAGGATTTGAGATCTAAAATTAAAATCTCAATCCTATCCTCACTGAACTTTCTCCATTAATTCTAACAAGAAGCACAATTATTCGGCATCACTACTTGAATATCGTTGGATTGTTAGTGTAAATACTAGTGCTCCCTTCTCTCTAGTCGTTTATACACATCACTTCAGCTACACGTGGATCATGTCTTTTCAACCAGATTTCATGACATCTAAGATATTCGAGCGTGTTGTGAGAACCGCAGCAAAGGGTATTTTCTTCAATTAGGATTCTGGTGTTGCATTGTAGACCTGAAATAACACAATGGGGTTGATCGTGAGGAGCAAGTTTATAAAGATTGTATTTTCTTAAGCGTAGAGACCCATCAAATTTAGAAGGTCAATCTCATGTTGGTCAACATTTGTAACAGAGATTTCCAGAGAAGTGCGTCACTCAATTTTATTTTTTCAGAGCACTCAATCCTTCTGGCAGGGTCGCCGTGGCTAGTTATCATAGTGCATATGGATTGGGTGAACGCTTGAAGCAGTCAGAGTAGAGCGACGAAGTTGCTGAGGTTGGCTCATTCAATGTGTTGGAAATTAATTCCAACTAGCCAAATAACTCAGCAGACGGCAGAATTAATTGAGAAGGGAATGAAGAGACAACAGAACGACGGAGTTAAGACTGATAGCAAGTTGAAAGTGGTGGAAGAGCTCCATCCTATCTGCAGCAACAACCACATTAAAAACCCACCGAACATATTTAATACAATAGAGTTGAGGCGGCAAGCCTTTTCCATGGGGGTTAGAAAACCCAAGCAGCTGGAGGAGTGGAGACCCACGGAAAGCTGATGTCATCCTCAGCTGGGCCCACTCACAAAAGGTTTCGGGGGAATATGAAATCTGGGGAGAATGGGCTTCACGAAGCCTCGTAATACATAAATGGAAAGCATAAAATGAAATAAAGTTTTTAACCTTATATTAAAATGTTTTGATTTAATTGTTTTATTTCACGGCAATGTTGTTTTAACTTTTACGCTGGGTAAATGTTTTATTACCGCAGTACATTTTAGTTTTTACTTTGGTTAAATATATATTATAAATATATCATATTTATAATATATATATTATGTAATGTTTCATATAAAAGGGAATGTCGTGAGCATTAAAAAACAGAGTTGTACATTGTATTAGACAGACAACAGTGTGAAATATTTGTATATGCAGCAGTGTATGTTTTAGAGAGATAGAGTGTTGTTTTGTGAATGACAAAGTGATAGTTTTGCACTGTGTTTGCAGCAGTCAACTATTTTTTGTAAGCCCTCTGGTTGAGGAAGAATTTGTAACAGTTTTTTTATGGAATAGAAGTTTGTTTTCAAGTGAAAACTCTGTCACTGTAAGTGAAATTTTAATATTTCTTTTTGTTAAAAAGGGGAGTTTTATTCTCCATTTTTGTTCTGGAATTTCCAAATATTCCAACATGGTATCGGAGCTAGTCCAGGCTCTTTGAATATCAAAGAAGCTGAAGGAAGGAGTTCTTTGTTGTAGCAGCTTCTCCAGCAGTGTGAAGACTCAGCCAAAAAGAATCCAAAGGTATTTCTGTATACAATTTAGTGTGTTACTGTTGCAGAATAGTCAGTCATTTTATATACACAGTCAAGTGTTTTTGAATCATAGTTAAGAGTGCAGAATGGCTGGAGCCAGCACTGGTATGGGTATGGGAAATATCCATCTCCCAATATTTAATGGGAAGAATTATGACCACTGGTCAATAACTATGAGAGCTTTATTTGTCTTCCAAGACTTATGGGAATTTGTTGAGGATGGCTTTGAAGAGCCAACAAATGAAGAAGAGTTTGAAGATTTAACTCAAGCAGAGAAAGAGTTGTTGAAAAGCATTAGGAAGAAAGATTCCAAGGCTCTCTTCTTATTGTATCAAGCAGTGCATGAAAGTGTGTTTCCTAGGATAGCAACAGCCAAGAAATCCAAAGAAGCATGGGAAACTCTCAAGACAGCCTATCAAGACATGGAAAAAGTGAAGACAACAAAACTTCAGTTGCTGAGGAGAGACTTTGAAACTCTCTATATGAAAGAGTCATATACTATTGACTCATTCTTCACTCATGTGATTGAAATGGTCACACAAATAAGATCTCATGGAGAGACTCTTGAAGACAAGAGGATTATGGAAAAAATCTTGAGGATTCTACCCTCAAGATTCGATGTGATTGTCACCACCATAGAGGATACTAAGGATCTCACAAGTTTTCAGTGGATGAAATTCATGCATCACTAATGACCCATGAGTAGAGATTGGGTAGGAGTGAAAACTCATCTCTTGAGCATGTCTTTAAGACGCAGATGTCTTTCGAAAGAGGAAGAGGGCAAGGCAGAGGAAGAGGAAGAGGCAGAAGCCAAAACAAAGGTGGAAGGGACAGCCCTTCACATTCACATGGAAGGCACAATAGTCAAAATCACAGCCACAGCCAAGGTAGTAGCCAGCAGAATGCTTAAGGAAAAAGGTATGATAAATCCAATGTCCAATGTCACTATTGTAAAAAATATGGTCATTATGCTAATAAATGTAGAAAGAAGCAGCATGATATGGGAAGTAGAACTAGTGCAAATTTCACTAGAGAAAATATCAGCCAAGATAATTTGTTTTTAGCTTGTAATATGGCTGAAGAAAAGAATGAAGACTTATGGTTTCTAGACTCCGGTTGCAGTAACCATATGACAGGAAACTTAGCAATGTTTTCTATGCTAGATGAAAGTGTGAAGTCACAAGTCACACTAGGGACTGATAGTAAAGTGTCTGTTATGGGAAAAGGAAATGTAAATGTTCTAACAAGGAAAGGAGCAAAGAAATCCATAGCAGATGTCTATTATGTTCCAGGAATGAAGTGTAACCTCTTAAGTATTGGACAACTTGTTCAAAAGGGGTACAATGTATTTTTTGAGGATGATGTTTGTACCATCATGGACAAACCACCTAGCAAACAATGTATTGCTGAAGTGAAGATGACAAGGAACAGGATGTTCCCTCTTAGAATGAGAGCAGATTTGAAGAATGGTGAAGAGAAAGCAGCAGTTGCACAAGAGACTTTCCAAAGCGAACCAAAAGATGATAATTGGTTATGGCACTTGAGATTTGGACATCTCAACTTTGGAGGTCTTAATTTGTTGAACAGAAAAGGAATGGTAAGTGGTTTACCATTGATAGAGAAACCGGATAGCCTTTGTGAAGGTTGTATCTTGGGGAAACAACACAGAGAAAGTTTTCCTTCTGGGAAAAGCATAAGGGCAAAGGCACCCTTAGAGATTGTCCACTCAGATTTGTGTGGACCGATGCAAACTCCATCGCTTGCTAGCAACCACTACATGTTAACATTCATAGATGATTTTACAAGAAAAACTTGGGTTTACTTTTTGAAAAACAAAAGTGAAGTGTTTGAAAGGTTCTGCAATTTCAAAGCACTTGTTGAGAACCAAAGTGGGCTGCACATCAAAGTCCTAAGGACTGACAGAGGAGGTGAGTATATCTCTAAATATTTCCTACGTTTTTGTAGAGAAAATGGTATTCATAAGGAGTTTACAACTAGATATAATACGAAGCAAAATGGAGTAGCTGAAAGGAAAAATAGAACCATAATGGACATGGCAAGGAGTATGTTAAAGGCAAAGCATTTGCCTAATGATTATTGGGCTGAAGCTACATTGTGCAGTGTACATTCTAAATAGATGCCCTACAAAAGTAGTTATGAACAAAGTGCTGGAAGAGGCATGGAGTGGCACAAAGCAAGGTGTCACACACATGAAGGTATTCGGATGTGTGGCTTATGCACACATATCGGATCAGCTAAGGAGGAAGTTGGACAGCAAGGGGGAGAAATGTATTTTCATTCGATACAGTGAGGAATCCAAGGCTTATAAGTTATACAACCCATCCACCAAGAAGTTTATTGTGAGCAGAGATGTTCAATTCATTGAAGAGGAAGCTTGAGATGGAAGCATAGAAAAAACAGTGAATGTTAAACACTGTTTATCTCATGATGAAAATGATGATGAGTTGGATGAAATATATCCCCAAACAACAACACCAACACAAGGGCAGCAATGCACACCCTTGAGGAGAAATGAAAGTGCTTCTCCAAGCACACCACAAGGAGGAAATTCAAGTGCTTCTTCAAGCATTTGTACAAAAGAAGTAAGAAGTTCAGAAATTTGAATGACATTTATGCACAAGAGGCAGAAAATGAAGGTATCAATTCTTTGTTTGCTTTATATTTTCATGTTGAAGACCCTATCCACTTTGAAGAAGCTATCAAGGATAAGAAATGGATAGAAGCTATGGATGAGGGGATTAATGCCATAGAAAGAAACAAGACATGGGATTTGGTTGAACTCCCAAGAGGTAAAGATGTCATTGGAGTTAAATGGGTCTACAAGACCAAGAGTAATGCTAAAGGAAAAATAGAGAGACACAAGGCAAGACTTGTTGTCAAAGGTTATAAGCAGAAGCATGGGATAGATTGTTATGTAAATTTTATTAATTGTTAATTAGATTTAGTTATATTAGGTTATTAATGTGGAAGGGCATGATCAAAGATCATGCCTCTTCGCCAAGGGACACCTTGAGGCTATATTTAAAACCTAGGTGATCCCTCATTGTAATCATCTTTTCATCTATCATCAATAATAATATATATTTATCAAGTTTACCAGAGTTTTTACACTCCATTGGTATCGGAGTTGTCGCTCTTCGGGATCTGTGAGATCTCCCAGAATTAAGGAATCAAAGGAAATTCCAAAAATTGCAGATTCTTACCCAACCCATTCGGCTCTCTCACTCCCACTCTGCCTTTGCGCATCAACCCTGATTCCCAACTCCCTCACGTAAAAAAATAAATAATTATTTTTTTACAAAACTACCCACCCCTTTAACACTCAACGCTTACTCCCTCACAGCCATACGGCCATCCCTCGCTCTCTTCCCTGCGGCCCTCATCATACATTCCCTACGTTAAACCCTCACATATCTCTACCCCGCTGCCTTCATTCCCTACGTACTCTGCCCCACCAGCACCATCTGCGTACAACCCACTCTTACTGTACGCTGAATTGGAGCCACCGCACAACAACAGCTACCTCAACCACCATTCCTGCGGCCACACAACAACGAACAGTTAGAAAATTTGCCAATTGTTGACCAACCACCTTCTTGACGGCTACCAGAAGTATAGATTGTCGTGTGACTGCCACTGGAGGACTGCTTTATTTAAAACACTGCGATTATCTGTATATTCATTAAAATAGTGTGTGAGAGAAAAACTGAACCCGAAATTGACCACTGTAAACTGGCTGCCATCCAAGCACATCCGCACCGCCTTTCCATTGGCGAAATTCACAAGTTTTGAATCAACCCATATTGATTCCCTGAGTGCGAATTCTTGGCATTTGCCGGAATTAAATCGGGCCAGCCGTGGAGAGATACAAATTCACGGGAAGTGGTGGCGTTAGTATATACAGTGAACAAAGGATTGTTAAGAACAAGTGCGACGTCTGGAAACTAATCGGGTTTTTTTGAATGGTGAACGAATTGTTTTTAAAATAAAAATCGTGAACCATCGTGATCATAGGTTGGACGTTTCAGTTGTTTAATATATATATATATATATATATATATATATATACACCCGCAGACATTAATCCTTCCGTTGTTCCTCACGCTCTCCCCACCCGTGCCCCCACTTTCTGCGGCCTTCATCTCACAACCATTCCCCGCGTCCACGCCACTCCCCGCCGTCCACGCCTTCCCGCCGTCGTAGCCTTCTCCATCCGCTTTCCCTCGGCCCTTACGCCGCAGTCTCTACCATCACAGCCGTAGACAAGTTTGGTCTGCTGTGGCTGCTGTCCCCACAATAAACGTGTGTTGAATTTAAAAAAAAAAAAAAACTTTTGAACCATCGTGTCAGTCGGGTGCCGAAGATTCAAGTTTAAATCGATTTTTTTTTACATACAGTGTCATTATCACTGGTCTCCACGGCTGCCGGTTGCTGTGAAAGTGCGTTTATTTAAAAAAAAAATTACGTTTTTTAAATCGTGAACAGTGGTCCGTTGCTGGTTCGTGCCTTCACTGAAGTCTGGTTCAGTGGGTCCATTGGTTAACGACGTGAGCTAGCAAACATTACGTATAACTACAGTCACGTAAGCCATCTGCCAGAGATACAACGTTTCATTCGGGGACACGATTTGGTTTTAACAGCATAGTTAAAAAGATTCTAATATATAAATTATAAATTATATATTTTATATATTTTATAGTTATATAATTTTTTTTAAAATAATAATAATAATAATAATAAAAATTATTATTGTTGTATAATAATTATATAATTTATTTATATATTATATAATTTTTAAATCAAAAAAATTATATATATATATATATATATATATATATATATATATATATATAATTAAAAAAAATAATTATTATTATTATTATTTAAAAAAAAAATTATTAATTAATTAATTAATTAATCAATTTAAAAAAAAAATAAAAAATAAGAAGGGAAAAACTGGCAGAAAAATATTTCCCACCTCATACATGTTCATTGTGTCTTTATCAATGATGACGATTGATCAGATAAAAAGACAAATATCGCTAAAACAAATGGAGGCTAAGGACAATGAGAACAAAATATTGCATAAATTTAATGCCATCATGGACAAGTTATGTCTAATGCAAAAACCAATAGTTCCTAACATGGAACAAAATCAACAAAACAATTCCGCAGATTCAGGGAACTCAGAAGAGCATCAGGAAAACACTAATTCCCCACATCACCATGAAGATACAGATGTTTATAAACAACAAAATGTTCCATCCCCAGAATTGAACGAAACATGTGAAGCGACAAACACATATGAAACCACTGATATAACGCCAGAAGCTGTTGAGGCCTTCGATGATGAAGCACATACAGTTGTTAGGAAGGAAGCATTTGATGATGAGGAGAAGTTACATCAGACAATAATTGTTGGTAACTTACCTCTAAATCTAAAAAGGAACAAAGAAGAATCATCAGCAGTACCAGGAATAGGATCTGACCCTGTCAATATCAGATCTTGTCACTATCCACATCACCAAAAGATTGAACTCAAGAAGAGGCTCCACGATCTTTTTAAAATGTGGGAAGCAAGAGCTCATCGCTTAAGAAAACCAGACATTCGTCAACATTGTCCATCATTACGTATGCTTTGAGGACAAAGCATCTTAAGAGAGGGGCAATGTTATGAATATTTTATTAATTATTAGTTAGATATAGTTATATTAGGTTTTATTAACTGAAAGGGCATGATCAAAGATCATGCCTCTTCGCCAAGGGGCACCTTGAGGCTATATTTAAAGCCTAGGCGATCCCTCATTGTAATCATCTCTTATCATTTAGCTTACTGAAGAGTTTTGTCATATTGTTCATTGCTTCGCTATGCTCTGTCATCTTGTTCATTGCTTCGTTAAGCTTTTCTGTGGCCTCGTGATGATTTAGCCACATTGGTCTTTCTATTCGATTTGTTGTATCATGAACCCTTTTGATGTTGTTGGAATGCCCTGCAACTGTGCCTTCAATGTCGACTAATATTTTCCCGAATTCTTCGGAATTATTAGTGATCTGTTTCTCGAGATCAACCAATTTTTTCTGGAATTCAGCCATTGACATTGATGACGACATCGAAGATAGTAATGCAGATTTTCAAAATAAGCAACTCTGGAATGCATTTGCTAATCAATATCCCCTTCTTGTTCCACCAGTAGAATATCAGCGAAGAGCCAAAATCGAGCTACCCAAATTTGATGGTAATGAAAAAAATAGCGTTGCATGGCTTAATAAAGCAGAAGAATATTTTGAGATTTATGACATTACTAGTGATGACGAAAAAATTAAGCATGCTTCCATGAAAATGGAAGGTGAAGCATATAATTGGTATATGTAGTGGAAAAAGACGACGCTCGCTATCAGTTGGAGGAAATTTAAAGATGCATTCTTCAAAAGGTTTCAAGGCATAAAAGAAGAAAAGTTCTTTTCAACGTTTATCAAATTACGCCAAAAAGGAGATGTGGATGAGTACACGCGAGAATGGGAGACCTTGGCAACACGAGTACCCGGATTGTCGGAATCTCGTCTAATCCAGTCTTACATCTCGGGACTTAAAATCCACATACAAGAAGAGCTCGAACTACATGAAATTACGTCCGTAGAAGTAGCAAGGCAAAAAGCAAAAGCTGCTGAAAAGAAATTTGAAAGATTATCAAAACCAGAAAAAGTATATTCGAGACAAAGATTTCCTCAATCTGAAAATATAGATGACACAAAATATGTCCCACTCCATCTTCGTGAAGAAGGAAAAAATAGTGTGGAAAAACAAAGAATGAGAGAGGGCAAGTGCAAGCGTTGCGGTGAAAACTGGGACCCTAAGCATAGATGTGCTAATGGAAAAGCGAAAAATCTATACAGTTTTGAAGCAACTAATGACGCTAACAATAATGATTCATATATAGAAGGATTAGAAGACAACTTAGAGTTCTCTCCAGAAGTGGATGGCGAAATTATTCCACAAGTGTCATTATCAGCTATGACAGGCATATCACAACCTCAAACCCTAAGGTTAAGAGGACATATTAAGAAAAACAATGTAATGGTTCTAATAGACACAGGCAGCACGCACAATTTTCTAGATTCAACCATGGCCAAAAGACTCAACCTCTTTACTTTTCCCATGCCTAATATGAAGGTAATGGTGGCCGATGGTAAGAATATTGAACAAGTAGGAAAATGCCATAAAGTCAAATTGCAGATTAAAGACTTTCATTTAGAATCTCCATTCTACACCGTTCCATTACGAGGAGTAGATGTGGTCTTAGGAATTCAATGGCTACGAACTCTAGGTACTTATTCTGCCAACCATCAGAAGCAGTTTATAAGTTTTAAGTGGAAAGGGCAGAAATATAAGTTGTATGGATTCCAAGCCCCAGAAAATCAAGTCGTATCTTCCTCTCTGATGACAAAGATGATTCAAATAGGAGCGCCAACATCTACAGTACAATGTCATCAGTTAGAAATGTTATCTTCAAAAGGGAGCCATGAAGAGTCACCAGAAGTCAAGACAGGATCCGACCTTGTCGATATTAGATATTTTCACTATCCAGATCAACAACAGATTGAAATCGAGAATATGCTCCACGATCTTTTTAAAATGTGGGAAGAAAGAGCCCGTCGCTCAAGAAACCCAGGCGTTCGTCAACATTGTCCATCGTTACATATGCTTCGAGGACAAAGCATCTTTAAGAGAGGGGCAATGTTATGTAAATTTTATTAATTGTTAATTAGATTTAGTTATCTTAGGTTGTTAATGTGGAAGGGCATGATCAAAGATCATGCCTCTTCGCCAAGAGACACCTTGAGGCTATATTTAAAACCTAGGCGATCCCTCATTGTAATCATATTTTCATCTATCATCAATAATAATATATATTTATCAAGTTTACCATATTTTTTACACTCCATAGATTATGAGGAAAATTTCGCACCGATTGCTAGGATGGAAACCGTGAGAGCAGTGTTGTCCATAGCAGCACAAAACAAGTGGAAAGTTTATCAAATGGACGTGAAGTCACCATTCCTAAATGGAGTGTCAATGGAAGAGGTTTACATTGAACAACCTCTCGGATATGAAAAAGAAGGCCAAGAGCACAAAGTGTGCAAGTTCAAGAAAGCTCTTTATGCGCTGAAGCAAGCGCCAAGAGCTTGGTACAGTAGGATAGATTCCTATCTACTGGAAAATGGATTTGAAAAGTGTGAGGCAGAACCCACCCTCTACATCAAAGAAAAATATGGTAAAATGTTGATAGTAGTTTTATATGTTGATGATGTTATTTTCACAGGTAATGATGATTACCTTATTGAAAATTTAAAACAGTCATGAAAGAAGAATTTGAAATGACTGACATGGGTTTGTTGAGATACTTCTTAGGAATAGAAGTAGAACAAGATGAAAATGGGATTTTTATCTCACAGGAAAAATATGTTAATGAAGTGCTTGAAAGATTTAATATGCAGGAGAGCAAAGCAGCAATCACTCCCACAGTGATGGGATTAAAACTCAGCAGAGAGGACAACAACAAGGATTTTGATCCTAGCTTGTACAAGAGCATAGTTGGCAGCCTCATGTATTTGACTGCAACTAGGCCGGACATAATGCATGCTATTAGTTTAATTTCCAGATTCATGGAGAAGCCAAAGGATGCACATTGGCAGGCAGCGAAGAGAATTCTGAGGTATGTTAAAGGAACCAAAAGGTATGGCATTTTATATACTGCTTCAGAATATTCAGATTTAGTTGGATACACTGATAGTGATTGGGCTGGAAGTGTAGATGATCAGAAGAGCACTCCCGGTTATGTTTTTCACATGGGTTCAGGAGCCATTTCATGGGATTCTAAAAAGCAGCCTATTGTAGCGTTGTCTACAGCAAAGGCATAATATGTGGCAGCTACAGCAACAGCGTGTCAAGCAATTTGGATGAGAAGAATGTTGAAAATTTTATGCCAAGAACAGATAAAAGGGACAGTGATTTACTTGGATAATAGCTCAGCGATAGCTTTATCTAAAAATTATGTTTTTCATAAAAGGACAAAGCACATCTGGTTTTATAAGTTTCGCTATAGTGGTTCGAGTTATGATGGTGAGTTAACATGTGCAAAAACAGGAGGTCATTCATAGTCTCCAAAACCATTAGCTCAGAACAGTTTTAATTATTTCAGGAAATGCCTGGGTATGCAGGAAAACCCAGTAGTTGAAATTAAGGGGGAGTGTTGGAAATTAATTCCAACTACCCACATAACTCAATAGACGACAGAATTAATTGAGAAGGGAATGAAGAGACAGCAGAACGACGGAGTTAAGACTGATAGCAAGTGCTCCATCCTATCTGCAGCAACAACTACATTAAAAACCCACCGAACATATTTAATACAATAGAGTTGAGGCGGCAAGCCTTTTCCGCGAGGGTTAGAAAGGCCAAGCAGCTGGAGGAGTGGAGACCCACGGAAAGCTGATGTCATCCTTAGCTGGGCCCACTCACAAAATATTTCGAGGGAGTATGAAAGCTGGGGAGAATGGTCTTCACGAAGCCCCCGGAATACATAAATGGAAAGCATAAAATGAAATAAGGTTTTTAACCTTATATTAAAATGTTTTGATTTAATTGTTTTATTTCACGACAATGTTGTTTTAACTTTTACGCTAGGTAAATGTTTTATTACCACAGTACATTTTATTTTTTACTTTGGTTAAATATATATTATAAATATATGATATTTATAATATATATATTATGTAATGTTTCATATAAAAGGGAATGTCGTGAGCATTAAAAAACAGAGTTGTACATTGTATTAGACAGACAACAGTGTGAAATATTTGTATACACAACAGTGTATGTTATAGAGAGATAGAGTGTTGTTTTGTGAATGACAGAGTGATAGTTTTGCACTGTGTTTGCAGTAGTCAAACTATTTTTTGTAAGCCCTCTGATTGAGGAAGAATTTGTAACAGTTTTTTATGGAATAGAAGTTTGTTTTCAAGTGGAAACTCTGTCACTGTAAGTGAAATTTTAATATTTTCTCTGTGTTAAAAAGGGGAGTTTTATTCTCCATTTTTGTTCTGGAATTTCCAAATATTCCAACACAATGGATCTTTTCATGACACCATTCAAATTTGATAAGGGTTTGTCGTGATCAATACTCTTAAAAGTGAAACGTGTATTTTAATACTCTCTCTTTTTTCATAAAGGAGAAATTGTATAAGAAATGGAGTAAGGTACTTAATTAAAGTTTTCTTATTCCAAAAAAAGAGAAGAAACCCTATTCATTAAAGGAAAAAGGAAAGTCATAAAATTGTTTTTTGGATTTGAAAAAGGAGAAAGACATATTAAAAAAAACAGAATGTGGGCAAAAATTATTAGCCTTGCAAAAATTATTGGCAAAAAAAAATTGAAAAGTTAAAATGCTATGAAAAGGATTTTCATTGGAGAATAGCTATATTTTGGTGGTTTTGATACCCTTCCTGGTTGTTTTTTCATGCAAAATTAGGTGGATAGATATGGTTTGTATCATGCTTTGAAATACAAAGCATTTGTTGTTGTCACCATTAGAATTTTTTTATAGTAGTTTTTTTATTTTCCAACTTTACCTTTTCAATAAATAGGTCTTTCAATTGTAATCATTCATAAATATATTACAAGTAGAGAATGAAACTCTTAAGAATATGTTTCAAACATCAATAGGTGAGAAAATCTAAAAGGTTGACCATATAGATTCAATGATGAGAAAGTATTTCCAAATGTTTGCAGATGAATTTCAAGAGAAGATTGACCTCCTTGATGACTTGGAGGAGGAAGTTGAGTTTTTTTCTGACTCAAAAAGTGAAAATTTGAAGAAGCAAATAGAAGAGAAAAATAATTAGCATGTTATGGAAATTAATTGTTTAAAAGAAACAATGTTGGAACAATATCATTTTTTGAAACATAAGTATGATGCATTTTCTCAAAAGTTGATTGAGAAAGATGATTTCATTCAAAAGCTATAAGAGTTTAAGCAAGAACTTGAATGAGAAGTTAGTCGTCTTCATAAATTTGATATGGAGACAATTGATGCTAAGGTGTGAATCTCTCCTTCTTCCACACTTGATGATGTTGAAAGCCAAAACCCTGATGTTGATTATCATGTCTCATTACATGACTTTTTCACACCCAGTTTTGAAATCTATACTACTGGTATTGCGTCTCGATTTCTGAGAAAAATGGGATATACTGAAGGAGGATTTGGGAAGAATGGATAGGGAATTTTTACTCTTATTAACCTTGTATTGCAGACATCAAGAGAAGGTCTTGGATATGATCCTGCTATTGCCTCATCACCTACATCCAACTATGAGGTGCTTGAAGAAAATGATCTTATTAATTATGATAAACATATTGATGAAATGGTTGTTAATTTCATTCAAGATAAAAAATTTGTGGTGCCCAAATTTGAGCCCAAAAAAAATTAGATATATGGCATATCCTCATCAGAATAAATTGCCTAAGCATTACCATTATTGGTCAATTACTAGTCTTGCATTTAGATCATTACATAAGAGATGTGAGGGAATGAATCGTGGACCACCTCCTACCATCAAGATCATTTTTGGTTGGGTCGATGGAGCATAATCACATCCATTGAACCAATGCTTGAAAAAATTATATCGGCATGTTGCATAATTTTCTCGTTGTTGATTGCCATTGTTCCCTTAGTTTTGTTTTAGGGAGGGAACTTTGCTAACATTGAAGACTATTGATTATCGCTCCTTCTGTAGTTATGTTTTCGGGGGGGGGGGGGAGGATTAGATGGTGATAGATATTGTTGCTTTCATCAGTCTGATGGTCATGGTGTTCAGAAAATTTCAAAAGTGTTGTTGTGCAAATTTTGAGTTGAGATTTCCATTCTTACAGGCCTTATTGTTTGTTTGTTGGTTGATGGTGTTGCTTATGTTTGAAGGTTTGTATTGATTCTGTACCGACAAGTATTTTCTCTTAAGTTTTTTTGGAAGAAGTTGATAGTGTTTACCATACGTATGCCTCTGCAATAATCCTACTTTAGAGATCAACTAATCTCATTTAAGTTTCACAACTCTCATCTTAATAATTTTAAGACTTCAGCATTTCGTACTTCTTGATTGGAGAAGGCCTATGTTCTTTCCATTCAGTGGATTTTTATGGGATCTACAATTTTAGTTCCATGGTAATTCGATCACTCACATCTTTCTCTCTTTTCGGGGGGGGGTAATTTGTTCCTACGGGTTTTTCTCTCTTTCTCTGCTTATGAAAGTTTGTACATGGATACCTAATCATGCCTCATTTCCGGGATCCATTCTTTGTTTTCTTTTTTCTTTAGTTACTCCCTATATTTTGCTTAAGGGGGGGTGTTAGAGTTGGTTTTTCCAACACTCCATTTCCCCATGATATAAGTATGGTGACTTGTAAGCTCACATAGGGACTTGCATCTCTCAAGTTGTGATAGTTATCCTTAACCGACTCTCGGCAGTGTCCTCCTCCATTGCTATATAATGGAGGTATTCTTTGTACTTTTACACAACATTGTGAGTAACATAATATTCTTACAATTTGAAAAGTGTGTGTATAAAATCAAGGATTGTGTTCGTCGATTGTTTTAACACCATATATAGGAATTTCAATTATTTATATATAATAATTATATTAAATTGGTGAGTGCTCCAAATTTTGTAATTTGGCTCTAATAATTCTAGAATAATAGTCGTAAGGATTGTTCCATTATCATTCGTTACTTAATTGTCCCGATCACATTTTATTCTATAGTAGTTTAGGTCCTTTCTAACTCATTTTTTTCTATCGAGAATCTAGGAGATTGAAATGTCAATTTTTCATAACCTATACCACTCACCTTTGAACTTTAAAATCCTATGACATGCATACTAGAGAAACATGGTCAATCATTCATGTGTCCAAATCTTCTTACTATGCCACTATGTCCTTTCCTCGACCATTAATTCTCAAATTTATAGAAAAAATGGTAGGCTTCATATGTTTTCATTAAGGTGTAGTCTAACTTATAGATAAAATGGCATATCAATTTTCGCATTAAAAAATGCATTCCAAACAACAAAAAATCACATTCTTTCATTGTTTTACTATATTCTAGTAAAAAAGTCTATTTCATCTATAAGTTAGACTATGCCTTTAATTAATATTCAAATTAAAACATATATAAATATAATATGTAAAATGTAAACGAAAGTCAAATAATTTCACATAATTTCACCTGAGAATGATTTATCTTGCTCATCTTAATTTATAAGAAATAAAAACTAGCAATTGCACCATATGTTGCAAAGGAAACGCTGTAAAGCAATAACATAGGAAATAGTAGTATAGAGGAAAAAAATCTTGAAATCATAAATTACTTCCCAAATTCTTTTAGAACAATGATACCATATATCTTTTCAAAAATATATTTTATAAATACTTAAGTGGAGATAGAAGCAGAGGCTTGGATCATCCCATCAACTAAAATGGAGTGTCGGAGATCTAGAAACTAATGGAAAATGCTCTTCATGTCCTCCAAAATAAGCTCACACGAAAAATAGTTAATGGAAAGAAAACCAACATTTAGAGGGACAAAATTCTAGAAAACCCTCCCTTGAAATCAAAGCCATCTCTCCTCCCTCTCAAACCATGGCTATACCAAGCAAGTCGACCTTCCTTTTTTGATATCTCAATATGGAATCACAGGGTCAATGGTGTGGGTGAAATTTATTTTTCATACCTCTACATCTAATGTATTTATCCCATGAGGTCAAGATGGAATTGGACGATTGTGTACCTCTTTCAACTTTTGAATCAGATAAGAGGGAATAGGTAAAGTCATTCTAGACAGTAAAGAAAAGATATGAATCCCAAGTGCCTACTCCACATCCCACTTCCAATTTATGGAAAAATATTTGGAATCTTGACAACCTTCATAACATCAATATCTTATGCTAGAATTTATCTCATAAAAAATCCTTATTGCATAAACTATTAGCAAGAGAGGGATTTAGGGTCCATAAATATGCCCTCTTTGCCACAATGAAATTGAAACCATCAAGCATTTATTTCAAGAATTTAATTTTACTAAACAGGGTTGGAAGTAGGTTCCACAAAGGTTACTCCATCGATTCAAGTGGCCAAAAATAATTCTTTAATTACTTGAATCACCAAACAAGCTCTATAGAGCCACTTTCAGAAGGAAACATGTTTTCAAAGAAATTTGGACAGCTCTCCCAAATTTTTTCTGCTGGAAAAATATAGCTAGTTAGAAACACAAAAATTTTGCAAAACACTTGTCTTTACCTTAAATGCTTGTTGAAAAAGTTAAAATCCTCTATAGTAAAGCATATGAAAAGTAAAAATATAAAGTTTTCAAATCCTAAATCATTGGATAGCTATGAAGATAAATGGAGTGCTTAGTTGAGTCCACAATTTTTAAATTCTCCTCTAGCACTTAAAAACAATTATGGTAGCTCTCTCTCACAAAAGAACTACCTCTAATCTAGATATGCTCTCATATATTATTTTTCAATGAGGTGTCCAAGAAAAATTTAATGGTGACAAGTGTGAGGAGGTTCTATTTGGTTTTGAAGGACAAATAGAACTAGAAAACCCATGGAGCCTAAGCATAAGCTCTAACAACCAAGCTAAAATGTATGCTATCTTCCAATGTATCATCCTTACTCGATCTTTAACAATTATATTTCCAATTATATTAGGTGACATTAATAACTGCATTTGTCATTTTTCTTTGGGAACTTTTCCTTTGGTCTTTGGGAACCTTTCCTTTGGATTCCACGCTTCAGCGTCTTCACACAAGGACTTAGAGATCACTCCCTTGAATTCCTTGCATTCAAGTAAAATATATTTTAAGAGACTTAAACATGTCACAGATAAGTAGAAAAATCAATCTCTATCACTCCATTCTAAAATGTTGAGAATCAACAAAACCCTATAGGAAGCAATGCTACCTTAAAAATATGACAATGAATGTCAATTTAAAAAATAAAAAAACATTATAAAATTGTTTACATTATAAAATCTTCGATTTTTGTAAATTTTTTGTACATTTTACTCATTAGCAGCATCTTCTTACCTTCTTGTCACTCTCTGACATATCATGAGATAAAAGGCATCTTCTTACATTGTTGTCACTCTCTACCTATCATGAAGAGTTATGGAGATAAAAGGTTGATTTCTTACCTTTATGTCACTTTCTGACCTATCATGAAGAGTTATGGAGATAAAAGGTTAATCTAATTAATCACGTTCACTCACATTTTCAAGGAATTCAACACAATGACAGATTCTCTTAATCTATTCGCCGGGAGAGATTATTCGCTGTGCATGATTTCAAGGAGCAAAAGCTCTTTCTGAACCTCTCGTATCTATATTTTGATCTGGTATAAGATGCTTTCTCCAAAGCAGTGGTGGTATAAGATGTTTTCTCTAAAGAAGTAGATTGTTGAGAGTGTTTCCATTTCCTATATATATATATATAGTGTCCAGGGCTGCCGTTCTTCTAGTACCCTAGCCTCCAATGTTCTTAAGAATTCCTGGACATTACTAGACCCATCAAAGTGGGGAAGGTATCTTACCTCCGAAGTAATGCAGTAGAGGGTCCTTGCAGCCTGAGGGCATCGTAATGCTGAGACATCGTGTAGCCGGGTCTGCCACCTCTCTAGTTCCTCATCTGGATCAGAAAAGTATTCCCTGTCCTTCTCCCAGTCTAATAATCCATCTGTTGTAGGGTTACCCTGGTTGTCGTCCTGTGCCGTCACCCTGTAGATGTGATCTAGTTCCTCCTCTTCATATGTTGGTTTTGTATACCACACACCTTCAGTGGGGTCTATTGGTACTATTACGCATGTATCGTTCTTCTCAAACACCATGCTGCATTTTTTTAGATTAATGACACCGCCTACATCTATAGCCCAATCTAGTCCCAGGAGTGGAGGGTAAGGGTCTGCATCTTCCACGATTTCTATTACTTAAAAGTCAGCTAAGACATTTACTCCTGCGATATCTACCATGAATTTTGGCAACCTCCCCAGAGGGATGACCTTCTGTTGATTTTCCATGCGCAGCTAGATGGTGGACCAGTCTAACTTAGGTTCTCCCATTTGTTGCCATGTGCGTTTTGGTAAGACGTTCGCATCTGATCCCAGATTGAGAATAACCTGATCTATCTCATACTCGCCAATCTGCACATTCAACCACATTTCCCTCCCGGTGCATCTCTGATAGCTATGTAATTTGTGTACTTCCTTAACCTCAGCCATTGTGTTGGGCCGAGCTACGTAGTCAGGCAATAATTCTTGAATATTTTCTACAACCTGTGGGTTGTGCAGTAGTTTCAAACATGCCCTTAGAAAGGGCTCAACCTCTTCCTCTTTAGGGGGGTGTGTTTTCAGCTGCGCAGGGGTTTCCAATGGCTCTTGTTTCTTGAAATTGTTGGGTATGTGTTATATTCTTTCCACGACTAATCACGCACAGGGGGGTAAGAGGGGGGGCGATAGCCCCCCCTTTACGCTAGGCGCAACGGGGGGGTCACATGGGGGGCGGTAGCCCCCCCTGTCGGGGTCTCGGGCAGCGCTCAGGTGAAAAAATTTTGGTCCTTAATTTCCGATGGGCAGTCCATGCCCATGGTTTTGTCCATGGTTTTGCACATGGTTTTGGGGTACGATGGTTTTTGGCCCCTGGTATTTTTGTAGATCCGGTCAAGGGAACTACGGTTATGTTCTAATCCAGGGTTAATGGATTAGGGTTTATGTATGCTTCAGCATGTATATATATGTGTTGTAACACTAAAAGGAATATAATGAAAAATCAAGCTGGTCGTCCCAATTTGGGATCCAGGGGAAAATCTTTGTGTTTATCTGTTTTATGTTTTATGCTCTCCCTATTGTTTATTTTTTGTTATAAGATTCGTGTGTAGATAATTTCTGTTTAGGGTTAAAACCTACAAAAATTCATTCCTTTTCGAGAAGCAGGCTCTTCTCTTGCTCCCTGGATGTCCACCCTACTGCGTGTCATGACTTTTATACTTGGATCTGCATTCCTCAGCTCACTTTTGACTCTTTGCACATTTTGCATGGGGGTAGACTGCATGTCCTGCATTTTCGTTATCAAGATCGGGCAGTCTTCGATCTCATGGTCCCGCTGCCGACAATATTTACAGGATTTCCTGGTGGGATTCAGGCAGTCCCTAGCGAAGTGCCCTACTTCTCCCCAGTTATAGCAGATCATCTGGCCCTGTCGTCATCCTACTCTTCCTCCCCAGCCCCCCCTACCCCTCGTAGGAGAACCACCAAAGGTCGTGGGAGATCTTGGCAACGCAGGGTCGGATTGTACCCTATAGAGGTTTCCCCGATCTACCAACAAGTCATAGGTGCGACAATTCTGCTCATCGTGCCCAACCGATCGGCAGAACCTACACCATTGTTGCTTCAGTTCAACCCCACTTATCCAAGGGCACTGGGTTGTATCGTGTAGTCCCACTACCCGACAGTGTTCGCACCATTGCGTCGATCCGTCGGACCCAGGGTGCAGCGGGCTAGGTCCCCCTGCCTATAGGTAATCCATCAATAGAGGACACTGGTCCTTGATATGACCAGAAACCCGACATCTTATGCATCAGAGGACCGTGCTTACCCCTTTTCCCCATTCCATCCGTAAGCTCTGTATTTCCATGTGCATGGCTCTGAGCTGCTCTCGAATTTTCTGCACTCCTCCCAACGTGTTGTCCTTAGGTGTGGCTTCAAGTTTCATGGCAGCTTCCAAGGCTTTTTCCTATGATTCGAAGGTCTGGTGATCCATTGGAATGCGCAAGTGAAGTAGAAACATAGAGATGAACCATTCCGTGTGTTGTCTGTCTTCATACTTGAACCCTCCTTCCCTGATCGCTTTCTTTAACCGTTGATCGGCCTCCCATACTAACTCAGACGCACCTTGTTTGAATTCTTTTAATTCTACTACCAACTGAGAGTAATATTTCGGCTTTCAGAATTTTTGTTTTAGGGAATCCTTAACATCTTGAAGCGATGTGCTCCCATTCTGAGATATATACCGCATATACCAGTCCAGAGCCCTTTGTTCAAAGGCCAGGGATAACTGTTCCCTTTTCATAGTATCACTTACCACCCCCTACCCAGTCCACACCGAGTCGGCTACAAACCAAAACTGCTCCATGTCCTCATCGGTTGCGCCTTTAAAAGTAGGTAATTTCAAGTGTACTACCATGCTTTCCTCTAGTTTTCTTCCCTGTAGATCCGACGTCGAACCTTGCACAGGTGCTATCTTATGAGCAGAGTGATCTTCTACTTGATCGATTCGATGGTAGTTATCACTTTGTGTTGCGTTGTTACCCAAAGTAGTGCTCATTCACCTCCGTGTTAGATCTCCACTATTCGCTTGTCATTACCGATCCCTCTCTCAGACTTCTTCCGGTCCCGACAACGGATCCATTTGTTGGCTTGACGGGTCCTAACCCAGGTTTAGTGTGCAAGGTTTACCAACAAATCCCTATACTACTGGCCCTTTCAGCAGTGACCTGCTTGCGCAAGTCACAGTCTCACCCGAGGTAGTATGGGTGGGTGCTGGAACTAGGTTTCCACACCCTGAGAAAGGATGGGTAAGGAAAACAGAGCTATGCTAGATCTGGTAATTCCCAGATTACCTTGTGCTGTGCAGAGTTAGTTAAGTCTCTATTCGCATCCACGTGCACTAGATCTATAGTTATACACTTTTTATAACATCAACACAACAATACATAAACATAACATAACAGATCTAGATAGTGCATAGATCTTCCGCAGCTTAAGACAGAAAACACACAATACAATAATTATCAGTAATTCACACAACAGTACTCACAGGTTCAGTTCTCTAACAATCTTCCGCATTCATTCATTCATCAATTCTTCCTTACAATTCCCTTCCCAACCTACGCACACAGCTGGACTTGGAGCTCTGCGCACACAGTCAATAGGAGTCCTTTCCCCAAAACCCAAATAGATAGCTTAAACAACAGATCGCATCAATAGCTCATCATTTCTTATCTTTTACAATACAAAATGCATCTCTATTTATAACAATCTAGCCTCGACTTTCCTATGGTCCACAACCCATGGTTTTCGGACCCCTAGTTTACCCATTACAATGCGTTCGGGGCTTTGACCCGCCCCAAAACCCCTGCGCTAGACTAAATATAATCAAAAATATTCAAAATGGACCAGTTTCGTAGCTTTTTAGGAGACCCCGTTCCAACAAGACAACATGGGTTGATGCCATGGTTGAGGAGTATGACTCCATTATCAGAAACAATGCATGGGAAGTGGTCCCAAGACCAGTGGGGAATTCAGTGGTTGGATCCAAGTGGATCTACATGGTGAAGCAAGTAGCAGATGCAATTGTGGAGAAATACAGGGCTAGATTTGTGGCCCGAGGATTCTCATAGGCAGAGGGGATTGACTATGAGGATAATTTTGCACCAGTTGCAAGGTACTCATAGATTAGATCTATCCTTGCATTCTTAGTGTAGATGGGGTGGAAAATACATCAGATGGATGTAAAGACAACCTTTCTCAATGAATTTATTGAGAAAGGAGTGTACATTGAGTCACCAGAAGGTTTTGATACATTTGACAGGGAGTCACATGTGTGCAGAATCAGGAGAGCACTGTATGGGATGAAGCAATCACCTCGTGCTTGGTACACTAGGACCAACAGCTATTTCACTGGGTTGAGCTTCACAAAATGAAGCAGATGCGAACCTATATCATATTGTGGTTGATGGTAAGCTTTTGATTATTGTACTTTATGTTGATGATATTATACTGACAGGTGATGAGCAGCTCATAAATACTTGAAAAGAGGATGTTACAAGAGAGTTTGAGATTAATTACATGGGGCTCTTGCACTATTTCCTTGTCTTGGAAATATGGAAAATAGATGGGTAGTTATTTGTATCTCTGGGAAAGTATACCAAAGAGATTATGAGGAAGTTCCACATGGAGGGCAAAAAACCCATGGAGACTCCTCTTGCAAGAAACTGGAGGAAAGAGGTTTCTAATTCAGGTGAGGTAGTGGACACTACTATTTACAGGCAACTTGTGGCTTCACTTATGTATTTGGTGAACACACAAACAAATATATGCTACGCATTTAACCAACTGATCCAAGCTATGGTTAAGCCTACCAAGCTCTTTTGGAAGGCGAGGAAGCATGTGTTGAGATATCTAAGGGGAACTACAGAGTATGGATTATGGTATAGACGGACAGAGGGAGTGAAGCTTCAAGGCTTCACCGACGCAAATTTGGCAGGTAGTCCAACAGACATGAAGATCACATCAAGGGGCATATTCAACGTAGGATCAACAATGGTTTTCAAGCTTTTGTGGTTATCACTTATTGAATAAATCTCTGGATTTTCCACAGTGTTATAAAACAATTGTCGACGTTTCGAATCCCAATGGGGATCCATATTTAGGACGAGATTTGAATTTATTGGTACAGCAGGAATCAAATATTAGTTGCACTCAATTCAGCCGAGGCAGAGTACATGGCAGCTATTTAGGCTGCATGCGAGGCCATTTGGATGAGGAAGATACTTGTTGGTTTGTTTGGTCATCAGATGGATCCGACAGTGATACATTGTGATAACCAGAGTTGCATAAAAATCTCGGTTAATCGGGTATTCCATGACAGCTCGAAGCATATTTACATTTGGTACCACCATCTCAGATATTGTGTTCATAGGCACATTATGTTGTTGTAGTGCATTCCCATGGAGGATCAAGATGAAAATATATTGACCAAGGCGCTTTCGAAGAGAAAATTCGAATACCATAGAGGCAAGATCGGGATAGCAGATAATCCCTTTCTTGTTGAGAGGGAGTGTTGAAATTCAACAATAAAATGCACCACATACTAGTGTGGGATTCCAGGTCACACATGAGTGAGGAATTCAGTGACACATTAGTGCTAATATGGGCGACCAATTTTTAAATAAATTGGAAAATAAATTGTAATCTTATCTCATAAAAACTTGTAATAGTTAACTAAGTGTGATAGAATTAGTTAGCTCAATAATTTTGAGTTGAGGGTCAAAGGATAGGCATGATAAGTGATTCTATTATTTACAGGATCCAATTGCAGTTGTAGCACTAGTGTGGTGTGAGTGAAATCTGTTAACTCAAATTAATTGAGTTAAAATCAGTTGAACTAGTTCTAACTAATTGATGAAATAGTGGAAGATCAAGTGAATTAAAATATATTTAATTCACAAGTAGTGATTTACCAAGTAACTGATGATTCACTATTAATAGCTGTATGCATGTCAATTCTAATGGAGACCCAGTTGAGACAAAGTTTAAAGGCAAGTAAACTATCATTTGTATTTTTAGCGAACTGCATAGGTGTAGTTATAAAACCACAGGAAGCCCATGATGAATTGTGCGATCAAGGAAGTTTGGAATTCCTATTTAATAGGAATTATTTTTTCTAGGTATTGTGTGATCAAGGCAGGCTGAAGGTCAGAAGGAAATTGACTATGTATTGGTCCAATTTTGCAGTGTGGGAAGGAAATTGACTATGTATTGGTCCAATTTTGCCTAGATCAGTGTGAGACAATTGGTAGAGTGTATGAGGTTGTGGTGAGCACACATGAATTGTATTGTTTCATGATTCCTTGATTGATTATACAATAAATATGGAGGGGTTTTGAGTAGTTTCTTTCCCCGGGAAAATCTTGTGTTGTGCGATTGATTTACTTCTTTCTCTTACTTGCATGTGATTGAGCGATTTTGATTTATACTCCGCAAATATTGTAGAAGGACTTAGTATATTGTTTTAGTACACTGCATGATCAGATTGAATCCATTGGTGTAATTTCTACATCGCCACCTTTAAGTTGATCATAAGTAATACAATAAAGAGAAGAGATTTTTCTTAGCCTTCGTAAAGAGGTTGAGTTCCCCTCTCAAGTACAACTATATCATAACCACCAAAATACGGGTCGTCATCATCATCCCTTCCTGCAACAATATTAAATGTCTCCTAGATTAAACTATTCATCCCATATTCATCTAATGTGTTATAAACATCATCATCTTCTTCCATAGGATCATTATCTTGATCCGGCTCAATATTCACTTCATGTTCTTGAACATGCACTTGTACTACAATGACCTCTTCCTCGTCAAGGAATTCCCTAGGAGCACCATACTATACAATTACAATCAATAAAATAATATTAATCAGTTTTCACAAATATTTAAACGACAGAAATGTTTACAAATATAATATAGGAAAACAAATACAAGAAAGAGCTAGACAAAGAAAACTTGGCTAGTTAACTAATCATTTGCATATGGCTCAACTTAAAACTTACACATTCATAATAATCAAAGTAAAAATACCCTTAATGGGAATGATTCCATTTAATATACTAACAAATCAATCTAACTGCATAGATTTAATGAGTTAAATAATATGAACATGTAATAGTGAAAAAAATAGAAACTAGTATAGACCCATCTAACTCTGGTTCTACGAAGCGTTGAGAGGGATCAAATCCCTTGAGGTGCAAACCCATTTTTGAGTAAAAAAGTGAGGAGAGGTTTGCACCTCAAGGGATTTGATCCCTCTCGAGGCTTCATAGAACCCGATTTAGATGGGTCTATACTAGTTTTATTTTATATGGAGGATGTAAGTGGCTCATTCCCATGGTTTTCTTTTAAACCATGTGTTATTCCAAGAAGGAAATTCATTTTGTCAAATGGATTATTAAAGGGAATTGGAAAATATTTTTATGGGTGGATATACCATGTGCTAAGGGGTATTGGTTTAAAAGGGATTTGAGGATGTAATTGCACATGGTTTTAATATAAAACAATGGGTTGTATTTGACCTTGTATTAAGTAGCATTAGGAGTATTTGCACATGGTTTTGTGATAGCATAGGTTTTTTTTTTTAATATTTTATTAGAAAAAAGGAGAGCCTATTTCTTATTTCTTATTTTTATTTATTTAATATTTTTTTTAATGGCTAAGATAACAAATTTATTTCTTTCAGTTAATGTTTTGTACATACACTTTCTGCCCCAAATATATGATTCTTGTTTTTTTTTTCTTTTTTCTTTTCATTTTTCTTTAAAAATTTTATGGCCGACCTAACAATTTTTTTTATTTTTATTTATAATTGATTATTTGGGACATACGGACACTTTCTACTCAGACTGTAGGTGCCCCTTTCAACACGATAAAAGTGTGAAATAAGACATCTAAAAAAATAACGACATTTATAATTTAGCTAAATGATAAATAAAGGGTCAAATTTGGCGAAAAATGAGTGGAAAGATAGAAAAAAGGGCAAATGTGGAAAACCGTTGATCATGCGATGATCTAATGGTCTATATTTGCTCGGAAATTAAGTTGTGAAGAGGCTAATTTCATTTTCAATTGATGAGAAATTTCCCACTAATGGTTTTGGAGGTATATGTGTGAGATTCTGAGGTTGCGCGCCATTTTAAATGCAATATTTGGAAACAACTTTCGAATCGGTGAGGAAGAGAGTGGCTTTCTCATTCGTCGAGTAAGTCATTTTTTCTGGTGTTGTTTTCTAGTTACTCTGTCATCGCAGTGCTCTGTTGCCCTTGTGTTTGTTCAAGATTTTTTTTTTGGATCAATGGCGTCTCCTTCTGTAAGTTTTGTCAATGCTAAAGATCTATATTGCATGGTGGAACATCTTTCAGATTTTGTATCCAGTGTTTTTGAAACTAGGTTATCAGTAGGATCTGTTAAATAGTTGAAGAAATTCATTGTAAGTAATCCATCAGTTATTCCTAAAAAAATGAGGTCTGCAATTTGTCAATTTTTTTTTGAGTCAATATTTCCTTTTCTAGACTTCATTGAATGGCCAGTAGAGAATTATTCGAGTTCTCAGAGGGTTATAATGGATTCTCAAGATTCTAAAGTACCATGTCAAGTAAATTTCCAAACTGTCAGAAAGGATTTATCAATTCCAGGTTCACATGATGATTTAGATGAGAAATTTTCCGAGCTGTCGAGTCTGAGTTCATTTGGAGAGTTTGGTCAAGACTAATTGCATGTGTTTCTATAAAAAATGGTCAAACCAAAAGTAGATATTGAAGGAATTTATTTTCCTTATCGAATTTCTATCTTTTAGCATCCCATTCAATTTTACTGTCTTTATTATGTCAGGTATTAGGTCTGGATGATGATAGTTTGGTTTCTACAGTCATGATAGTATGCCTTGTACAGGTGAGTCACTTAAGTAGTTCCAAAAGCCTTAATTTTGATGAGTTTTTGGCTGAGAAAATTCATTCTAAATTAGAAAACCTCCACTTGGAATATAATTTCAGATATCAAACAATGTTACTTAAGATGATTATGCATGAGATAAAATTTCAATGAAAGAGATAAAATCAAATATTTTCATTGGGAATCTTAGTTTCTTATTGGAAGCAATTGATTTTTCCTTCTTAAATTTTTTCAATGAAATTATGGCTACAATGTATCAACTGTTTTATGATTCAACTCTGCTTAGGATTTATGAGTAAATGAGGAGTAAGATGCAAATGACAAATGATCTTGTTGCAGATTGTTTTTTTTACAAAGATTTTACAATTATCAGGGTTTATGGATTCACAAAGGCACTTGTCATGTTGCCTTTATTCTGGTTCAAATATTGTTTTCTCTGGATTTTTTGAGGCAAAGGTTATTCATTGAGCAAGAGAATTTTGTCAAGCATATAAAGGGAACCAATATAAAATTCAAATACATAATTGAACCTTTTGTAGTTTCTGATTTTTCCGCTCTTCCAACCATAGAGGAAGTTGTTAAAGGAGTGAATTTCAGTGAAGCTCAGGAAGTCAGGTATGATCCTAGGGGAATTATTAATCAAAGAAAGAGTCTGAATAGATGTGCTTATTTTGAGAATGAATAAATGACAAATTTAATTCAATGGGATAATTCTAATACAATAAATGAAGACATATGTTTGGAACCACATGTGCAGATTGCTTCTTCTATACAAATGTAGTCTAATCCTCTAACTACATATGTTAAGACTCCCATGATAAAATATATTCAGTACAAAAGGTTGCATAAGGAAATATCAAATTCAGATGTTATAGTTGAAAAATATCTTAAGAAGTAGAAGTCTATTCCTAAAGGACTTGACATTGTGATGATTGATGATGAAGATCAACCAGGTTACCAAAAAAAGGGTACTATTGTAGAAGAAGAAAAAGGAGTTGCTTCTTCCCCAAAGAAGACTATTTCTTAGGCTGAATTTGAAGCCTAGAAAGTAGGTGAAGAGTTGCAAGTGCAAACATTCATATTTTCTCAAGGGTCACATTCTCAGTTTCAATCCTGTAAAGATGTTCTTAGAGATTATGCTGAAGAGAAAAAGATGTACATTCAATAAAGTATGAGAATGTCATATTAGGTTAGGAAGGTTGATATTAAGGATGTTTCATTCTTTTCTTTCAAGGAAGCTGTTAGTAATGCCCTGAAGATTGTTGTGGCAGATGAGAAGAAAATGTCTTAGGTAAATATCAAATTGGATAAAATTAATGTTCTAGATCGGATTCATTTCCATAATCAAGTCTCATATGTTCTATATTTAGATATGATAAGTTCATTTTTGAATAATAATAAATTGGAGAATAACGTTTCAAATTAGAAGAGCAAATTAAGAAAGAGAAAGTCATGTCAAAAGAATGGAAGAATAAAATCAAGAAATTAGAAGTAGATTTGATAGCAACAGAAGGAAGTCTAGTGAAAAGCAAGTATCAAAGAATTGTTGGAGGATAATGTAAATATTATTCAAGCTTTGAGGAAGAAATTGAACATTGCTGATACCAATCATCCCCAGACTCATGAGTTGTTGGATTTGTAGAAAGAAAGAGATGATTTAAAGCAGGAAACATTAAACTTGAAGGTTGAAGTTTTGCAATTGAAAACATCTAAAGAGAAAGTAGATCAATTTGAAGCCATATCTTCTTTGATTTCAAATTTAAAGAAGCTTTCATTGCAGGATGAGAATATTAAAAATTTGCAGTCCGATTTAGATAAAGTTAATCGTGAGATTGAAGAGAAAGGTAAAGCTTTGAAGCAAAGTATAAGTGAGAAATATTTTCTACAACAACAGTTGAAATTAACAAAGCAGAGTTTGATAGAAGAAAAATATTTCATCTTGGATCGTATCATTTCAGAAAGTAAAAATCCTAAAGACTATTTTGTAGAAGTGGAGGATGAAAGAGAATTGGCTTCTACTCTTTCAACCAATATTGTTAATTTTCAACAGATGTTGGGAGATAAACCATCAAAGGCTCAAAATTCTATCAATTATTTAAATTCAACAACAAAATCCCAATTGACTTTGCAGGGATAGATGACAGAGAAGAAAAGATATCCAAATAAATAAAGTATATCATCAAAAATCAGATGATGAAGGATATTTCATTGAAAACAAATTTCATGAAAGCAAGATTATCAGATTTTAAAATAATCTTCAGAGAGATGTTTATGGTGGGTTTTCCAAGGTTTTGGAATTCAGAGGGTTTGTTGTTTCCAGAAAGTGAATATCATATGATTTTGCTAGCTAAAATAAATGATATATCAGCCATAAATCAAATTAGTAAAAATATGAAGGGAGAGGAAATAATTAAAATCTTGAAAGAAGATATTTTCCTGCTTTATGAAGTTAGAAAGGTGATTTCTGGTTTACGACCAGTTACATATAATTTCTATTAAGAATTAGCTGCAATTAACCGAGAAATGTTGGTTGTATATTTTCCTTCATCATCTATCTGGAAAAAAATTTCCATATTTGCCGTTAAGTGGAATGTTTTAGATTCGTCTCTTGCAACAAGTTATCGAGGGTGAATTTTTTGGCACGTGAGGATAGAATAACTACCTATCATGGATTTCAGGCTTAATCATGGGTAATACATTGGTCAAATATTTAGAGGTAACCTTGCACGTGTCACGGGAAAATAAAACTAGGCACACATGTTGCACATGTTGTGGGAGAGGGAGGTTATCGTTACAGTTCTTTTCATTTATGATTGCAGATAAAATTGGCGGTTGAGAGTCTATATTTTTTGGCTGAGATATTTCTTTTGATTCATTATGTTTACGGAGTAAAGATTAAATTCACAATTAATTTGTCAAAAGGGAAAGAGTTGGCATGGATTTGAAAGCAGAGCTTAAGGGTAAGAGGAAAAATATTGAAGTAAAAGAGTTACATCCAGTGAAATATACAAAGTTATTTTAGCCTGAGAAATATATGGAAGAGATATAATCTGTTTTTGAAGCAGCATCCTACAATGATGAAGATTTTGATATGCCTGGAATCAAGTGGAGCGTCGAGTAGAAAAAGAAAAGGTATAGCAACGTAGAAGAAGATAATAAAATCATAAGGGATTTGATTGTAAATTCAGATAAGATTTTACCAAAAAATGAGGATAAAGAAGAAAGTGATTGGGAAAATAATTTTACTCAAGAGATTTTCAAGGAGCGAGGCCAAGAAGCAATAGATTCAAAGGATGTTAGTTTTATTCGGCACTAGAAGTCCTTCACAGATATCTGATCCCAGTAATTCCTGAAGAAATTCGTTGGATATGCTATTTCCAAGAACAAAGATCCAAGATTATAGTAAAAATTGTTTTTATTTATCTTTTTTCTATAATTTCTAAAAATGACTCGAGGAGTCTAAGCTTTTATATATACAGTATTTTATGATGTAATAGGGGTTGAATTTTTGAGTAATTTTGGAGAAAAAATTGTTTTGATTTTGCAAATTTGAGTTATTAATGAAAAATTAGTGGAGAAGTACAGACTCATTCTATACCAGAGTTTCTGAGAGTATGGTGTGTTGAATAATGTATCAATCTCTTATGTGCATGTGATTCTTCTTTGTTTTTTTCATCTATGAGTTATCTTCATGTTTGATTGAAAAATACATATGCATAATCCATCCTTGCTAGATGCTCTGTAATATATCAATTAAACATTTCACAAATCTTCATCTAAAGTCATATTAAAGAATTCATTCATGGTTAAATGCTCTTTATATGGTGGAATTTTTCTTTTTTATTCCTCTATTCTCTTGTTTTTTAATTCTATGTTTGCATTTGAATATTCATTTTTAATGTCCTAAGGAAATTGTCCCTTTGTAACCAATTCAGGAGAAAAAGGCTGAAGGAAAAGATGGAAAAAGTTCAAAATGAGGGAAAAGGAACAAATGTGAAACTGATCAACATTGGAATGAGGACTTTTGGAGACTCCTAACACTAGAAAAGGGTACAATTGAAAAATCAATGTTATTATAAAATAACCTAATTTCAAATCCTACTACTAGAAAGAAGTCTAATTGACAAACTCAACGCTAGAATAAAGAGAAATTAGGAAGCCTAGCACTACAAAAGGGAACATTTGGAATGCCTAGCACTGGAAAAGGAAATAAGGAGGAATATTTGCACTATAAAACAAGGTATATGAGAAACAATATAACACTAGAAAGTTAAAAAGGTGAAAAATCTAGTGTTATGAAAAGGACAATTTAAAAAGCTAGTGCTAGGAATGAAGGAAATTGGAAAAACTAGTGGTACGAGGGAGGAGAAATGAAATCCTTGCAGTAGAAACTTGAACAAATGAGAAAAATAGCGCACCAATGAGGAAAGGAGGTTAGTTTTGGAGAGAGAGAGAGAGATCGTCGATGAATGCCAAAACTATCTAGCACAAATATTAATTCCAAACTACCTTAAACACTAATTCCAAACTACCTAGCATAAATATTAATTCCAAACTACCTTAAATACTAATTCTAAACTACCTAGCATAAATATTCATGAACAAACGTAAATATTAATTGCAAATTAACTACCTAGAAGTGATCATGATATTTTTTCTCAATGCATAAGCCACAAAATGTATATTTTGGAAGATTGTCACTTGTGCAATTGACTATATATTTGAACTAAGTAAATACAAGTCTCTTATGGCATGTATAAGAAATATAAAGAACAAGTCTCTTATGGTCTAATGGATGATAATGAATAAGTACTTACTAATGGATGATATTCATCTCCACCTTCAACATGTCCATAAGTTCTACAATGCTTTTTAGCTATTGTTATTAAAAGTCTCCTTACTTTCAATCCCTTGCACTTTTTACAAGGGAAATAACATTTTCTATCGTTTGAAGCCCCTGATTTCAATCCCATGTGTCCTTGGCCTAGTCCTTGAGGAATGTTATTTGACATTTTTCCTCACCAAATAGCTTTTAGTGATGATTATCAATCAAAATTAACCTCAAAATAGGCCTATAACATTTCAAAAGCATGGGATGTATAACAATAATGTGGAACTTTTAAATTGGTATTTGGCCCTACATATATATAAATCAATTTCCCGTCGAATATTTGACGCTAGTCTGTCGGATAAATGTTGCACAATGGTAAAATGTCATTAATGCCAAAATTTGGCCAGTAAAATGCCATTAATGCTGAAATTTGGCCGTTTTCTGGTAACAAGAAAATGATCGTCGAATAGGCGACTCTATGTAATTAACATCGCATAGTCAACGATCGTCGGGCTTAAAAAAACAAAAAACAAAAAATGCATAAAATGTCCGACGTTGGTTCCAATTTTATCCATTTGTCGGATTCCGCCGTCGGATTTTAAGCTGAAATGTGGTAGTAGGTAATTACCATGGGTATCTCAATACCATAAATCCAATACCACATGCTTATCACATTATTCCCTAACTACTTGTGGTTTCTTACATAATTTAGGTTAACCATTTTATTTATTAGCTATGGCCCATTTATTTATCATCCTCACATTATTACATTATATTATTCCCTTGGGTACCTTCCTTTGTACCCTATATTATCCCCCCTAGGTATACTACAATTTCATTGCCATAAATTATGTCAAAATTATTACATTTATCTATAAATTGATTGGCATGATCTAAAGTAGAAATTTCACTCTCACAATCATATTGCAATTAAGATAAGGATCTAAGTTGCCACTGGGGTATGCCTTTGGTAGGCTTGTGTGAGTTAAAAGAACGACAAAATGTAGTAATACATACAAGAGCCATTGTTAAAATTTTAAAACAAGACTCCAAACATATAATCAATCTATGACAACCCTCCTTCTAGTGCCAAAAATGTTAATGGGAAAAAATGACCTCATCAACATCAAGGGAGAACACCTAGTGAGGGCCCCAAATCAAACCCTTTTCCATTGATAATGGTGGTTCCGACTGGTTTTAATGAGTTTCCAATTACCTATTTCTAAGACTTGCCTAAGTTTAATCTAGCCTAATCTTACTTATCCCAACCTATGTATCACTAATTATTAATCCTATGTGATACTGTGTGTTAGTCCTTTACTAGTACTAATGTTATGTTGGGTACCAATTTATATTGATATTAATCCTATATTATGTTAGTATATCCTAAATAAGCTTATGTTAATATTACCTAATATTATTTGGTCCTAATATAACCTATAAAACGATAGTAACTAACTATACTATACATATTTCTAAATAAATGCTAAATCTAACACACACTATAAATATTATGTATGCTATAATGTTATTTCTATTACTATTGCTTATATTAATGCAATGGGAAAAGGTAATATTACTACACTACTATGTAATATAATAATACTATATATATTGACATATATCTAGAATATTATTACTCTAATATATACCTATATCTAATACATAACATGATTTTGAATTAATCTAGTGTCTCTTGTTATTACTATATTAACACCCACACACACCCATATATATAATTTAGACTAATGTTACACTACTAAGTTGTATTTTAATATAGATAATACTACTACATTTTAGGTCTATAAAAACATTAGGTTATTAATTCTAATACTAAAGTGTAATTAAAATTAACTCTATAGTTAAATGTAACAAAAGAGATAATTAAAAATCGTTGAAAATGCCAAATTTTTCAAATTAATATACAAAATTTTACAATTATTTTTTCTTTATTTAATTATTTGAATAAAAGATTAATTACAAGCCTAAAATTTGATCGATATGAGGGCTCAATCAGATTGCCAAGGTCTTTTCCTCTGTGTAAGAGGAATTTTGTGCAAAATGAAAATAAAAATGTAGATGTATTATTATTTGAGGAAACTAGATGATATTTAATCTAATCTATATTCATCAGGACTGAGTATAAATCCTTGTCCCAGTCACCAATAAGATGAAAAGGAGGAGGTAAAATTAGACCTAAATTTAGAATGAGATAAAGGTAATAGACCAGAGAAATAGTTCCAAGATCTATCACTCGTTCAATCAAATGTGCACAAATCAGTATGTGATAAATAATTATCCCACACTAATTTGCATACATCTCTAAATCCAAATGAATCTATTACATTAAACAAGAAGATTATGCCACAATACTGAAATAGTTTGAATAATATGACACAAATATTGCAGGACATCCATTTCATTGAATTGATAGATAGCTAGCAAATCAATATAATGAAAGTTTTTTTAATTGCAATCCTTCAGTCTCCAAATTCATTCTACTCAATCATGCAAATTAGCTTAATAGAATTATAAATAAGCACAAATAGTTTTAGAATCAACATGAGTGTGGAAAAATAATTATACTCATAAAGCGGAATTTCCAATGAAACTGAAATAATTACTTAATTTATGACTATATTGAAACAATAGTGCTTGAAACTGGTTACATAAACAAAATATGCTTCATTTAAAACTCTTAAAAGAAATTTTGAACCCTGAAACTATTACCGAATTACAAAAGTGTTTTTCTTCTTCTGCATCAAGATTAGATTTCCTAACAAACTATAGAACAAACCCTATACTCATTAGAATAGTGCAATAAATTTAATTCTCCTCTACAACTATTTTTGTTATAACAAATCTCCTTTCTTAAGGAGTGATTGTAATGTGTTACCCTACCTCAAGGGTTTTGATTAATAAAGAGAAGAATTGCTATCTCATTTATGTTTTGAGCATAGTTTGCAATTTTTATATATTTTTCAGGTCAGATCCACTACAAGTGGTATCAGAGCAATTTCTTGGGTAGAGTGGTGAGACTTTTTTTTTCCTTTTTGGAGGAATTTTTTCGGCAGTGATTTTATAGTTAAGATCTAAAAAATTTGGTGGTATTTAAAAAAATAACAAATCTGAATTCCTTGTGAAAAATATCCAATTTCAGAAGAAAAAAATCGACCGAATCAGAGTACGAATGAGGGAGATATCACTGATTTAAAATCATTTATTTTGGAAAAATATTTTTGACAACAATTTGTGGAAAACAACGCTCTAGTAATTTTTAAAATTTTTTGTGTATACTTTAAGAAAACTATTGCAGATTTGTGATCCTCTTGGAAAATCACCCCATTAAAAAAAAAAATCGATTGAATCAAAGTCTGGATGAGGGAGATATTGTGGATTTTAAATAAACTCTATTTTTAGAATTTTTTGTGACGGGATTGTTGCAACATGGATCTAAGTTTCTTGAGTGCCCAAATCGTGATTTTAATCACATGGGAATATGCAAAATATCTATTCCATTTATGAAAAGAGGCTATAATAATGATTCTTCTCCATATTGACAGAGTTGTGGCCATTTTAAATTTTCCGCACAAAGTAAGTAATTTTTTTTCAAAACCCTCATTTTCTTTTGAGGTCTATAGCAAGATTATTTTTATAGGAAAATATGATGGCCCTACTATTGAAGAATTTATACAATATTGCAAGTCTCAATACCCACTACTTTGGATCGTCTACATAGGGGATCATTTGGAAGATGAGGCACCTATATGGTGGAAGTCTCTTGACAATGATTTTCTGAAGATACTTCCTCCTAAATAAATTGGAAAACTTTATTTGGACAATGGTATCATACTAGAAAGAAGGAAAATAAGATACATAAAGGGTTATTTTCTGCTAATATCCCCATACTACAGGTTCATGTAAGTATTCAAAAAGATAATATCATTGTTTCTATTCACCATGGTTGCAAGCATAATCTAATTAATCTCAAGTTGGCCAAATGCTTGCAAGTTCCATCACAACATATTGCAAGCACGGAGGTTGATGGGGTGCCTATTCAAATATTTAAGAACTTGAAGGTGACCATGGATAAACATGTATTACATGATGAATTTTATGCTTTAGACATAGATGAGGCAGATGTTTTTTTGGGTTATCCTTGGATGGACTCGGTGAGCACCATCAATATTAATGTATAAAAGAAATTATAGAAGCTATTGTATAAAAAGAAGAAAATTACCCTCCACGATATTTCCATTAGAAAGTAGATAGAAATTGTGGATGAAAAATAAAAGATCTCTAATGACACTGACACATCAGATGATGGATCTTTAATGGTAGACAACTAAACACATACATCAAACCAGGTACCAGAAAAAGAACTAGAATCCACTCAAGCACCAATCATGGAGGAATTAAAGAAATATATGCCATCAGCTAAAGCTTCAACATATCACCACCTACATAACCAAGTAAGGAAAAAACCAACAAGGTGGAAACGAAGTAGGAATAAGGACAATAACCCTAGATGACACATAGAGAGGTGTGATGATCCACCCACAACACATCAACATAGAGGAACCACCAGAACCATCTTCCATCTCAAGCGAGCGAGGCACCAGCTAGATTAAGTACTCACCATTCTCTAGGATGGCTAGATGCATGTGCATGGTACCAATGGAATACTCTTTTGATTAAATCTTAATATATGTGTTATTCTCATATTTTTGGTATGAAACATGCTTAAGGGGGGTGGAATGTAGTATACCTAAGGGGGATAATATGGGGTACAGAGGGAGGTACCTAAGGGAATAATGTAATGTAAAAATGTGAGGATGATAAATAAATGGGCCATAACTAATAAATAAATTGGTAAAACCAAATTATGCAAGGGACCACGAGTAGTTAGGGAATAATGTGATAATCCCATGGTATTGGATTTATGGTATTGAGTGACCCATGGTAATTACCCATGGTATTGTATGTATGAAGCATATATAGAGGCTAGAGACTCTCCATTGAGACATGTCAAGGATTGGTTTTGTATTGAAAATCATTATCTTGTGGAGTGATTGTAAGGTGTTACCCTACCTCAAGGGTTTTGATTAATAAAGAGAAGCATTCATGTTTTGAGAATATTTTGCAATTTTTATATATTTGTAGGTCATATCCACTACATAAATTTTCTGGTTATTTACTGTCACGCTTCAAGAAAGGATTCGGGAGTGGTACAAGATGCTACTAGCTAAGTCCATTCACTCTTGGAACCACTTCATGTAGACATTCTTTTGGGCTCATCATAATTACAATTATGAGAATTTGTGCTTGGAATTTAATAGCTTTACCATCCATGAAAATGTAATTGTTAGAAAATTTTCTTATAGATTTATGTTATTATGCTACAGATTTAATCATAATGACTTACCCCATCGCAAGTTTTGATTGAAAAAATTACCTCCATTGTTCAAGAACATAATGAAATAACTCATAATGAACATCAAAAGGAAACTACATCAGTAAATCTTGATCCTACAATTACTCCTATTGAACACTCAATTGAAAATAATAATCTTCCTCAACCATCAATATTAGGAGAAAGTCTCACACTCTCAAAGTGTGAATTTAAATCTTAAATCTGAAAGTGTTTCTACTGTATCTCCTTATGTTTGTGAGAATGAATCAAGTTCAATAAAATTAAATCATATAGAACATCAAAATTTAATAGGTAATAAATATGATAATTCTTCTTTTGAAAATAAACTATGCTATATTTTAACGACAAATAACACATTAATAAACTAAAAATCATTTAATGATTTAGCAAGAAAAATTTAAAATGATATAACAGACGCCTTTTAGCATCTTTCTTCTTTCTCCCTTCAATGTAATTATCAATATCTCATAGGGGGAAAATATAATTCTTTTAAACTTTTGGAGGCAACTATATTTAATTTTTTCAATTCTATATAGTCTCCAAGAGTCAGTCTTAATCATCTTCTTAAAGGTGATATATCTATTTTTTAAGTTGTACATATTATGATAAAATTTATTTAGAATTTGAGAATTATTACAGAAGAAAATTTTCTCATTATAAATTGATTTTTTCTTTATTTTTAGGAATTTATATGTATGTTTGCTCTAGGATTTTTGTACATAGTTCGGTATCTGTTTTAATATTATTAATGTATGGTGTATATGTATGTGTAGGAAATAATGTGCTTGCTTGGTTGCATTGGAAATATAACTATATGTAGTTATATTTTTTCTTAGAGATTTAGAGTAGAAATAGATTTAGCTTAGTTTAGTTTTATTTTATTTTTATCTAAAATAAAGAATTTATGGTGTTTTTATGAATATGAATGATTCTTTACAATTAAGTCAATTAGAATTTTACTTACAATGAATTTATCATTCATGAAACTTTATATTTGATCATTATCATTGACTTACAAGAGTAACCCCATATTCTAAATGTTAACTCAACTATAATGTTCATTTCTATTGTTTGTAAACATAATTACATCATGATTTGTATTTAAAATTTAATAAAGGATTAATTAATAAAATTACTTACAGGACAAAAATATTTGAATCTTAGAACTCAATATCATCACTTACATTCTATTGATATGTCAATATTTTTTATTTTTTCTTGTGAAGAATCCTTGTAGAGTATTCCTTAGTGTTTAGATTAATTTAATGATCTTTAACATGTGCAAATTTTGAGGAAAATGCAATTTGTTTTGCCTATTTTTATATACCCTTCAAAAGAGGATGTCAATATCTATAAGGTAAACTTACATTCATATTCTTCAAGGTATGTGTACATGTTGATATTCATCTCCCCTTAGTTTTCGATTTTGTTCTATTTTACTTATATTTTGCTTCTTATTTTTATCTTCTTCCTTTTGTAGGTCTTCATTAGTTTTATTTGAGGATTTGATTTTGCTAGCAAAAGTTGTTGTAAAGAAAAATCATCATAATGCATTAAGGGAGTTTCATTTTTTCGTTCCAAATTTTTCTTATTATTTATTCATACTCTTTTGAAAGTGATTGTTAGTCTCATTCCTAAAGATGATCTTTAAAGAATTGCAGGTTTAGTTTTCAAGCAAGATTTGTGAAATAAGGAAAATTCCTACTAAAGCACATAAATGCAAATTTTAAATCATAACTATTAACTATTCTTTATAACAAAAGCCTTAATAATAAATTTCTTTACAAGATAAATATCTTATAACAATAACATATTATTTCATACACCTTTTATATTAAGCCCTTTATTTTGTATTGTAAATTTCTTTCATGGCTCATTCTCTTGGTTGTTTTCTTTGTGATTTGATACCATTTTATTTGATTTTAGATCTTTTATTTAATTTGATTTGATCTTGTTTTCATTTCGTTTTCAAATAAAACTAAATGGGGGAATACTTTTAATGTTTCTAGGTTCTACTTAGCATCATCATTGGGAAATCAGTTAATTCTCTACTATCCATAAATATAATATTACCTTTAAGAAATATTTCTATAAAGATGATGCCATTATGCTAACTTTCAACTTTCTTAATTAGTCAAGTCCCCGATTTTATAAAACTTTTGTTGGTTATGACAATTTGTGCTTAAATACTTTTGTCATGATCCAATAAATTATTTTTAACCCCAATTCTAAGAAAGAAAAATTTATCTATCAAAAGTTGTTTTAAGGTAATTATCTCTTGAAAAGTAAGGCTATCCAAGCAAAGATTAGTTACCTAAATTTTTTTACGTCATCCCTTCCTCTTAAGGAGTTGATATACCTCCCCGTCTATTAAGGAATCTCTTGGAGATTAACAATAACCATAGTTGAACCTAAAAAAACAAAATAGTTAACTAAAGGATAGGAGGTCTCAACACGAGCCGACCTACCATGATCATAGGTCCTAACATAGTGACAATACCATTATTTGTCACCAAGCCAATGTAATGGCTTTCATCCACAAGGTTGAAGGACAAAAGGTCTCATCACGTACCAAATTGTTCCCTTTGTTAGTTCTCGTGAATGGCGTCGTCATCATTTGGTTACCAAGCTAGGACAATGATCTTCAGTTGACATTTAAATATGTTTTGGAAATGATATTTGACTATGTATTTATTCTTAATAGATAGGACACTGGCATCAAAAAGGGATAAAAGGCATTCTTATCGAGGCTATAGATGCCTGCTAGCAGTGGTGGCCATGCCTATGGTATAGAATTTAATTCAATACTATGATTTATTTGATTACTTTGTTTTCTCAAAATTTCTTTTCGATGATGTTTATTGTTGCACATACAAAGTTTTCTAGAACATATGACTCATGGGGTAATTTCTTAACAAGTTCATGAACGATGATGGATATGATTTATGTCTATTAACTCTAATGTTGGCGGTAAAGTTGTTAATATATTTTGAGATTTTGCATTTTGTACCATCTTATCATCATTCCTTCATTTTTACAAATTCTGTATATTTAACGAGAGATAATTGTTTCGCCCAGCGTTACCAATTATTGTGTAAAAACAACAACCCCCATTTTTACATTATTATATTCATAATATAATGTGAACCCTTCATTTTGAATTTTAAAAAACTCTCTCCTTTATTAGCATGTTAGCAACTGATGATTCCTCCGATTGGCTTTTGATCATGCTTTGGCATATTCTTCATTATGGTTGTTATGATTTTTTTATCTGCGTGTTGGATTTTCAAGTGTCCCTTTTCTACCTTTCGCATTCATAATGTTCACAAGAAAGTAATGTGGCACCTTTCGGTTGCCACATCCACATCACCACACATTTTTCTACCTTTCGCATTCATAATGTTTACAAGAAAGTAATGTGGCACCTTTCGGTTGCCACATCCACATCACCACACATATTTTGCGATTCGTTTCCTACACTTTACTTGATATCTACATCGATAGGGATGAGTCATTAATAAAAAGTTGTAAATATTGTAAGTAACATTATTAAATACAAAGTATTTTGCATAGTACATTAATTTATTTTATTGTAAATAGATATAATATATTGTAAACATAAATCAAATATTATAACATTTGAATATATGTTATTGTTATATATATATATATAACAAAAAAAACAACAATAATTTTTTTTATTCTCATAAATTTTTTTATTGTATATATCATAAAAAATATGTCAAGTTTCTAGCGGATTATATCACAAACCAAAACTAAGACCCAAGAATCCCTAACATCCAAGCCATGGACTGATCTCAATACCAACTTCATCACATCCTTTTGTTTGTCTCGATATACCCATGATCCAGTTGACAAATATAAACAATCAATGCTTTGTTTGTAGCATCAATTTGATATAAAAAACATTTATATATTTACACCAAAGGTGTCTCTTTTGGAACTAGTAAAGCTAGGCATTGTCTACCTTTTTCATTTCCATTTGACATTTTTTTGTATGTTGTTTTGACATGGCTCAACTTTAACTTAAGAAAAAAAAAATGCAACCTAACAAACTCTGTAATACACTACAGTGATTGATAAACATTAAGACTAAGCATATGCTGAGCATATTCTCTTGAGAGTCAATCTAGGCACTCAATTAAAAAATAAAATAAAAAAATCAACATATCCTCATCCACCATAAGTTGAAATAAAAAGCTTTCCAAAATTAAATTAAATTAATATATTTTTTAAAAATACACATTTTATTACATGATGAGAAATTTAACAAAATTTTCATTAATTTTAAAAATTAAAAATTAAATTATTTAAATAAACTTGTATATTTTGGAATGATTTTAGTAATTTTAATTTACTTATCAATAATTATTCAGTGGATGGTATGGATTTAACTTCCATGTGATATTTTAGAATTTTCATAGTAGTATACAAAAATCAATTATTGAGATTTATCTCCAAAATAATTTTTCTTTTTTATCCTTTTAATTAAATTAATTAATTAAAAAAAAATATTATATGAACCAATGTCATATGAAATGAATTATGGTTTTTTGGGTATGTAGTATTGATAAGACATAGTAATAGCCCATGATATTATAAGAAAGCCCATTTTCAAATTAAAAATTTGCACGATAAAGTAGGGATAAATATTTAACAGAAATTTCATTAATTTTAAAAATTAAAAATTTAATTATTTAAATAAACTTGTATATTTTGGAATGATTTTACTAATTTTAATTTAATTATCAATAATTATTAGGTGGATGGTAAGGATTTAACTTCCAGGGGATATTTTATAATTTTCATAATAGTATACAAAAATCAATAATTGAGATTTATCTCCAAAATAATTTGTCTTTTTTATCCTTTTAATTAAATTAATTAATTAAAAAAAATGTTATATGAACCAATGTCATATGAAATGAGTTATGGTTTCTTGGGCATGTAGTATTAATAAGACATAGGAATAGCCCATGATATTATAAGAAAGCCTATTTTCAAATTAAGAATTTGCACGATAAAGTAGAGATAAATATATTTAATTAATTTTTAATATCTAAATTAAAATTAAGTTTGTTATTAAATTATTTTTAATGTTTTTGAAAAATAATAATGATAATTCAATTCTAAGATTATGACTAAATTAGATATTAAATTGATATAAGTGAAGTTTTCATTTAAAATTTATGAAGGTATATATATTTTAATCCTCTTTGAATTTGAACCTGTAACATTTTAACAAAGAAACACACACACACACACACATATATATAAATAATTTGTTAATATGAAATTGAGATTTATAATTTTTCTATTCTACATATAAAACAAATATATGTAAAATAAACATTTCAATAATGTGTAAATTTTCCAAATTATAAATGCATATCCTATACTTAGTAGGTACTCCTTCAAATTAAAAATAACTCCCACACAAAATTTCTTAAACTAATTGTGATAAAGTCTCACCTTAAATCGTGTTCAACCTGAGATGTTATTGGGTATTTTTTTGTTTAGGAATGGTCATCCTTGACATAAAGACTCCTTAACTATGGTTAAGTAACATGAACACTCATTATCATAGGACCCACACTAGTTGTGCAAAGGAGGTAGTAATTATTTCTGAAAAGATGAGAAGGAAAAAAAGAAATTTTTAACGTCCACTAGGCTAAAGATATCTCATGGGACCTCTTTTAGAGTGCAAAAATTGAAGAAAAGTATGCACCTCAAGAGATTTAATCCTCTTCAAAATGGATCTATATTGGTTCTATATATGCATATAGCATGTGTAACATTTCCTTTTAAAAAAAGTATTTTTGAATGCATAAATGGATACAGTATTTTTGAATGCATAAATGGATACAGTATTTTTGAATGCATAAATGGATACAATGCCTTGAAAGTTTACTTGGATACTTGGATTTTGTAAACTACACCACATAAATTTACAATTTCAACAAATCTTTGTTAGACAAAATTTAAATTTAAATTTAAAACTAGAATTAATGGCTCCAAATACATTGAAAATTTTTAAAAGGAGATAGCTAAAATTCTAAAAAAACCCCCTTTCTTTATGTTGATTAATATCCTGGAATCTGAAGGTCACTCGGTGAAAAAATGATATTTATTTAATCTCACTATCAACATACTGACCTTGCATTTCCTCTATACAATTACATTTTACATTGTTTGTGTGCCAGTTCCCATGAAAACTTAAGGTAATTTTTTTCATCATTAACTTACATGTTATAGCTTGGATATAATATGTATATAAGATTTTTACATAATAGTATGATTGAAAAAAAATGATTGAGCCAGGTGGTTCGAGCAACATCAACATCAGTGAAACAGAGATCAAACTATTGCAAGTCTGAAAACAGTTCATCCCTTCCATCTTTCACAATTTAGGTTGTTATCTTTCCTTTACTGCAACATTTTTATAATAACATAACATGTTTAATTACTTTAGTGTATCTTTACACCTTTAAAAGCAATTCCTAAAATAAAAAATATCTCAAATCCCAAACCAAAACTAAGACCTAAACAGATTTAAATTATAAATGTATAATGCCTGAGCTCAAATCTCAATGCAAACACCACAGACCATAAATGTAATGAGTATTGGGTCTATTCTATAGTATGTTAGGAAATCCGATCTTGAGGCAACAGAAGCAAAACACTATTGTAATTCTGTAATATTTTCAGGGTTCAATTTTTCTTTTAAGTGTTTGAAATGAAGCATACTAAAGTTTCAATCTGGTCATAAATGAAGTAATTCTTTCAGTTTCATTGTGAATTATGTTTTTATAATATAATTAATTTTCAATGTTCTTTTTTATTTTAAAACTATTTGTTTATGATTATTTAAAAATTGGTTTATTCTTATGGATTTTAAAACTATTTTTTATTATTTAAATTCTAAAGTGTTTTTATTTGAAAACAATTTTCTTAAATTGCTACTTGTACTTTTACTTTTATGAAATATTGATTTTAATGTTAGGTGATTAAAATAATGTATACCTTAGAGTTAAATATTGTTATTGTTAATCCGTTATAAAAAAACCATTTTAGAAATAATCTACTTACGGTTATATTATCACAGCTACAATCAAAAAATATTTTAAGTAGGGACTCACCAATTAAGCTAACCCTTGGGGTTTAATTATCTATTTTGTTACATTTAATTATAAAGTTAATTTTAATTGCACTTTAGTATTAGAATTAATAACCTAATATGTTTTATAGACTTAAAATATAGTAGTATTACTTATATTAAAATATAACTTAGTATTGTAACATTAATCTAACTTAGTATTATATATATATATATATATAGACATGTATTCCTACAGTAATAACTGGAGACACTAGATTAATTCAAAATGATGCTATGTGTTAGATATAAGTATATAATAGAGTAATATTATTCTCCTATGAGTAACATTTAACTTTAGGGTATATATGTGTGTAGTATTATTATATTATATAGTAGTTTAGTAATTTTATCATTTTGCATTGTATTAATATTAACAATAGAAATAAAATTATAACATACATATTTATAGTGTATGTGTTAGATTTAGCATTTAGTTAGAAAAATATATAGTATAGTTAGTTAATATTATATTATAGGTTATATTAGGAACAAATAATATTAAGTAATATTAACATAAGCTTATTTAGGATATACTAACATAATATATGATTAATATTAATATAAAGTGATAGATAACATAACATTAGTACTAGTATAGCATTAACACATAATATAACATATGATTAATAATTAGTTTCACATAAGTTAGGATAAGTAGGATTAAGGTAGATTAACCTTAGGCTAGTCTTAGAAATGGGTAACTGGAAACCCATTAGAACCAATGAGAATCACCATTATCAATGGAAAAGGGTCTAATTTGGGGCTTTGACCGGGTGGTCTCCCTTGATGTTGATGAGGTCATTTTTTCCCATCAATAGTACCTTAAGGACCATTTTCATTATTGGTGGTTCTTTCACATATGTTAATGATTTTCATCATTCACTAGTAATCGGGCGATTTCTGTGCAAGATTGTGCAAGATTACCCATAAAATTTCTGCAAGATTACCCATAAAATTTACCCAAGAGGGCATTTGATTGTGCAAGAGGGCATTTTATTGTGCAAGATTACCCATAAAATTTCTGTTTTCAATGAATTTTGGCCAAATTTTAAAGAAATTAAACCAAAAAATTCTACAAGAAAAACTTTCAAAAAATCACACTAAAAACTACCTAATTCAATCAATTAATTAAACTTTTTCAATTACATAGGAATAGAATTCAATTAATTATTCATTAACTTATCATATTCGAAACAGGTTTAAAAGCTCAAAAATGCAACCTTCAATTAATTATTCATTAACTTGTCATATTCGAAACAGGTTTAAAAGCTTAAAAATGCAACCTCAATTTGTCTACAGAAATCAGATTTTATAAACAAAGAGGTTAAATATCATCAAACTTGAGATTTTTTTGAAGCATTAGCTTAGATTTATATGATTTTTGAGGTTTAAAAGCTTAAAAATGCAACCTCAATTTGTCTACAGAAATCAGATTTTATAAACAAAGAGGTTGGATTTATCATGTTTTTAGACGGATTAAATCTTTGGAAATCCAAACCTCTTTTTTATTTCTGAATTCTAAAAAAAATTGTCACATTAAAAATTTTTAATTATTTATTTATACAATTATTTTAAAATGTTTTATAAACCTACATTATTTAAATGTTGTATATATTTATTTAAATTTTTTTATTTTTAAAATTTTTTATTTAATTTATCTAAACAAAATTTCAATTTTAATAACAGTTACATATTATACTCTCTAGACATAATAAATTTTACATATCAAATTTTACATATCATACTCTTTAGACATAATAAACTTGAATGATCAACATAATTTACAAATCTGATAGAAATAAACTTGACTGATCAACATAATTTACAAATCTGATAGAATTTCTTTCACGGCCACTCTGAGATTACAAATGAATAAATGTACAGTAGGCGTTCTGAATATTTTTTCTTTCCATTCAAATTTCATATATGAATACAAATATTAATTTTCTAGCCCTAATGACACGTTCTGACATTATTGTAACATTTTTGAAAGTTGTCAAGAATAATTTTTCCAAATTTCATATATAAAGCATTTCTTGTTCCAAATAATTTCAAATTTCATATTTCAAAGAGCATTAAATATAAGTTTATTAATATCTTTAATAATATTAATATTAATTAATTAACTAAAATATTAATTTATTATTTATTAGTTTATAAATTCAGTACTTAATATATTATTAATAATTAAATGTTTAATTTAAAAGCACCCTTACCCTATCTTACTTGCAGTGCCATTCGTGAAAAACTACACAAAGTGATGGAGATACAAAATGGCTTTCAAATACCCTCAAATGATTGCTCACTAAACATAAATTTCGTGATAATACTAAAGAAATTCGTCTTTTTTTAATCTGTTGAAAAAAAAACAGTGTATTATTTCTCTTAAATGCCCTAGACTCCTTAACGTGTGTATTTACACTCTGTCTTAATTTCGTTCTCGTTAAAAGAGAGACAAGTACAATCCAAGGAATTTATAGCCATTCACCCATTTGAGTTTATCTTGTAACAAAATGGTAAAGCCTAACTGTATGTCTCTAGGCTCCATTTTATCACTTTTCACAAAATCAATATTTCTAAGGCAATAAAGAATTTATAAAAAAAAAAAATCGATAATAATCATCTGCAATGAAATATTATCAATTTATTTAGAATTAACTAATGTGGTTCATTTAGACTAAATTATATGAACTTCTTCCTATTACCCTTTCTATTAATTCGACCATCATATTCTAAATAAAACAAATATTTCTCCAACTTTTCCTTAGCAAGTTTAATTTCTTGATTAATTCCTCAATTTTTTCATTAGTTTCTACATCAATTAATTATGGTTTAGGGTTCTGTTTTGGTTTCGAAATATTCTCAAATGATTTGACATAGGCAATACCTGTAATTGTGAGCTCCAATTAGGCAATTACACAATGGATAAACATAAGAATAAAATAATAAAATGTTAAGACTATTTTTATATCATTTGATAGATTTGTGTTAGATTAGGTTTTCTCAATGCTCAAATGGTGAGTCCTATGTCAAATGGTGAGTTTTATTTTGACATAAGGACTTGCAACTTAACTGATATTGGCCTCCTCAATTTCTATATAAAGAAATTATTTTATATATTTTTATGTAACATTGTGAATAATAAAATATTTTTACATGGAGTTGACAATTTTTCCTCTACTAAATTCTTTTTGAGTTTCTTACTTTCTAAGATTTGAACACAACTCTGTTCTAGTGAAATTTGGCACTGTTTTTTATTGTTTAAATCCGAGAGAGGATGATCCTTGATGATTCATATGATTGGTTTATGTCCAGGTCGAAGACCATTCTTCGTGTGTGATTATGGATAAGGTGTCACGTTTCGGCTACTTTCAGCGAGAGTTTAAGAAGGAGATATCTAATGTGATTGATCCAGGTGGATATTGGTGGCCACCCACATATTCCACTTGGGGCCCCACCATTGTCTCTTTCAGTTTTTTCACAACTTACTATTTTTAGCAGTTTTTCAGGTCCTGAACTTCCGGAGCCATTTTGAGGCCCCAAAATGGAGATAGTATGCCGAAGTTACGTCCCCGTGAAGTTGAAACACCAATTTACCCAAAACGGTCCATAGTTTTGGCGCTTCATTTCCTAGGGTTAGGTTTTTGGACGTTTAGAGTTCTCCATTGTTTCTCCATAATAAATAGGCCCTCAAGCTTCATTGCACCAATTTACCCAAACAGAGCCCATAGTTTTGGCGCTTCATCTCCTAGGGTTAGGTTTTTGGGCGTTTAGAGTTCTCCATTGTTTCTCCATAATAAATAGGCCCTCGAGCCTCATTATAACATAGTTCAGAGGTCTGTAGCTGTCACATCTCTTCTCAGAGATTCGCTACCAGCACCTTAGCTATTTTATTTCCATCATGTTTGTAAGCATATTTTTGTGATTTGATATTAATGAAATGAAGCCTTATTTCTGTTGTATTTTTATGTTTATGGTTATTTTTGTATTCTGTTGCGTTCCTGCATAAATCCGGATTAGTGATAGGGACAAGTAGATCTAGATCTAAATAAAGATTTGGTCATTCAAATTTTTGATTTGGTGGCTTAGATTCTTTTTGATGCGATGTTAAAATTTTAATAAATATTGAAATTTGAAAGTTTAAGTAGACATCTTATCAGTTGCATTGTCAGTATAAATTAAAAGTCTATTGTTCGTATAAATTAGATTCATATATAACTCATTTTCTCAAATAATGAAATATGATTTCTCTTCATTCTTCATCTCGTGGTATATTGCTCTTATAAATTAGATTCATATATAACTCATTTTCTTAAATAATGAAATATGATTTCTCTTCATTCTTCATCTCGTGATCTCTTGGTAGGTAGAAGTATTGTTTAGTTTTGTAGTATGATCTTTTTGAGCATTCCCTTGCAGTAAAATTGGGGTTTCGCATTTTTTTTCCAGATTTATAAATCTATTTGAATTTTTTCCTTGGAGAGTAATGCAGGGGATCAACGTTTAGTGCACTATAACAATTTTGTTATGTTGAATGAATTCTTGATACTGTGATGGGTTCATGTTTTCTGGAAGATACAGACTGAGGTTGAGTGTAAAAGAAATTACAACCTCTTTGCGTATGCATGTAATGAATGGATGCTTGAATTGTTTCTAGCACATGGGTTGAGTCAAGAGAAGCACAATTATTCGGCATCACTACTTGAATATCGTTGGATTATTAGTGTAAATACTAGTGCTCCCTTCTCTCTAGTCGTTTATACACATCACTTCATCTACACGTGGATCATGTCTTTTCAACCAGATTTCATGACATCTAAGATATTCGAGCGTGTTGTGAGAACCGCAACAAAGGGTATTTTCTTCAATTAGGATTCTGGTGTTGCATTGTAAACCTGAAATAACACAATGGGGTTGATCGTGA